>CM060667.1:2121879-2564379 GCA_030686955.1 Odontamblyopus rebecca
TTTAACAGAAACAGATTTTATGTAAATATAAAGGTCTTGGGGTCATTTGCTCCACAGAGCTGATTTGCCCCGAGCTTTTGTTCAAACTTAACTTTTTTTTCCTGAATGTTTATGAGAAAAACGAATGGTAGATTTACCTCGGGGACCAGAGGCGGCGCTCACGTTCCGCATCGGGCTTTTTACCCGTTTCCGTTTCCCTTGCAGCTCAGCACTTCTGTGACTAATCTGACCAGGTCCAGTCTGAGCGTGTGAAGGCAGTCGGCCTCCTGCGCCAGGCTCCCGAGCGCCTCCGCCACCTGCGCCTGCGAGAGCGGCGCCGCCATGAGGACGCAGAGGCAGGTGCGCCCCAGCTCCGAGTAACTGTACCTCTGAGAAAACCAGTACATCTGCGGAAGACGGGTCAGAATCCAACCGCCGTCCGCCGCGGTTTTAGGCGAGGCTTTGTCCGAGCATTTTCGCTTCTGAGGCTTCGGATCCGGACTCGAGTTTATTTCAGAGTCGCTTTTGTCTTTGTCCAGACTGTCCAGAGCAGAAGTGAGCGAAGCGACGCAAATCTCCTCCAGCTCCTTCTGCAAATCGGTGACCAAAAACCGGCACGCACCAACCATGGCTTCGCCCAGGCGCGTCTCCTCGAACCGCTTCCCGTCCTCGCCTGACTCCCCGTGGACCAGCGCGTCCAGGGTCTGGCACCTGTCGGCGGGCGCGGCGAGGAAGCGGCAGCCGTGGAGGCGGTGCAGCGCGGGGGCGAGCTCGGCGGCGCTGGCGTCCCCGATGGCGACGGCGTCCGCTCCCCCGCTCGCCTCGCCGAACCCGCCCCGGAGCAGCGCGCGGAAATACTCGCCCGAGCCGCCGCCCCCGGACACGGTGTCGCGATTGGCCGGCAGCCGCTCGCCGCCGTCCAGCAGGAAGCCGAGGTCGAAGGCGGCGCGGCGGTACGGGCAGGGGGGCGGGGCCAGGCGGGGCTTTTTGAATGGAGGAGGCGAGGAGTGGGCGGGGTCGGGGCGGGTCAGGCCGAAGCGCGATTGGCCGGCGGGTTTTAAGCCTGAGGTGAGCGCGGTGAGGCAGCCGGCCAGCAGGGGGAGGTAGAGCAGGGGGCACTGCGGAGAGTCGCCCTCGGTGTCGCCCCCCAGAGGCTGAAGGGCGAACTGCAGCCCGCCGCCGTCCAGGAGCAGCTTCTTCAGCAGCGCCCTGTTACTGAGGAGAAACATTACAGATGATTTAGTGTAATTTAACTGTCTGAAAGTATCGAAAATCTGATCCTAATCGATACTAAACCGATACGAAACTCAATCCTCGTTTATCGCAGGTGTTGATACTAAAAAAGTCCCACTGACAAAACAAAGCAGAACCTGAATGTGTTGAGAACGATCTGGAGCAGAACAAGTGTAAGAGCACAGAGACCATGGACCTGGTTTAGGCCTGGTTTAGGCCTGGTTTAGGCCTGGTTTAGGCCTGGTTTAGACCTGGTTTAGACCTGGTTTAGACCTGGTTTAGGCCTGGTTTAGGCCTGGTTTAGGCCTGGTTTAGACCTGGTTTAGACCTGGTTTAGACCTGGTTTAGACCTGGTTTAGACCTGGTTTAGACCTGGTTTAGACCTGGTTTAGACCTGGTTTAGGCCTGGTTTAGGCCTGGTTTAGACACATGGGAGGGAATAGCAAAGAAAGTTCCACAGTTTAATGTGGAAAATCACAGGAGCTCGTCTAAACAAAGAGGGTTTTCTGTTTATTTATCATTTCCTGTTTTATTGTGTTCGTTTGTGCAGCACTTTGGAAACTGTGGTGTTAAAAATAAATCTAAATAAATAAAAGGTGCTGCAGAAGTGAAGTGGCTCGTGTGTTTTACCTGGTGAGCAGCGGCAGGCAGAGGGCGCTGTGGAGCCGGTCCGACTCGGAGCCGGACAGGAGCAGGTGGGACAGGACGCCGGCTCCGAACGCCCCCTCGGACTGGAGCTGCAGGTTGGACAGGAGGCTGTGACCTGCAGGGGGCGACACGGAGCGGATCAGCGACTCCACGCCGACGCCAAACTTTCACAAGCAGCTTTTCCAACGATTCATGTTTTTTTCTGATTCTGGGACAGTAAATGACGTAAATACACTGCACATCGCATCAGTTAAAGGGTGGAGGGTCCGTCACCTGCTTGTTTCTATGGAGACATCACTGCTCTGCCTGGAATGTTCCGCAGTGTGACTTTAAACAGCTCTACTTTACATTTATTCGATCACAGGTGGTTTTAACAGCTCAAAAATCCCCAGAAAAACAAACTGTGAGCGGAGTCGCCTCTCCACAGATCTGACCTGGAACTCGGTCTGGTCTGGTCTCCATGGTGACAGAAAGGTTTAATGCTGTACTGTGATCACACAATGTTTCTGTAAGTGGACGTAGGTGTGTGGGTGTGCGTATTAGGGCCCGACCGATATATCGGTTGTCCAGTGTTATTGGCCAAAACAGGCTCTTGGGCCTAAATCTTGCTGATCTGGGCTGATATTCCCCGTGGACATGGTTTCCCTCGTTCTAAAGCTCAGACTCTCTATATTCTGCGCCGACAAAGGCAAAAGGCCGAGGAAGATGAAACTATGAGAGAAAAAGAGAAACTTCTGGAGCTGCTGAAGGCAGAAGCTCTGCGGCTGTAACATGGAGAATTTTAGCTGTAGAACTTTAACCAGTGTCATTCCTTCTCCACAGGAAAACCTATTGTTATTTGTAGTTGTTTAAATTGAGCTCGGTAATTGTGCCTTTTATAAGACAAATGTTCCTGTGAATAATGTGACTGAGCTGTGGTTCTGTCTGTGTGAGTCTGTGAACTGCTGCTTTTACTCAGATTGTTTGAGGTGAACTGCATCGTGTTTTTGTTCATGTAAATCAGGGACTGCAGACGGAAACGAGCTGTTTGGCTCTAATCTCTGTTTTTATGAGCTCAATGTCTCTGTCCATTGTCCCTTCAAATAAAGGCTAAACTAAACTAAAACTGTAGGCGCGATTATGGAAGAAATGAATCTTGGGTTTGTTCTGGGAAAAAGACGCTACAGGAGGACGAAGAGGCTCAGTCAGAGGGACTGAGAAATACAAGAGGCCCAGTGTCCTCCTCCTGTTCACTATTAACATGATTATTTTACAGCATTTTTAAAAAGATAATTATTTGTAAGAAAACGTTTATATTTTTAAATGCTTGGGCCTGAAAACAGGTTTGGATCTTTGGTTTCATTCTATAGTTCAGTATTGGATTGTAGAATAATTGTAAAAATAAAGCTGATTTCACCTGTCGCAGGTTCTTTTTGGAACGTGACCCATAAACCAGGGTCACTGTTCACACATAGAGTCTATGGACCCTGAGGAAGAGTTTTTGGACGCCCACTTACCGAGTTGTCGGACTTTTTCCCTGACGTGTGGGCTCTGCCTGGGCTCCTCCGGCTCCTCGCCCTCCGCCGCGGTCGCTGGCGCCGCCTCGCCGCTCCCGCAGAGCTGGTAGTGCATCATGGCCGCCGCGCCGCTCCGCACCAGCGCCTGGAGGCAGTTGGGGTTTTCGCTGAGCCTGAGGAGCAGCCGGAAGCAGCGGGCGCTCGGGTCCGGGTGGGTCGTGAGGTACAGGAGCAGCGCCGACATCACCGCAGAGTTCACCAGCGCCGCGCTCGGGTCCGGCACGTGGGAGAAGCGCGACAGCAGCAGGAGGATGGGCGACTCCGGGGTCCAGGGCTCCGGGTGGTACGGGTGGTACGAGGACGGGCGGCTCACCGAGGGCGGAGCCTCGATCGGCAGCTTCAGGATGGACGAACGGTCTCGCTGCTTCCGGCGCTGAGGAGAGCCCAGCTTGAACTTGGACGGAGACACGGGGGTTTTGAGGGAGCTGGAGGCAGGTGCAGGAGAGGAGGAGGAGGCAGGTGCAGGAGAGGAGGAGGAGGCAGGAGAGGAGGAGGAGGCAGGTGCAGGAGAGGAGGAGGAGGCAGGTGCAGGAGAGGAGGAGGAGGCAGGAGAGGAGGAGGAGGCAGGTGCAGGAGAGGAGGAGGAGGAGGTAGGTGCAGGAGAGGAGGAGGAGGAAGAGGTGGGGTCCGGGGCACTGGGGGTGGAGGAGGAAACATGTGAGGGCAGAGGAGGCTTCAGGCTGCTGGAGGAGGCAGGTGTAGGTGTGGAGTTATTGGCAGGTGCAGCAGGCGGCAGGTGCAGCCCGCTCCACTCCGCGTCCCTGTCGGTGGAGGAAGAGTCCAGCAGGTCTCCCTCAGACGAGATGAGACCTTCAGACAATAACCAGGACCTGAGACCAAAGTGTGAGACGTATTTTAGCCCGAGGCGACGAGAGGTGAGGGATCAGACATGTTCTCCCTCATGTTCCCTCATGTTCTCCCTCATGTTCCCTCATGTTCCCTCATGTTCCCTCATGTTCTCCCTCATGTTCCCTCATGTTCCCTCATGTTCTCCCTCATGTTCCCTCATGTTCTCCCTCATGTTCTCCCTCATGTTCCCTCATGTTCCCTCATGTTCCCTCATGTTCCCTCATGTTCTCCCTCATGTTCCCTCATGTTCTCCCTCATGTTCTCCCTCATGTTCCCTCATGTTCCCTCATGTTCCCTCATGTTCCCTCATGTTCTCCCTCATGTTCCCTCATGTTCCCTCATGTTCCCTCATGTTCTCCCTCATGTTCCCTCATGTTCCCTCATGTTCTCCCTCATGTTCCCTCATGTTCCCTCATGTTCTCCCTCATGTTCCCTCATGTTCCCTCATGTTCCCTCATGTTCTCCCTCATGTTCCCTCATGTTCCCTCATGTTCCCTCATGTTCCCCCTCATGTTCCCTCATGTTCCCTCATGTTCTCCCTCATGTTCCCTCATGTTCTCCCTCATGTTCCCTCATGTTCCCTCATGTTCCCTCATGTTCTCCCTCATGTTCCCTCATGTTCTCCCTCATGTTCCCTCATGTTCCCTCATGTTCTCCCTCATGTTCTCCCTCATGTTCCCTCATGTTCCCTCATGTTCTCCCTCATGTTCCCTCATGTTCCCTCATGTTCCCTCATGTTCTCCTCATGTTCCCTCATGTTCTCCCTCATGTTCCCTCATGTTCCCTCATGTTCTCCTCATGTTCCCTCATGTTCCCTCATGTTCTCCCTCATGTTCCCTCATGTTCCCTCATGTTCTCCTCATGTTCCCTCATGTTCCCTCATGTTCCCTCATGTTCCCCCTCATGTTCCCTCATGTTCCCTCATGTTCTCCCTCATGTTCCCTCATGTTCTCCCTCATGTTCCCTCATGTTCCCTCATGTTCCCTCATGTTCTCCCTCATGTTCCCTCATGTTCCCTCATGTTCCCTCATGTTCTCCCTCATGTTCCCTCATGTTCCCTCATGTTCCCTCATGTTCCCTCATGTTCTCCCTCATGTTCCCTCATGTTCCCTCATGTTCTCCCTCATGTTCCCTCATGTTCCCTCATGTTCCCTCATGTTCTCCCTCATGTTCCCTCATGTTCCCTCATGTTCTCCCTCATGTTCCCTCATGTTCCCTCATGTTCCCTCATGTTCCCTCATGTTCCCTCATGTTCCCTCATGTTCTCCCTCATGTTCCCTCATGTTCCCTCATGTTCCCTCATGTTCTCCCTCATGTTCCCTCATGTTCCCTCATGTTCTCCTCATGTTCCCTCATGTTCTCCCTCATGTTCCCTCATGTTCCCCCTCATGTTCCCCCTCATGTTCCCTCATGTTCCCTCATGTTCTCCCTCATGTTCCCTCATGTTCCCTCATGTTCTCCCTCATGTTCCCTCATGTTCCCTCATGTTCTCCCTCATGTTCCCTCATGTTCCCTCATGTTCTCCCTCATGTTCCCTCATGTTCCCTCATGTTCTCCCTCATGTTCCCTCATGTTCTCCCTCATGTTCCCTCATGTTCTCCCTCATGTTCCCTCATGTTCCCTCATGTTCCCTCATGTTCTCCCTCATGTTCCCTCATGTTCTCCCTCATGTTCTCCCTCATGTTCCCTCATGTTCTCCCTCATGTTCCCTCATGTTCTGCGTTACCTAAGGCTGAGGAAGCTGCTGGAGCACAGAGTTTCCTTCTTCTCCTCGGGCGGGGGGAAGTCGTAGGAGTCCATGGTGCTGCAGTCTCGTGCCCCGTCACCAGGGGGCGGCGCGGAGCCTTCGCACAGACGCACCAGCCGCTCGCCCAGCGCCGCCACCAGCCCCGCCTCCTGCAGCGTCTCCATGGCGACCTCATCAAACAGGAAGTCCACGCACGCACAGAGTGCAGTCCTGCACGAAACAACGCAGGGGGTCAGAACACTCCAGATGCCCTCCCGTCCTCCTATAACCCTGTGTCAGATGCCCTCCTGTTGCCACGGTTACAGGCTCCATATTTGGAAATCCTCCCGCGAGTATCATAGCAACACAAGAGCCAATCACGAGTGAGGAGGTTAAATGTGGCCCCGGGACACTCACCATCAGCATGTTCTGCTGATGGTGAGTCTGACTACGAGCAGGGCTGTACCATAGTCCGTATATCTGAGTGGACTAAGCTAACCCGTTAGCCACTAACCCTTTAGCCGCCGTGTGCCAAACAGGAAGTGCTCCAGGAGGCTCTTGGGGCTCCTTCACATTAGGATCTTGTCGTGAGCCTCGTCATTCTGGACTTAAACTGTTCGTCTGAAGCCGCCACACAGGATCCTGAACTTTTCATTTCTCTGTTTTGTTCCTGAATCAAGATCTGAACAGAAATAACGGACCAATCAGACGCCTTCATTCCCCGAGGCCCCTCCCCCTAGCGTTAGCAACAGGTTTGATTGACAGCTCGTTTTGTTGCTAAGTAAGTTCCCTTCCCGCTTTCCCCCGAGTGACGATTTCTGAAATAAAATGACAAAATATCTCAAACAGTCACAATATCTAATGTGACTAGAATCTGAACGAGCAGAATTTAACGAGCAGAAAGTAAAGAGAATTTGGTTAAATTGTGACTCTATTGTTGTTCGTACGTAACAGAACAAACAACATAAATCAGTGACTTAAACTATTTAAAGTTTGCTGCTAAAAGCTCAAAGTTTCTTCTTCTTGTGCAGAATCAGGTAAATCCAGTGTCCTGCAGGTGCAGAGTATCACATCCATAGTCCGTATATATGATGCATCAGCTCTGCCAGGAGGAGGCGCCACATTTAACCTCCTCACTCATGATTGGCTCTTGTGTTGCTATGATACTCGCGGGAGGATTTCCAAATATGGACCTGGCTCCAGATTCACTCCTGTAACCGTGGCAACAGGAGCCTCGTTTGAGCGACGCTGTGGAGACGTCACTCACTCAGACACTCAGAGATACAGGATATGGGCTGTACCTGGACAGGGGGCGGGGCTACGGGGGGTGGGGCTGTACCTGGACAGGGGGCGGGGCTACGGGGTGGGGCTGTACCTGGACAGGGGGCGGGGCTACGGGGAGCGGGGCTGTACCTGGACAGGGGGCGGGGCTGTACCTGGACAGAGGGTGGTCCTGGTGCTTGGAGATGAAGCCCGTGAGCAGCTCCAGGCCTCCGCAGTCCTTCACTTTGGCTCTGTTCACGGCCTCTTTGCAGCAGAGACAAAGCGCCTTGAAGAACACGGACGACTTCAGCACGTCCTTCTTCGCCTCCTCGCAGAAGCGCCGGATCACGCCCAGAGAGCCCACCAGGGGGCGCAGGCAGCCCTGAGCGCACACGTTGGCGAGCGTCTTCAGCGCCAGCTCCTCCATCGTCTTCTCCTCGTCGTCCTCGGCCTCGTCCCCGGCCGCCAGAGCCCCGAGCCGCGGCAGCAGCCCGGCCCGGACCACCTGGCGGGCGCACTCCATGCCGCAGCCCCGCGTGAGCTCGTGGACGGCGCGGAGGGCGGCGCGGCGGAGGGCGACGGGCAGCTCGGGGGACAGGAGCGGGGCCAGAGACGTGAGCGCCCCCTGCAGAGAGCACGGGACAACATCAGGGACCACAGGTTACTGACACTCTACCTCCTTTTGTTCAGTCCAACCTGTTATTTCACAATCTGCTGCTGTAGTTGTGTCATGAGGCTGTGATAAAAGCTACAGGACCAGAAATAGAGATGAGAAAAAACAGAAAATAAAATTCACACTCTTTTATACAAAACCCACAGCAAACATGTAGAAACAACTTTTCAGACTTAAAAAATGCTTAATTTAGGGCCTGAGCTACAAAAATGCAAAATCTCAAGTCTGTAAGTAAATTAAAAATCTCCTTATTGCCCTAAAAACAAAAAAAGTGCAGTGGCTCCATGACTTTCCTGGTCCAGTCCTGGAAACAGCTCCTGTCAGGACCACGGCCAGAGCCACAGCACTTCTGCATTTCCAGGGTGGAAATTACATTTGGATTTGTTCATTTTTGGGGAAAACAAAGTTCCTATTGGACACTCGTTTTGCTCCCGTCATCACACAGCGTGAGTGTGACGTAGGATAAAGCCGCAGAAATGTACGGAAACCTCTATGTCTGCACTTTCAGAGGGGAAAAGGACGTTTCTGTCTTTAATGGTTAGAAAGTTCTGCGGTTATAGAAACATGTTCCTCAGTATCGTGTACGATGCTGTAGGTCTTCAGGGGTTAAGGCCGCCGCACACTAGAGGATTTTTAAACGTGCGACACAAAGCACAAACACCACAGACACGAGGAGAAACTGATGAGACTTTAAATCTCTGATCTCCCAGATGCAGCAGGATCTGTGTGTGAAGCACAGGATCTAAAGCTGTGAGGCTGTGATGGCCTCAGCTGTTTCCTGTCTACAGTAAAACCAGTCGCTCTGAGACTCTGAAGTGTTCAAAGATCAGAGCTCAAGACCAAACTGTGGGATTATTATGTGTGAAATGTGGAGCAACACTTCAGATCCAGGATTTTTAAAGCAAAAAGAGGAGATAAAGTCCACAGGAAGTAGAGTCACTGTGGCTGATCTGCAGCTTTACTCTGTGGACATAAACAAACACACGAGGAAAAACTTTTGCCTTTTAACTTTCAAAAAAAAACGCTTCAAACTGGATTAATATGTTAATGTTTTGTGGACTGGGGTCATTATTTGTGGTAATCGACCATGTGGATGAGACGCTGCACTTTAAATGTTCCACTTTACATCAGGTGAGGAATAAAGTCTTTATTTTCGCTCTGTCCTGAGTTTGTTTGTTGCGTCTCTGTGTCCGTCGCTCCTCTGCCCCCGACTCTGTTTTATCGTCTGTTTCCGTCGTGTTGTTGATGTTCGGTGGTTCTGATCCGACTCTGACTCCACATGAGGAGCAGCGGCTTCAGAATCGCACACGGAGACAAAGTCGGGTCACGACTCCTGAACTAAAGGAGAAGAAATCGCAGCTAAAATGGGGCAGATTCTCCTGTCTCGTGTGACGGACTTAGTTGGAGCTACAACAGGTGAGCACAGAGGAGCCAAGAGAAGAAAAGCTAAAGCTGTGCACTGCTCTCTTCCACTTTAAAGGAAGTTTAACTGTTTAACTCTGGGCGAACACATGAATGAAGACACAGAGTTTGTGCTGTAGAACTTTGTTGAACTGTTACTGATTTGTTTGTTTCCTGTCGCTGTGTTTATGAGCTCAAGGGTTCAAGATAACGTTCTAATAAAAGAATAAAGGGAGGCTCAAAGCTTCAGCCGACAACGAACTTTCTGAACCTTTGAATCGTGATTATAATGTGTTTAATGCAGCTTCGGCACATTTGTTTTCGTTTCAGAGAAATGAAACTTCAAACCGCACGGCTCATTTGCATACAGCTCATTTGCATAATGTATAAGCGCTGATGCTTCAGCTTCAGTCGGACTAAAGGACTTGACTCAGTGAATATGAGTGTTCTCCCTGTGACAGAGGATGTTCTGTGCGTGTGTCGTTTTCAGAGATCGTACGAGCGCAGCAGCTCTTTCACTGATGTCGGTATCGGCAAATGTTTAACGAGTACGAGGATATTATGGATATTTGATACCGGTATCGGTATCGGTATCGGTGCGTCCTTACTGAGTTGGACCGGTCAAAAGTTTCAGAAAACCCTAATGTTTCCTGTTATTTTATTGCAGTTCCAGTTGTGTGAGTCCAGTGAACAGAAATGGGACAAAGGACTGAACAGGCTGAGGTTAAAAAAGGTTTGGTTTCCCTAAAGTGAAAAATAAAGAACATTTCAGAATTGTACAAAAAGGCTTTTTTCGGGAAACAGGAAGTGGATTAACAATTTAAATCTGTTCTGCAGCAGCAAAGGTTGAATCGGCCTTGAAAACTGGTGCTTCTATTTCCTACTTTCCAACTTTTCCAGATCACTGACCGAACAAACTGGAAAAAGTGTTCTGAAACTTCTGAGCAGGAGTGTAGTCTGTCTGTCTTTCTTTCTTTCTTTCGTTCTTCTTTCTTTCTTTAGTTTATCTGACAGGACCATGTACATCGACATTAATCACAAAAGAAAATCTGCCTAGTTCCAGATTTTAGCTTCACGACTCATTTCCACCTGTGACGGATTAAACACAGAACAAAGCAGCAAATACAAAAGTTCAACATTTCATCATAAAACAGTCAAAATGACCGGAGCAAAAGTGCGTCTGTCCCCTGCTGCCTGTGCAATACTGGGACCATGTGCAATACTGGGACCATGTGCAATACTGTGAAATTTAAGAGAGCAATTTATATTATATATAGTTTTATAATCCTTATCTTTATAGACCTTTATAGAGTTTGTCTATTTTTAAGTAATTCTGAGCTTCTGCTGTTTTCTTGTTCTCTTAACTGTGCGTTGCAACATTGAAATTTCCCCACTGTGGGACAAATAAAGGAGATTTTATCTTATCTTAAAGTGCATCGCGACAGTTTTCTGACAAAGGGAAAACCAACATTTAGTGCCGACATGTGTTTAAAAGATGTTTTTCTAGTCTGGACGAGAGATGTGGATCATCCTGAGCTAAAAACACAGAATCCTGCTTCAGACCAGTGCCCAGTGTGGTGCACTTGTGTGTCGTACTCTTGTGTGTGGTGCACTTGTGTGTCGTGCACTTGTGTGTCGTGCACTTGTGTGTCGTGCACTTGTGTGTTGTGCACTTGTGTGTTGTACACTTGTGTGTTGTACACTTGTGTGTTCTACACTTGTGTGTTGTACTCTTGTGTGTCGTGCTCTTGTGCGTCGTGCTCTTGTGCGTCGTACTCTTGTGTGTCGTACTCTTGTGCGTCGTGCACTTGTGTGTCGTACACTTGTGCGTCGTGCTCTTGTGTGTCGTGCTCTTGTGCGTCGTGCTCTTGTGCGTCGTACACTTGTGCGTCGTACACTTGTGCGTCGTGCTCTTGTGCGTCGTGCACTTGTGTGTCGTGCACTTGTGTGTCGTGCACTTGTGTGTCGTGCACTTGTGTGTCGTACACTTGTGTGTCGTACACTTGTGTGTCGTACACTTGTGTGTCGTGCACTTGTGCGTCGTGCACTTGTGCGTCGTGCTCTTGTGCGTCGTGCACTTGTGCGTCGTGCACTTGTGCGTCGTGCACTTGTGCGTCGTGCACTTGTGCGTCGTGCACTTGTGCGTCGTGCACTTGTGCGTCGTGCACTTGTGCGTCGTGCACTTGTGCGTCGTGCACTTGTGTGTCGTGCACTTGTGTGTCGTACACTTGTGTGTCGTGCACTTGTGTGTCGTGCACTTGTGTGTCGTGCACTTGTGTGTCGTACACTTGTGTGTCGTACACTTGTGTGTCGTACACTTGTGTGTTGTACACTTGTGTGTTCTACACTTGTGTGTTGTACTCTTGTGTGTTGTGCACTTGTGTGTCGTGCACTTGTGTGTCGTGCACTTGTGTGTCGTGCACTTGTGTGTCGTGCACTTGTGTGTCGTGCACTTGTGTGTCGTGCACTTGTGTGTTGTGTACTTGTGTGTTGTACACTTGTGTGTTCTACACTTGTGTGTTGTGCACTTGTGTGTCGTGCACTTGTGTGTCGTGCACTTGTGTGTCGTGCACTTGTGTGTTGTACACTTGTGTGTTCTACACTTGTGTGTTGTACTCTTGTGTGTTGTGCACTTGTGTGTCGTGCACTTGTGTGTCGTACACTTGTGTGTCGTGCACTTGTGTGTTGTGTACTTGTGTGTTGTACACTTGTGTGTTCTACACTTGTGTGTTGTACTCTTGTGTGTTGTGCACTTGTGTGTCGTGCACTTGTGTGTCGTGCACTTGTGTGTCGTGCACTTGTGTGTCGTACACTTGTGTGTCGTACACTTGTGTGTCGTACACTTGTGTGTTGTGCACTTGTGTGTCGTGCACTTGTGTGTCGTGCACTTGTGTGTCGTACACTTGTGTGTTGTGCACTTGTGTGTCGTACTCTTGTGTGTCGTACACTTGTGTGTTGTACACTTGTGTGTTCTACACTTGTGTGTTGTACTCTTGTGTGTTCTACACTTGTGTGTTGTACTCTTGTGTGTCGTGCACTTGTGTGTCGTGCACTTGTGTGTCGTGCACTTGTGTGTCGTGCACTTGTGTGTCGTGCACTTGTGTGTCGTACACTTGTGTGTCGTACACTTGTGTGTTGTGCACTTGTGTGTCGTACACTTGTGCGTCGTGCACTTGTGTGTTTGCTGTATAAGAAGAACCATAGAAAGGTGCAGACAGATGAAGCTCAGACCTGTGAGAGCAGCGAGAGGCGATGGGCCGGAGAGTCGCACAGGTACAGCAGAGCTCGAGCCGCAGACTGAGCACATTCTACACCAGCGCTGGACTCAGGGCACGAGGACGCAGAAGAAGTACTCGCAGTATTCGTAGTACTCGCAGAAGTACTCGTGGTACTCGTGGTAGTGGTGCTGTCGGGGGTGGAGGGGGGAGAGGGGGAGAAGGATCCAGGAGAGGAGGAGGAAGAGGAGGAGGAGGAGGAGGAGGACTGAGAGATGCAGAGGAGGAGCAGAGGAACGCCGCCTGGAAAACACAGCAAAAACACCAACAGTGAGTCAGATGCCCTCCCGTCCTCTTATTCAGCTTCCTGTTTAAGAGGCGACGCTGTGAGGACCGTTCAAAAGGCCGAATGTTTAGTCTGAATCGGTTCATCGTTATGGCAGCCGTGCTTTTCACCGCTCTGAAACCCACTGCCTGAAGTCGACCATCAAACACAAACCTACAGAAACTACGTCCAACGTTTGTGCTGCAGAAAGTTCAGTTTGTGATTCTGGTTCTTCAGATATTCACAGTTTTATTTTGGCCGATGACGTCGTCCAGAACCTCAGAATGTGAAACAGCCTCAAAACAGGAAGAAAATGATGTCAAACGTTTGTATTTGGTTTGTGCTGTTTTGTGCTGTGACAGTTTCATTTGTGTGAGTTTATTTCTGAAATTCTTCATTATTATTTCTGTGCTAATTATACAAACTGAACAAACTGAACTTTCTGCAGCACAAACGACTGACTCCATTTTGGGCGTTTTCGAGCTGCTTCACCAACAAAAGAATCGTTCATTTCTCCAAAACTAAAGAAGCGCAAACGATGAAGAACCAATGCCCTCCCCGTGTGTCAGATGCCCTCCCCGTGTGTCAGATGCCCTCCCCGTGCGTCAGATGCCCTCCCCGTGCCTCAGATGCCCTCCCCGTGCGTCAGATGCCCTCCCCGTGCGTCAGATGCCCTCCCCGTGCGTCAGATGCCCTCCCCGTGCCTCAGATGCCCTCCCCGTGCGTCAGATGCCCTCCCCGTGCCTCAGATGCCCTCCCCGTGCGTCAGATGCCCTCCCCGTGCCTCAGATGCCCTCCCCGTGCCTCAGATGCCCTCCCCGTGCGTCAGATGCCCTCCCCGTGCCTCAGATGCCCTCCCCGTGCCTCAGATGCCCTCCCCGTGCCTCAGATGCCCTCCCCGTGCCTCAGATGCCCTCCCTCACCGGCGGCGTGGATCAGGGCGGCGCTCTCCGGGTCCAGGGCCAGGTTCCCCAGCGCTCGAGCCGCCCGGTTCTGGACAGACACCAGCGCCACCTGCCTCCTCATGATGTCCACTGCAACGACACAAGACGAGCGTGAGCGTCGGAAAGGCCCCGGAAACACAAAGAACTTTCACAGAAACGGTTCCTTTTCTCTCACCGATAATGTTGATTCCGTCCAGTTTGCGAACCTGCCGAAACAGAACAGCAGCGTTATTTATTCCCTGGGTCACAGCGAGCGGCGGCCACGCTGCCGTTTGAGTTTTTCATTACACTCAAGGCATTTTTCAAGGTTATATTTATATATAAATATAAACTATGTTCAGGGTTCCCACTCTTTTTCACAGACAAAATTTCAACTTTTCCATGACCTAAAGTGAATTTTCCAAGACTTTACGACACCGACATGTGCAGAACTTCTCAGACTTTTAGGGCTAAATCTGAAATGTGAACTCTTTCCACTCATCTTATGGTTTGGTTTATAGTTTTTAACCCCTGAAGACCTGAGGGCAGTTTTAGTACATTTCTCCTCCCCTGGATTTTTTTTCTTAATGTTGCTTTTCAAACTGCCCCTTTTACCCCTAATGAAGTGTTCTACCTCCTTTTGTTCACTACAACCTGTTATTTCACAATCTGCTGCTGTAGTTGTGTCATGAGGCTGTGAGAAAAGCTACAGGACCAGAAATAGAGATGAAAACTTTCATACAAAACCCACAGCAAACATGTAGAAACAACTTTTTGGACATAAAAATGCTTAATTTAGGGCCTGAGCTACAAAAATGCAAAATCTCAAGTCTGTAAGTAAATTAAAAATCTCCTTATTGCCCTAAAAACAAAAAAAGTCCAGTGGCTCCATGACTTTCCTGGTCCAGTCCTGGAAACAGCTCCTGTCAGGACCACGGCCAGAGCCACAGCACTTCTGCATTTCCAGGGTGGAAATTACATTTGGATTTGTTCATTTGGACTGAAATAAACCTTTAAATAAAAATAGAAAGAGATGCACAATTACACACACCAAGATGTGTCATTTTCCATGTGTGTGAGAATTAACTCCACTTAGAGCCACTTTTTCCCTCGTTATAAACACACACAGTCAGAGGAGTCGACCATCTTGACTCACTTCACTCTTTGGCAAAGTTTGGCTCCATCAAAATGGACGGAGCGCATGAGTTTGGGGAAAACAAAGTTCCTATTGGACACTCGTTTTGCTCCCGTCATCACACAGCGTGAGTGTGACGTAGGATAAAGCCGCAGAAATGTACGGAAACCTCTATGTCTGCACTTTCAGAGGGGAAAAGGACGTTTCTGTCTTTACACTTACAAAGTTCTGCGGTTATAGAAACATATTCCTCTGTGTCGTGTACGATGTCGCAGGTCTTCGTTAACATTCTAAATCCTGTCAGTGCATTTATTGTGTCTCTTATCGTGTTTGTCCTGCTGAAGCGGCTGCGCAGACGCTCAGAACACTGGAGTTACGTGAACGAGACTAAAAATTCCATGACTTTTCCAGGCCTGAAAAACGACACTTTCAGTTTCCTTCACGTTTCCATGACCGTGGGAACCCGCCTCACCTGAGCGCACGTCTCCCTCTCGGTGCAGCAGTTTCCCAGAATGCTCAGGGCCAGGTCCAGAGTCTTCCTGCTGCAGTCGGGCTGTTTGAGCAGCTCCAGGAGCGGCCCCAGGCCCCCCTCACGCCGGAACCGCGAGATGGACGACCTGCGGCGGAGACGGAGCAGAAGAATCATTTAGAAAAGCGAATCATAAACCGACTCAGACGTTCAGAGTGAATCTTTATCACGTGGAACTAAACAAACAAAAGATCTCACGAGACAAAAGTGCGACAAGAGCCTGAGAAAAAAGATCCGGTGAGATTCTTTAGTTAGTGACCCGAAGTACGTGCACCGGGTTTAGTCCTAAAATAGTCCGGGTTTAGACCCACTTTAGACCCGCTTTAGACCTGCTTTAGACCTGATATATTTCTATTTTAACCCTAGTTTAGTCCTGGTTCAGTCCTGGTTTAGACCTGACATAGACCTGGTTTAGTCCTGGTTCAGTCCTGGTTTAGACCTGACATAGACCTAGTTTAGTCCTGGTTCAGTCCTGGTTTAGACCTGACATAGACCTGGTTTAGTCCTGGTTCAGTCCTGGTTTAGACCTGACATAGACCTGGTTTAGTCCTGGTTCAGTCCTGGTTTAGACCTGACATAGACCTGGTTTAGTCCTGGATTTCAGTCCTGGTTTAGTGCTGGTTTAGGTCTAGTTCAGTCCTGGTTTAGTCCTGGTTTAGATCTTCATCATAAGCAATGCCAGAATAGAAACAAAAATATGAATCAGAAACTGAATTGTTAAATTTCTACGTTTGGTTTAAGTTCAAATGTCGTCTTGTGGAAATCGTCTCGTCCCATCAGCACTAAACACTAAATCCACTTTTATTTCTCTATTAAACTCGAGACGTGGCGTTTTTATTTACTGTTCCTTGTCATTTTAGCAACTTTTTGTATTTCTATATTTTATTTTTACTTGTACATTTACATTTATATAATCATGCCTTATTTGACACCAGTCTCTTGCTTTTTTACTGCTTATTTTTGATTTTTTTCACGATTGTTATGATATTATATTGTGATGTGTGAGCTGCTGTGTCCAAATAATTTCCCTTGTGGATCGATAAAGTTCGTCTAAGTCTAACTGTGGCGTTGGTTCTGCAGGGCCGGAGTGTGAAGTGTGGATATTTGTGGCACTGTGCCTCAGAACAACGATCACAGTGATATAATCTCGTGTAAAGAGGCGGCGGCGGCGGCAGTACCGACCTGTGGCCCTTGATGTGGTGCGTGCGTATGGCCACCAGGGCGCGCCACTGGGCCAACTTGGCGCGCTTGTCCAGGTCTTTGGGGCTGTGGGGCTTTTTGGGCAGTTTGGAGAGGCACCAGGAGAGGGACAGCTCCGGGTCTTTGGAGGAAGAGGGTCTGAGTTTACGCTCGCCTCCCGACACCAACGCCATTCTGAGACGATTCCTCCTCCTCCTCTTCTTTAAAAGTCTGAGGAAAAAAATAGCAAAATGAGAGCAAATACAGGAGATTTAAACCTAAAATTTGACTGTGAGACATTATTTTAAAGAGGCGTTCACCACCTTCGTCTCGGTTTCTCTCTCCATCGCGGCGGAAAAACCTTTACAGCCGATTTCAGTAACATTTAAACCACCTTTAAACCCAGAGAATTGGGATACGTACCAAGAAATCTCCAGAAATCGTCCTGCTAATGTGTTTTAAACTTCAGATTCTGACTAAGTAGAACCCACGATAAACGACTAGCGCTGTGTCCACTTGTGCTTAAATGATTCTGATTGGATACGTTCAGTAGCTCCTCCAAGATTCTTCTTCAGTTGTGTGGAGACGCTGCAGGACACGGCCTTGTATCTGCCTGAAGGGAGGAGCCAAACTGAAACTGAAGCTCACACTTTCTGTTCTGTTAGTTTCGGTCTGAGTGTGACCTGTGCCTGAGTGAGTCACATCAGCGCCTGAAGCTCTCACACCTCTGCTCCTGACCTCTCGCTGTTGTTTTCTTTGTTTTCGATAGTTATAAATGGAGAAAGATGATGTCTCCATTTCTGTTCAGAGATGTAGAGTCCTGGAGACGAACTCCATGACACTTGTTTTACATAACTGTTTTTATCTCCTCTGTATTTATCTGTGACATTATAACTGTATGAATCTACTGCTGCCCCTTGGCCAGGACGGCCTTGAAAAAGAGGTTTTTAATCTCAACAGGACTTTCCTGGTTAAGTAAAGATTTAAAAAAAAATTTAAAAAATCTTTCTTAACAAAAAATAGCCTCTTTAACTCGCTTCTCAAATCAATTATAGGTGCAGGTGTACAGACTGAGGTCCTTTAGGTGCAGGTGTACAGACTGAGGTCCTTTAGGTGCAGATGTACAGACTGAGGTCCTTTAGGTGCAGGTGTACAGACTGAGGTCCTTTAGGTGCAGGTGTACAGACTGAGGTCCTTTAGGTGCAGATGTACAGACTGAGGTCCTTTAGGTGCAGATGTACAGACTGAGGTCCTTTAGGTGCAGATGTACAGACTGAGGTCCTTTAGGTGCAGGTGTACAGACTGAGGTCCTTTAGGTGCAGGTGTACAGACTGAGGTCCTTTAGGTGCAGGTGTACAGACTGAGGTCCTTTAGGTGCAGGTGTACAGACTGAGGTCCTTTAGGTGCAGGTGTACAGACTGAGGTCCTTTAGGTGCAGGTGTACAGACTGAGGTCCTTTAGGTGCAGGTGTACAGACTGAGGTCCTTTAGGTGCAGGTGTACAGACTGAGGTCCTTTAGGTGCAGGTGTACAGCAGACTGAGGTCCTTTAGGTGCAGGTGTACAGCAGACTGAGGTCCTTTAGGTGCAGGTGTACAGCAGACTGAGGTCCTTTAGGTGCAGGTGTACAGACTGAGGTCCTTTAGGTGCAGGTGTACAGCAGACTGAGGTCCCGTGTCGCTCTCTCTGTGCTGGTCCATCCTCTTGTGCAGTGGCTGTTTGGTTTCCACGTCGGTGTTTTGTCTGGACCAGTTTCTGTCTTCAGTGTTTGTGGCTTTGAAATACTCTGGGATTTCATGTTGTCTGAAATCCGTAGTTTTTCAGAAACACCAGTAATGTAAGTAGGGGTGTAAGAAAAAAATCGATTCAGTGATATATCGTGATACTTCATTGCACAATTCTCGAATCGATTCAAAATGCATCTGAATCAATTTAAAAAAAAATTCACTAAAATTCATTAGTTCTATTCACTGTGCTCATGATTTAAAAAAGGTCAATTATATTTCATACACTTTAGTTCTTGTGTAAGTAAAGTTAACAATATTATTAAAAGTAATTACTGATAAACTGCAATATATTATCCATTGTTTTAGTCTCGGAATATAGTGAATTTGTGATATACTGAACTGTAACATGCATATCCTGATATGTATCATATCGTCAGACTCAAGGCGATGCACAGCCCTACGTGAAGAGTTACACCCTTCCTCTTGGGTTTTGGGTTCTCTGTTGTTTATTTATTATATTTTATGTCATATTTTGTTAGAAATAATTGCTCCTTATGCATCCATTACCTTGTGACAATATGAACTTTACAAATGTATGTAAATTATTTTATAAATGTATTACATTGAAATTAGGATATTTAAAAACATAACATAATCTACAAATGAAATACTGTTTGTGCATTAAAACGGTTTAACCGGACAATAAATATTAAATGGGATGCTTTCATAAACATAATAATTCATTGGAAAAAAGAAAAAGTAATTCTTAAATGTAAAATGTATTGTATAAAACTTTTAAATACCTATCTGGACTTATTTAGCTTTAAAATACTGCGCATTAAGAGCTTTGTTTTAAAGATAATTTTTTCACAGAAAATGGGACTACACACATACCAGCTGATGTCGCAGTGCCTCTCGGGAAATGGAGTTCCGTTTGCGTCCGTCCGCTCCCGAATCGGGCCTACATCCTGAAAAACACGAATACTCTCCGTCCTAATGATTGTTCGCACATATAACCCGTCAGTGTAACATATTTCCCTCCTAAATATCGTTCTGAGTTACTGTTTTGTCAGTGTTGTGAAGGCACAGGCCGGAATCTTTGGTGAAACAAACTGAAATCGCGAAAGCTAGCAGTTAACGCCATCTTTAGCCAAACAACACACGGGGGCGACGAGGGGCGGGAGCACGGGCTGCAGGGTGCGGCGGGCGGATAACGGCTGGGATTTGTAGTCCAAACCCGCGCAGCCGTAATGTAATGGACGCTTTAAAGAACTACAAACTGTGTAGACGTGGAAAGTGTGAGGTTTGTGGTTCATTTGACAGGGTAAACGTAGGTTAAGTAAAAAAAAAAAAAAAAGTAGGGCACTTATCTTTCTTTTTGATATTTTATGCGTCAAAATGTGTTATGAAACAATAGATTTCTTAATGAATTGAATTTCTATTGGTAAAAAAACATAAGCGTGTACACGCCTGGTCTGACTGAATTAAGTGTTTTCAGCTGTTTGTCAGTACGTGGCCATTTATTTTTTTTTACCATTCAAATAATAAAACCGCCTTGTTAAGACTTAAAATGTCGATAAATAACATAAGGAATAAAGATGACTGTCAACAATCATTTTACACACACAAATTTAACACATTAAACTCTCATGTTGATTATGTTTCTCATGAACACAGACTCCATATTTAAAGTTTCTCCCTCATGTTAAAGAAGAACTATTATATCAGTTGGTATTTTACATTTAAAGAGCATAAATTATTCTGTCCTAATGTAGTTTCCTCATCACAGACACGGAGTTGTGTTTTGCTCTCTTAAACAGAAAACACTGTTCCACCTTGTGATGTCATCACGTGGCGATACAGATACAGGAAGTGCTCCACTGTGTTTTTAAACTCCACACACCTTTGCTAGAATAATTTGGATGATTTCAGCCCTGGAGTTGCTGATCTCGACTGAACTAAAGGTAAAAGGAGCTGTTCAGACTGTTGAAAACTACTACGTAATGACATCACAAGGTGGAATAGAGCATTTGGAGCTTTGGAGATGTGGATAGACTGATAATTAAAGGTTACGCTAATGAAACAAAACAAATCCAGGTTTGTTTTGAGTAGAAAATAATATTCCAATACGACTTAAAGCTCATAGGATTCATTTTGTTTAACGTAGGAAAATAATATGATCAGATTTAACACTGAGTCTCATAAAAAAAAAAAAAGAGGACGACACACAGGCAGAACATGCAAACTCCACACAGAAAAATCATTGAGTGAAATAACCACAGCGCACAGAGTAAAAAACAGTTTGCTTTAATGATAAATCTGTAACAAGAGCAACTTCCATTCAACATTTTTAATTTTGTCTTTTTTTTCCTTTTTGTTTGTTTTTTTTGCATCAAGACATTTTCTTTCCTTGACCTTTACGTCTGTCCCAGTTAAATAACAAATGATATTTAATAATAACAATACTAACAACAAGCCAGTGTTTGTTTCCATTGTCACTTTGCTTGAGAATAATTCCTAATACAGCCGTAATAACAAGAGGAAAGCAAAGTTTGAAGAAGATTCTGAAGGTGTAAGAACCACACAAGCCGCAGACACGGGCAGTTTCCCGCCGAACATCAGAGCAAAGGTTTAAACAGAAAAAAAGAACCAAACCAAAGAACAAATGAAGCTTTGTTTTGTCAAATTAAAGTACAAATTGGATTCATTAACTTCACAAAACGGATAAGCCCCAGAAAATGTATTACAATCAAGAAGTTGTGTTTAAATGTTGAACGTTCCTGATTTTTATTTTTTTTTAAACATTGGCATTTCATGTGTTAGCTTAAAGATACAGTATGGAACTTTCTGCATGATTGCACAGTCTGCACGCGTGTTTTTCAATGTTGGAAATGTTCAGGAAAAGAAAACCAAAAAAACATGCCTTTATTTTCGTGTATTTTGGTTGAAAAGTGACATACTGTGGCTTTAAATGAATGTAAAACAGCAGAGGGCGCAAGAGCTCCACCTGCGTCTGCGCCGAGGAGTGAAGCAGTGTGAAACGGGCTAAAAACAATAGCTGCTGGCGCTGAAGTCGCTTAGCTGTGTAGTGGAGATTACTTGAGCTGAACGCGGTTGGGCTTCAAAAACACGGAGGAGCATTTCCGGAACACGTGCGAATAAAACGAAACGCAACTCCGGGGATGTTTTTGAGGAAGGGACGTTGGAGCAGGGCTGAACAGAGCAAATACAGGAGATTTAAACCGAAAATGTGACTGTGAGACATTATTTTAAAGAGGCGTTCAGCACCTTCGGCGGAAAAACCTTTACAGCCGATTTCAGTGACTTTTAAACCACCTTCAAACCCCGAAAATTGGGATACGTACCAAGAAATCTCCAGAAATCGTCCCGCTAACGTGTTTTAAACTTCAGATTCTGACTAAGTAGAACCCACGAAAAACGACGAGCGCGACACTTGTACTTCCTCAGGCCAAAGAAACAGTTTCATAATAAACACGAAATTAAAACCAAAAAAGTCACAGATCTTCGTCACATTTAAGCCAGCGAAATATTAAAAAACGACAGTAAGGCAGAGCCGACCTCACCTCAAATCAAGACTAGAATGAAATCTCATAGAACGAGGTACAACTGTTTACAAATTTAGGGCAATAAAAGTTTAAAGAGGGGGTATCTGGGGTATTCACTGACACGTTCACCACGGTCCTCGTTTCGTTTTGGACGTTCTGAGTCTCGCTTTACTCGAGGGACGGCCGTTCCATTCAACTTTCCTAATCGATCGTCAGGAGAATTAACGATCGATTTTCGATTAATCATGAACGATTTTAGATTAAAATATCATCATTACTACAACTTGACCCCAGATAAACATCAGCACTGCAGAGCCTCATCACTGTGAGGTCAGAATGTGTTTGATGCAGATTTAAACATTTGTTTACGTCTGAAAAAACTAAATGTAAATCCACACGGCTCATTTGCATAAACTGTAAACGCTGAAAAAAGCAGCTCTTTCCTTGTGCTGCTGCTTCAGTTTCTGTGGGACTAAAGGACTCGACGCAGTGGAATATGAGTGTTCTCTCTGTGACTCAGTGAATATGAGTGTTCTCTCTGTGACTCAGTGAATATGAGTGTTCTCTCTGTGACTCTGCTGATGCCGAGTCTGTTCTGCGTGTGTCGTGTTGCAGATGTTCATGTTTTCAGAGCTCGTCCGAGTGCAGCTTTTTATTTTACATCATTTCACTTTATTTATTTTGCTTCTGTTGTGATGAAAAGACTGAAAACACTCTGAGCGATATAGGGATCTGCAAGGAGCCAGAGTTTGTGCTCCTCACGTTACGCACAGCGACTACATTCGGTTTGTCCATTAAAAAAATGATCGACGAAATCCTTAAATGATCAATTATCGATTTGTGGAGTAATCAGCCCGTCCCTGCTCCCCGCGCTCAGCCGCTCCCCCTTCAGAGCAACGTCACAACACAATCAGCGTTCGTCCCGTTAATGAAGCTCCTGCACAAGCATCAGGTTCGTCAAATGAAACTGAAAACGCACAGCAAACTTCTCGTAGAGGCGCAAATGCAAAGAACGGCGATTAAAAAGTGAAAAAAATCCACAGCTCACTGTTTTATTTTTTTTATTACGTTTCAGCCTTTTCTTTAGTTCATTTTCTCGCTCCGTACGGTGATCCAAAGCAAGAAAAATGATCCGACGAAGGCTGAAACGCAATTTAAAAATGAACAAAAGAGTGCGCTGTGCATTTCTCTCACTTTTAAATTAAAGTGTACAGTTTTGTGTCATGTTTTTGTATTTTTATGGAGATTTTTGCACGGGATTATGGGTCACGTAGGCTTGTGGGCGGAGCCTCGTACCACTAACCACGAGGAGGGTTTGAACGGGGCCCGGGAGATGCATGAGTGACTCTGAAACGTCTTCGGGCGAGTTTTTGACGAGGGAAACGGCGTCAGAACGTGGGAGAAATCTAAAAAAAGCCGTAGCATAATACACAATACCCCCTCTTTAAGGTCAGTGACGACACGGCAACAAAGGGTTAAACGAGCTCAAGTCCAAATATTAAACCTGATTTGTGATTTTTGTTTTGACAAGTTTCTCAGACTTTTTTTTTAGCAAAGTTCATCTTATTTCTTTTCTACTGTACAACGTTATGGCAACTTTCAAAATGGCTCCCGGTGTTTCTTTTTCTCACATTACTCGACGGGTCCTCAGTGTTTGTCAGTAAAAAGCAACGGAACTCGGGTTTAAGCTTAATTTTTTTCTCCATTAAAACTAAAAACTAAACGTACGCCGCAAATAAAAAGAAAAAAAAGAAAAAAGGATCGTCTCCAAGATTTAAAGCCGCACTGTGTAATATTTCCGGAAAGAGCACGCCCACCTTTTCTTTTTGTCGCCACGGAGACGTTATCGCTTCGCCTGGAACATTTCGCGCTACGGCATTAAACTTTTAGGGAGTCACGGGTCAGATCTGCGGCAGGGCGAGCCCGTTCACGCCCTTAAACTGACGCATAAAAACACACGGAAATGAATAAATACACTAAGAGTTACACGGGTTTAATGCCACAGCGCGGGGCATTAGTATCCACGGCGACAAGCGGGAGACGGACCCGCCACGAGAAAAGTTACGTAGTGTTGCTTTAACGCGACCTGAGCTCAGAATATTGAACTGGAGCTGAGGCGTTTGGACGGTTTGTGATTTCCTTCTCTTAGAGCGCAGCAGCTCCAGTGCAGCAGAGTCGTGCTCAGAGGCACAACAGCAGGAGCTGGAGTAGAACCGGGAAACTCTGGGTTAGTGGGCGTTCGAAATCACAAACCGTCGCCTCAAATCGAAGTTATTTTTCTGAATTCGTGTCACGGGAATTTTGGATAATCCTTTAAATTTGCTGCGTACGTTTCCCCCGCCGCACGTCTCTGGTTTAGTCTGGGTCTGGGTCCAGGTCCAAGTCCAGGTCCAGGTCCAAGTCCAGGTCCAGGTCCAGGTCCAGGTCTAGGGTCTCACTGCACGGCCTTCTCGCTGGAGGGGTCTAGGGTCTGGTCTTCGGTCTCGTCCTCGGTCTCTGTGGGTCTCTGTGGGTCTCGGGGGGTCTCTGTGGGTCTCGGGGGGGTCTCGGGGGGGTCTTGGGGGGGTCTCTGTGGGTCTCTGGTGGGTCTCTGTGGGTCTCTGTGGGTCTCTGGGGGTCTCGGGGGGTCTCGGGGGGTCTCGGGGGGTCTCGGTGGGTCTCGGTGGGTCTCGGGGAGTCTCTGTGGGTCTCGGGGCTCTCGGGGGGTCTCGGGGGGTCTCGGGGGGTCTCTGGTGGGTCTCTGGGGGTCTCTGTGGGTCTCTGTGGGTCTCGGGGGTCTCTGTAGTCCGGTTAGGATCCCGGTCTCACTGCACGGCCTGCTCGTTGGCGGTGCTCCCGGAGTCTTGGGGCTTCATGACGTCGGGAAGCTCTGGGGGGGTGGAGAACGACTCGATTCTGAGCGGCTCGAACGAGTCCTCTGAAAAACACAAACACAGAAACGTGTGACCCAGTGTGTGTGACCCAGTGTGTGTGACCCAGTGTGTGTGACCCAGTGTGTGAGACCCAGTGTGTGAGACCCAGTGTGTGAGACCCAGTGTGTGTGACTCAGTGTGTGTGGCCCAGTGTGTGTGACCCAGTGTGTGTGACCCAGTGTGTGTGACCCAGTGTGTGAGACCCAGTGTGTGAGACCCAGTGTGTGAGACCCAGTGTGTGAGACCCAGTGTGTGTGACCCAGTGT
The DNA here is from genome assembly GCA_030686955.1 of Odontamblyopus rebecca. Classification (NCBI taxonomy): domain Eukaryota; kingdom Metazoa; phylum Chordata; class Actinopteri; order Gobiiformes; family Gobiidae; genus Odontamblyopus; species Odontamblyopus rebecca. The sequence continues at coordinate 2,146,983 of CM060667.1, forward strand.
GTGTGACCCAGTGTGTGTGACCCAGTGTGTGTGACCCAGTGTGTGAGACCCAGTGTGTGAGACCCAGTGTGTGTGACTCAGTGTGTGTGGCCCAGTGTGTGTGACCCAGTGTGTGTGACCCAGTGTGTGTGACCCAGTGTGTGTGACCCAGTGTGTGAGACCCAGTGTGTGTGACCCAGTGTGTGTGGCCCAGTGTGTGTGACCCAGTGTGTGAGACCCAGTGTGTGAGACCCAGTGTGTGTGACCCAGTGTGTGTGACCCAGTGTGTGAGACCCAGTGTGTGTGACCCAGTGTGTGTGGCCCAGTGTGTGTGACCCAGTGTGAGACCCAGTGTGTGTGACTCAGTGTGTGTGACCCAGTGTGTGTGGCCCAGTGTGTGTGACCCAGTGTGTGTGACCCAGTGTGTGAGACCCAGTGTGTGTGACCCAGTGTGTGTGACCCAGTGTGTGAGACCCAGTGTGTGTGGCCCAGTGTGTGTGACCCAGTGTGTGTGGCCCAGTGTGTGTGGCCCAGTGTGTGTGGCCCAGTGTGTGTGACCCAGTGTGTGTGGCCCAGTGTGTGTGACCCAGTGTGTGTGGCCCAGTGTGTGTGACCCAGTGTGTGTGACCCAGTGTGTGTGGCCCAGTGTGTGTGACCCAGTGTGTGTGACCCAGTGTGTGTGACCCAGTGTGTGTGACCCAGTGTGTGTGACCCAGTGTGTGTGGCCCAGTGTGTGTGACCCAGTGTGTGAGACCCAGTGTGTGTGACCCAGTGTGTGTGACCCAGTGTGTGTGGCCCAGTGTGTGACCCAGTGTGTGTGGCCCAGTGTGTGTGACCCAGTGTGTGAGACCCAGTGTGAGCTGTGGTGTTCTGTCTGAAGGCTCCACTCCATCACGTCACCGCACTCTGACCTCCCTGAAGTCGCCTCATCAAACACAAACCTACAAAAACTGTGTCAATCGTTTGTGCTGCAGAAAGTTCAGTTTGTGATTCTGGTTCTTCAGATATTCACAGTTTTATTTTGGTCGATGACGTCGTCCAGAACCTCAGAATGTGAAACAGCCTCAAACGTTTTCTATCATTTTCTTCTGTTTTGAGGCTGTTTCACATTCTGAGGTTCTGGACGACGTCATCGACCAAAACAAAACTGTGAATATCTGAAGAACCAGAATCACAAACTGAACTTTCTGCAGCACAAACGATGGACACCGGTTTTGTAGGTTTGTGTTTGATGAGGCGACTTCAGGGAGGTGGGAGTGCGGTGACAGACTTAACATTGTGTTTCAGTCTCAGTCTGTGGAAGTCAAACTCTGGGTCCTGTTGCTCTGGTGAAAATGGATGTGACGTCAGAGCAGCACAGTCAGTGCAGCTCACTGTGACATTCAGGACTCGACCTTTGTGTCCACTGTGAACCTGCTTTACTCCTGTACTTGAACGTGTCGTGTGTGTGTGGAGACGCAACAGGGTCAGAGCTCCACAGCGCCTCCTCTGGCTGCTCCACTGTGTGGGAGCTCATCTAGAGACTTTCAGTGCAAATCTGACCACCACCACCACCTCCCTCCTCTCCTCCCTCCTCCCCTCCCTCCTCTCCTCCCTCCCCTCCTCCCTTCTCCCTCTCTCCTCTCCTCCCTTCTCCCTCTCTCCTCTCCTCCCTTCTCCCTCCCTCCTCTCCTCCCTCCTCTCCTCCCTCCTCCTCCCTCCTCCCTCCCTCCTCTCACCTCCGCTCCTGAAGGCCAGTCCCACTGTGGCAGGAGCCTGGGGTCGAGCCGTTTGGTTTGTGAAGCCACAGTTTCCCAAAGTCTGAGAGTCGTTCAACAAAACATCGTCCTGAAACAGAGACACTTTAAACACCTTCAATACAATTTAATCCAGTGGTTCTTAACCTGGTTCCATCCAATCCCAGGGGTTCTGTGAGTCTCGGGGGTTCTGTGAGTCTCGGGGGTTCTGTGAGTCTCGGGGGTTCTGTGAGTCTCGGGGGTTCTGTGAGTCTCGGGGGTTCTGTGAGTCTCGGGGGTTCTGTGAGTCTCAGGGGTTCAGTGAGTCTCGGTGGTTCTGTGAGTCTCGGTGGTTCTGTGAGTCTCGGGGGTTCTGTGAGTCTCGGGGGTTCTGTGAGTCTCGGGGGTCCTGTGAGTCTCAGGGGTTCTGTGAGTCTCAGGGGTTCTGTGAGTCTCGGGGGTTCTGTGAGTCTCGGGGGTTCTGTGAGTCTCGGGGGTTCTGTGAGTCTCGGGGGTTCTGTGAGTCTCGGGGGTTCTGTGAGTCTCGGGGGTTCTGTGAGTCTCAGGGGTTCTGTGAGTCTCGGGGGTTCAGTGAGTCTCGGGGGTTCAGTGAGTCTCAGGGGTTCTGTGAGTCTCGGGGGTTCAGTGAGTCTCGGGGGTTCTGTGAGTCTCGGGGGTTCTGTGAGTCTCGGGGGTTCTGTGAGTCTCAGGGGTTCTGTGAGTCTCGGGGGTTCTGTGAGTCTCGGGGGTTCTGTGAGTCTCAGGGGTTCTGTGAGTCTCGGGGGTTCTGTGAGTCTCAGGGATTCAGACTCGTGTCACTCATGAGGTCTCGTCCCGATATTGCAGGAAGTTCTGTGAGCCCAGTGGTCTGTGTCTGTGCTGATGGTGTCGTGTCATTTTCCCTTCATACAAACTATACTGAGCAAAAAAAGAAAGTGGTCGAACACATATGTGCAGAACGGAGTCACATGTGGCACCAATAAAACATATAAACCTGTGTTTGAATTTGATAAAAACGTATTTTATTTTTCCAGTTCAGAAGGTTCAGTGAATGTGCAGATGAAACTAGTGGAGTTCAGAACCTCCAACACGGTGAAGAGCCACTGGTTTAAACACACTTCAGTTCTGTTTAAATGTTGTAATCCTGGTCTGAGACTTTTAGAGCTGCACAAACTCAAATCAAAATCAAACAGTCAAATGTCGCCCGCAGAGGCACTTTCTTCTGTAGAAAACTCCTTTGTGTCATTTTATCAGTTCATGCTGGAGAGAGGCCTGTTCATGCCACGTTTTACTGTCAGTTCAAGAGTTCAGTCCCTGTTCAGACCTGGTTCAGACCTGGTTCAGACCTGGTTGAGTCCAGGTTTAGTCCCTGTTTCAGTCCAGGGTTATTCCCTGTTTCAGACTTGGTTCAGTCCGGGTTCAGTCCGGGTTCAGTCCAGGTTTAGTCCCCGTTTCAGACCTGGCTTAGTCCCTGTTTCAGACCTGATTCAGTCCAGGTTTAGTCCCTGTTTCAGCCCTGGTTCAGTCCCCGTTTCAGACCTGATTCAGTCCAGGTTTAGTCCCTGTTTCAGACCTGGCTTAGTCCCTGTTTCAGACCTGACTCAGTCCAGGTTTAGTCCCTGTTTCAGCCCCAGTTTAGTCCGGGTTTAGTCCCCGTTTCAGCCGGTCTTACCTTGTAGAGCCTCTGGTCCTCCGGCGCCCTCTTCAGGATGCCCTCCACGATGCGTTTGAGTTCGTAGACGGTGGTGGATTCTTTGGCGTCGGTGAAGATGGTCGTCTTATGACGTCGGATCATTAGAAACACATCCTGAAACACACCAGCAGGGGGCGCAGTGTCAGAGGGGTTACCACACACCAGCAGGGGGCGCAGTGTCAGAGGGGTTACCACACACCAGCAGGGGGCGCAGTGTCAGAGGGGTTACCACACACCAGCAGGGGGCGCAGTGTCAGAGGGGTTACCACACACCAGCAGGGGGCGCAGTGTCAGAGGGGTTACCACACACCAGCAGGGGGCGCAGTGTCAGAGGGGTTACCACACACCAGCAGGGGGCGCAGTGTCAGAGGGTATACCACACACCAGCAGGGGGCGCAGTGTCAGAGGGGTTACCACACACCAGCAGGGGGCGCTGTGTCAGAGGGGTTACCACACACCAGCAGGGGGCGCAGTGTCAGAGGGGTTACCACACACCAGCAGGGGGCGCAGTGTCAGAGGGGTTACCACACACCAGCAGGGGGCGCTGTGTCAGAGGGGTTACCACACACCAGCAGGGGGCGCAGTGTCAGAGGGGTTACCACACACCAGCAGGGGGCGCAGTGTCAGAGGCTTTACCACACACCAGCAGGGGGCGCTGTGTCAGAGTTACGCGTCTTCAGAAATCTGATCCTAACTGATATTAAGACCAGTATCGAAACTCGATCCTCGTTTATCGCAGGTGTCGATACTAAAACAGTCCCACTGACAGAACAGAACCTGAATGTGTTTAGAGTCCACCCATGGACCTGGATTAGACCTGGTTTAGTCCTGGTTTAGTCCTGGTTTAGATCCGGTTTAGACCCGATTTAGACCTGGTTTAGACCTGGTTTTGTCCTGGTTTTGTCCTGGTTTAGATCTGGTTTAGACCTGGTTTTGTCCTGGTTTAGACCTGGTTTTGTCCTGGTTTAGACCTGGTTTTGTCCTGGTTTAGGCCTGGTTTAGTCCTGGTTTAGTCCTGGTTTTGTCCTGGTTTTGTCCTGGTTTTGTCCTGGTTTTGTCCTGGTTTTGTCCTGGTTTTGTCCTGGTTTAGCCCTGGTTTAGTCCTGGTTTAGTCCTGGTTTAGTCCTGGACCACTGAGGGTTCACAGAAATAAGGACATATGGAAATAGAAAAGAAGGTTCTATCATTTAATGTTCAAATGAGACGGTTTTAGACTTTTAATATTTTTGTGATCGTCACATCAGTGATACTGATGCTGTCATGAAGCTAAAAACTCCATTTCAATACTAAGGAAAAAACTTGATACTCGATACTGATTCTGATCCCACGATGAAAATAAAACCCTGTTTCTTCAGACGATCTCCTGGGATTTTCCACATTAAACGGTAGAATTTTCTTTTCTGTTCCCATGTGTCTTATATCTGTGTAACCCTCAGTGGTCCAGGACTAAACCAGGACTAAACCAGGACTAACCCAGGACTAACCCAGGACTAAACCAGGACTAAACCAGGACTAAACCAGGACTAAACCAGGACTAAACCAGGACTAAACCAGGACTAAACCAGGTCTAAACCAGGAGTAAATCAGAACTAAACTAAACCAGGACTAAACCAGGACTAAACCAGGACTAAACCAGGACTGCCCATATGCCTGTTCATTTGCCACTTCACTGCGGTCACAGACAAATGGGCAGTTCCGGTAAAACATTTTGGAAGTGACGCTGAACAAGTTCTGCTTCTGCTTCTAAAACTGCTCCAAAAACAACTCTCAAATTCAACTATTTTAAAACGTCCAAAATCACAGAAAAACTCTTTTCTATTTATTCTTCAGTTTCAGACAGTCTTAAAACTTCAAGTGTAACTCCGGCACGTAGCACAAAGCTAAAGTCCGTCACTAGAGGAGGTGAATTCTGTCAGAGGCCAAAAAACAGCACAGATCAGTGTTTCCTCGGTGGAGATCTCACTGTGGCAGTGAGTCTGTCAAGGCAACAAACTAGTGTAGTGATGGGGGCAAGTTCTGAACTAGTGTAGTGATGGGGGCAAGTTCTGAACTTCCACGTAAAACACCAATTTGCTTCAGACTGAAGAAGCTTAACTCCACTTTAACCCATCTGACAACAGCCACGAGTCTAACAAACCAAACGCTCTGCCTGGTTCACTCATTAGTGTCTGGAAACGTTAGAAAACATCTTTGTGTTGTCACTATAAAGTATCAGTTCCATGAAATCTCACAAACACTGAACCTGATTATTTTGATTGTTGTGTTATTGTTATCGGTGCAATAATTATCGACAAAGTTTGACCACATGTCCAACCATATCAAACATCTGGTCCCACTTTTACCATCAGTTCTGGTCGCGTTTCAGGAAAGTGTTTGTAAAACATCCGGGAGCTTTGAAATGTTCAGTTTAAACTTGTCTGAGCTGTGGGTTTATCATTTTAACACTTAACACATTCACGTTTGCTCTTTAAAACAGCAGTTCCCAAACTTTTTTACACCACCGACCAGTTTAACGTGTGACAGATAAATATGACCCCATAAAATGACACGACCAACAGAAAAATGGCGGCATTTTGTAAATATAGTAATAAACGTTTCCAAAGACGTCTGATTTTTACTCATTTTGCAGCTTTTGGGTTTGTGCAGTGGGACTGTACGTCAAGAGTGAGTCGCAAACGGATGGAATGGAGAGAATTTGGTCATTTTTCAAAATAAAACATTGTTCAGACTCGAGTAATAAATAAAATGGAAATAATGTGAGTTATTTATTCTTTCTGTGTGGCAACCTACAGACCTGCGGTTTTAAAGGGGCCAGATTACGCTGTTTTCTGATCTGTTCTCATGTTGTTTCCTCGTCACAAACAGACCTTAAGTTGTGTTTGGTTTCATTCACATGTTTAACACACAAACCTGCACTGCACACTCTGTTCCACTTTGTGATGTCATGTGGTAATACAGAATATCCCCAGGTTTGACTACCCAAATTTAAGACTTTTTTAAGACCAACATCGCAGCCGTTATGCGGCCGAAAAACCCAGATCCTGTTCTAATAACAACCATTACTCACTGCTTTAAGTAACAAAAATACTTCTGATTATAAATTCTCATTCAGGACTCATTTATAGTCATGTGCTTTGCTTGTAAAATGGCCAAAAAATAATTTATAACATTCTAAAAAGAGAAACTAAGCTTTCACATTGTCTCACGCTGCACTGCAGCCCAGTGAGTTTACATAAAAATAGGCTCATGAAATTTGAGACCTTTATGAAAAAAATAAGACTTGAACAACATAATTTAAGACTTTTTAAGGGCTTAATTTAGGAACATGAAAATAAGACCTTTTAAAGACTTTTAAGACCCTGCGGCGCCCCTGTAATACACCTGGATCATTTCAGTCACCTGGATCGTTTCAGTCCTGGAGTCGCCGATCTCGACTGAACTAAAGATAAATGACATCACAAGGTGGAACAGAGCATTTAGACTTGGGAGATGTAGACAGACTCATAATAAAAAGTTACTCAAACATGTGTGAATGAAACAAAACACAACTCCAGCTGTTTGTGAGGAGGAACACCATTATAACACAGTGGATTTGGATTTATAACGTGACTTAAAGCTCACAGGCTCAGTTCTGTGCGATAAAGGAGCTTTCATCGTCCCGTGTTTCGCTCATACTCGTGTTTTCCGTGCTTTTCTTCCACACTGGGCCGTTTCTCGCCCCTCTGCTCTGCCCTGTGCCCGGGCTGCTGCAGTGGGCTTTAAACATATTGCGACAGCTGCAGCTGAACACCACAGAGCTTTAGCCACGTTTAGCGGCTAACCTACATTTACACACGTTTGCGACATCAAACTACAACACCACCACTTTGGACACACGTACCCGGGCTCTAGCTACGATTCAGACTCATATATTTAGGTGTAAGACAGTTTTATTCCCTGTTCTGGCCATGATGACACCGTTAGCCGCTGCTACAAAACAACTTAGCTTAGCTCGTTAGCTCGCCACCGCTAACATAATAAAAAACAAAAAAATTACCGCAGTGATTCCGTTTATCCGCTATATTATGCAACTGTTCAAACATTTATCAGCGAAATGTCGCCTTGTTTTTGTGCTGGACACCTGCGTTTAGAGAGTCACTCACAGTTATTACCGGTATCGAGTCGCGCTAGCCCGATTAGCCAGCGTTAGCCAAACAAAGACTTGTGGCTGAAATGTGGGTTTTACGGTTAAAGTTTGTCGTTTTGGGCGTCGTGTGCGCGGGTGTGCGTGTGTCCGAGTGCCCCGGGGCAGGAGAAGCCGCGGTCTGGGGTAAAAGGGGCAGAAATGGCGTGTTTTTTGAAGCCGTACTCACCATGATCGTGGTTTGTGTTGGAAAAAAGCGACAGAAGCTAAAGCAGCACAGGCGCAGTGCACAGGGCGAGCGCGGGGGGGCGCTGTTTACACGAGCAAAGGACCCGTATGTATCTGGAGTTGGGATTTAAGCGAATAAAAATAAAAATAAAAATAAAAATAAAAATAAAAATAAAAATAAAAATAAAAATAAAAATAAAAATAAAAATAAAAATAAAAATAAAAATAAAAATAAAAATAAATGTATCTCAGCTACACTACAGCCCCTTTGAAATACTGTAAATAAAAACATTGTAAATTCCAGAGTGGAGGCAGCTGGAGGCAAAAGTGAAGTGGAACGTGATGCGACTTTCATGGGAAAACCAGGATTAATTTCAGAATATCACAAATGATGAAAAATCAAGGACAATTTGGAAAATGAAAACCGCTCAGACACACGTGAGCGAGATCAGGGCCCCGTTTAAAAACACTTACAATTGTGTTTTGAATTATTTGTTTATTTGACAAGAGTTTATGATCGACACTAAGCATTTTTATAAAGGCAAAATCCACATTTTGAGGTTTTACTGGACAAATCTGTACAGAAATGTTGACCCCACGGCAGGTTTTCACTTCATCTACAGATATATTACACATTTCATCATAAATTGTACTTTTTGTGAAGCCCAAATCCTATTTTAAGGTTAGAAAACTGTATTTTTACATCTTTCTTAACAGAGAAGCAAAGTAAATAAGATTTGTACCTTGAAAATTCAAAATTATTGCTTATTTTCTGTTCTAATGTCACAAAACTATCAGCATTAAGGTCTGCTCCTCAGTTAAATTGTAAATATATTCTGTTAGCTTCATTTTGCCTCCAGTCCAGAATTTTGAACATTTACATGACATGAGATTTGACTGATTTGACATGAGAGGGTCTATAATAATAATCAGTCTCGTTCCTCCCCTCACCTGTGGTCCTGACTCTGGGGAACGACCAAAAGGACCAGATCCAGATACAAGCAAAGAAATGAGTTTCCTCTGCAGAGTGGCCGGGCGCTCACTTAGAGAGAGGGGGAGGAGCTCGGAGTAGAGCCAATGCTCCTCCACGTGGAGCAGCTGAGGGGAGGAGCATCTGTTCCCTCAGGAGGTGTTCATATCCCACCGGGAGGAGGCCCAGGACCCACTGGAGGGACGAAGCCTCTGGGCCTGGGAACGACTCAGGGTCCAGGAGGAGCTGGAGGAAGTGTCTGGGGTGAAGGAAGTGTCTGGGGTGAAGGAAGACTAGGAGTCGCTGCTTAGACTGATGCCCCCATGACCCAGCCCCGGATAAGAGGAAGAACATGGATGGATGGATTAAAAGCTCACAGGAGTCAGTTTTGCGTTCACTCTGCAGCTCTAAGAGAAACATTTTTCCATTTGACTGTAGATTCCAAACATCCTGAGCGCTCGGCGCCCCCTGCCCCCGACACATCGACACTGCAGCTGCCTCAGGTCACAGAGGGGGTCAGAGTGTGACCGGAGCGAGGGGCACAGAGGGGACGACAGCAGAGCGAGGGGCAAACCTGGGAGGATTAGGGCCGGGTTCAGGTTTAAAGCTCAGTGGTGGAAGTGGCAGCGTCTGAGCCAAACTCTTCCTCTCTGCTCCTTCAGATGTACGAAGTGTCTTGCCCAAGGACGGGGCAGTGAGCAAACCAACGTCAGCACAGACCTCCTTCCATAACTACTCGGTCAGTGGCAGAGTGGTTGTGCTTCTTGCATCAGGAGGTTGTGGGTTCAAATCCTGCACTTTACACTTTATAGTTTTGCTTAAATCATCTCTACAGTTCAAACTTTCACTGGAATAAAGGATCTTTGTATTTCCAGAGACTCCTGAACATTTGTTGCATGTTTTCTGCATAGGTGGGATTCTCTGAGATGTGCTAAGGGCAATGCATCATGGGAGGCCTGTCATCGGGCCTGACGAATGCTCATTTACTCAGAAAACCTGGAGCCACTGCAGTGGGTGTGTTAGCGCTGTAACCCTCACCGCCCTGAAAACTGTTCATCCATCACCACTGTGCCTCTGCAGGGCTCATACTCAAATACTATTAACTACTACAGTAAGTACAATATATACTGCAGATTTGTGTGACTGTACGGAGCCTCTGCAGGGCTCATACTCAAATACTATTAACTACTACAGTAAGTACAATATATACTGCAGATTTCTGTGTGACTGTACGGAGCCTCTACGGGGCCGTGTAGTAGCAAAATTCATTTGAACACGTTCTTGAACATATTTACTGTTATAATTAAGTGGCCCAGCTTCAGTCAGTTTTCCATTGAAACGGGCCTTTCCCAGGTCCAGTCCTCCCCTCATTATTTCTGTCATGGCCTTGTACTTCCCTTTGGATCTGCCTATAGAAAAGCTCCCTCTTCTCTCCTTCTGCTGATCTACTCTCTTCTGGCTCTGCTCTTTCTCTTGAAAGAGAATAAACCCCAAAAAGACAATTATTTGACTCAAGATCTTTATTTCGTTCTCACCTAAATATTTCCACAACAGCCGCTCATACTTAAATACTATTAAACACTACAGTAAATACAATATATACTGCTGTTGTGTTCAAGCACTGTGTATGTACAGTATGTTTATGTGTGACTCTGGGCCCAGTTCAGAGTCACACACCACAAACTCCAGTTTACTGCATAAACAGTAACTAAATACTAATACTAATACCCTTCACCACGGAGCGAAAAGAGCCAAATGTTTGGAGAAATATGGATATTTTTCTCTAAAGAGAACAGACAAAACTCTGTGTCTGTGTCTGTGTCTGTGTCTGTGTCTGTGAGCCACTCTGTCTGTCCACACTAAAGAAGGGCCTGGTCCTGGTCCTGGTCTGGTCCTGGCTCTGGTCCTGGTCCTGGTCCTGGTCTTGGCTCTGGTCCTGGTCCTGGTCCTGGTCCTGGTCCTGGCTCTGGTCCTGGCTCTGGTCCAGGTCCAGGTCCAGGTCCAGGTCCTGGCTCTGGTCCTGGTCCTGGTCCAGGTCCTGGCTCTGGTCCTGGTCTGGTCCTGGTCTTGGCTCTGGTCCTGGTCCTGGTCCTGGCTCTGGTCCTGGTCCAGGTCATGGCTCTGGTCCGGGTCCAGGTCCTGGCTCTGGTCCTGGTCCTGTCTGTGGGATGTGGCATCTCCTGATTTAGGGCCTGGGGTTTATGTTCCTAAAGCGGTCGGGGTTAGAAGGGTTTAGCCTCTCGTTCTCAGCCCGTAAATCCCGACTGTGGCACATAAACACAGCCGACAGGTGCCACCGACAGGTGCCGCTGACAGGTGCCACCGGGCGGCGTTACGTAACAGAGGCCTGACCGCGACGCTGCGTGACATCCAAGTATAAAAACTAAAGAATATTTATGCTGAAGGGAACAGACTAAGATCTTAAATTCAGACGCGTTTGTGTCACGGAGGCTGAGCCGTAACGAGCCGTAACCAGAGCCGCAGTTTCGGCTCCTGCAGCTCCACATTCCGCACGACACACGGACCAACAGCTTATGTCACACGTGACCTTTGCTCCGCACAACTGCACAAACACACTCTGATATCTGGATATAAATGGACACGGCGAGGGCGCGTCCAAACAGGAAGTGAGCATGTGCGCGTTCTGGCTCCACTTCACTCTCGGTAACTGCGGCTATCACACTGCAGCATCGCGGCTCCTGATTGGCTCTTTGGTTTGGCCTCGTGTGTGATTTCAGACGGGGCATCCGGCTTTCACAAGGGTCACATTTTTGGGGATTTGTCTCTATTTTCACAACATAAACTCTGTTTGTGTTTTTAAATCCTCAGAGCAGCCGCCCACAGCGTTCAGCTCCAGTCAAATGAAGCTCACTGATGCCGGCGGTTACAGGGCTGAATTTGGGGCCAGGCTCAACGTCTGAATAGGATTTTTTTTTGACAAAATAGTGAAAAAACAAACAGGATCCTGTGTCGCGGGTTCATATGAACATTTTAAGAGCCAGAGTCAGACGGAGCCGGATGAGCCGCATGTGAACTTCCTGTCTGGAAAGTGGTGTCTAGCGCGTTAGCGATGCCCATTTGTCTGCGACTCACAAGAACAGCTGGACCTTTCCATTTTTTATTTCAATTCTTTAGGTTTTTCATTTGAAGAATTATCAATAAACTTTTTGAATTTTGAACTTTATATCACAGTCTATGGTTTATCTCCAGATGTATTATGCAGGCCTCCATGAGCTTTATTTGACTGGAGCTGAGCGCTGTGGGCGGAGCCTCCGACACTGCTATAGAGTCTGTCACAGACACTCAGCCTCTGTTACAGACACTTTTGTCCTTGTTTTTTAGGTTTAATGGGGGAAACTGGAGGAAACCCTCCCAGACACAGGGAGAACGTGCAAACTCCACACAGAAAGGCCTGGGCGACCCGGGGATTGAACCCGGAACCTTCCTGCAGGGAAAGGCCTGGGCTGGAGCGGCACAGTGACTGACACCGAGACTGAAAGAGAAAAAAACGTGAAAGAAAAGAGACAGAAAAGACACAATTACAACAACAAACACTGAGATTCTCACCGGACGTCTGTGTTTGGCAAAATATCATATATAATATATAATATGTAATATATAATATATATAATATATATAATATATAATATGTAATATATAATATATAATATACATAATATATAATATATAATATGTAATATAATAAAGGTAATTTACAGCTGAATTTTTACCTTACAAATTACAAACATGGCACATTCGCAAGAGATAAAGATCTCAGAATCAGAATCAGAATCAGAATCAGAATCAGATTCAGATTCAGAATCAGAATCAGAATCAGAATCAGAAAGGTTTTATTGCCGTATGAGTGAACAACATTAGGAAATAGTTGCGGCACTTGGAGCAAACATAAGACAAACACTGCCAACCACGCAATAAACTAAATAAAATAAAGTAGAAAACAATAAACTCTATAAAGTAACACAAAAAAGACAAAATGACAGGAAAATAACACAAATCACCAACACTGATCCTGTGTGAATTGGGCTTTTGCCACTTCCATGACTGTTGTTGCTACAGGAAAAGTCGACCGAGCAAATCCTTGGCCTTTAAATCAGAAATGTTTTGACAAAAGCTTTTGACAACAGCCTCCAGTCAAGTGAAGCTCACTGAGGTCGGCAGTTACACGAGCAAATCTGGAGCTGAGTTCCATATTTGGAATTTTGACAGTGAGAATCAAAGTATCCAAAGAGCCAGTCAAGCACGAGGTTTGCTAACGTTTGCTAACGCTTCTTCTTCTTCAGAATAATCCCGATGGTTGGAGCTCGTTGGCTCGCCCTTCGATCCGGTTCCTCCAGTCGTCTCTTCGGACTTTCCTCCACTGCTCTTTAGATTATTTTTAATTTTTAAAATGTATTTATTTTGTCATTTATTTTTCACTTTATTAAATTTTTTTCCTTTAATTTTTTTCTTTTGTAATTTTTTTCTTTAATTTTTCTTTAATTTTTCAATTTTAATTTTTTTTAATTTAATTTTTACTTTTTCATTTGTCTCTAATTTTTCTTTCATTTTGTCATTTTGACCAATTTTTTCATTTCATTTTTTCTTCAATTTTTTTTCTAATTTTTCATTTTATTTTCATTCTTTGTTCAATTTTTGAATTAAATTTTTAAAATTTGTCTTTTAAAAAATTATTTTATCATTTCATTTTGAACTCGTTGTTGACCTGAGCCTCGTCCCGGTCCAGAATGTGGTCACTGCTTTTACAGTCGTCTGATATGGCGGATTTGAGGTTTTCCTGTTCTGCTTTGTCTCTCTGTGTTCTGATGAGTCTCGCTGCTGTTTCTTTTTCACATTCTTTTTGGTGTTTCTTTTTTCGGATGTGAAATGCCTGTTTCTCCTATGTAAGATTTATTGCACGATTTGCACTGGATTTCGTGGATGGCGTTGCCTTTTTGTTCTGGTGGTATTTTGTCTTTGGGGTGGACTAACTGTTGGCGGAGTTTTGTGTTGTGCTGTGTTGGTGGTGACAGTTCTGAAGATGCAGCAGCAGAAACATGTGAACAAGGCAAATACACTTGTCTCCACTGTCTGACAAAAGAACCTAAGAAGTTAAAGCACTAAGAAGACAACATGAATATTTTTGGTGTGTTTTCTTCCCAAAGATGGAAATACATTTGTGTCGCTGTCCAATCAGAACCTTCCCCAGACACTGAGAACAATTAAATAAAGGCGATTTAACCTGTTGCCATGGAAACCTCAACTCACTATTATTATTTCCATGGAGAAGAGTTTAATCCAGAACCATTTAATCCAGAACAGTTAATCCAGAGTTTAAAAACATCCTGTAAACGTGGTCACTGTGGGTGAAGTGTCTTGCCTAAGGACACAGGAACGGTCTTGTTCCCTGTGGCTGTGGTCCCGGCGTCTCCAGGCTCGGTTTGGCAAAGGTGATGAGTTTAGCAGCACTTTTCACACATGTCAGACCAACTACTGGCATGCTAACCTCGCACTTCCTGATGATGTGAGAATAAACCGAGGAGGGAGGGGATGAAGAGGGGAGGATGAGGAGGATGTGCGTGTGTGTGTGTCTGTGTGTGTGTCTGTGTGTGTCTGTGTTGGTGTGTGTGTGTGTGTGTGTGTGTGTCTGTGTGTGTGTTGGTGTGTGTGTGTGAGGTGTGTGTGTGTTGGTGTATGTGTGTGTGTGTGAGGTGAGGAGCATTTGTCTCCGGGCCCCGGGGCCCCTGACACTTTGAGGTGGACATAACTTCACACGAGAAACACTCGACTCAGACACGACTCAGACTCTGACCTGCTGCAGCTGCTGCGTCGCTCAGACACCGACAAAACAAACACACACACAACACACACACACACACACAGAACACACACACACAACACACACACATACCTACACACACACACACACACAGACACACAGAACACACACACAGAACACACACACAACACACACACACATACCTACACACACACAGAACACACACACACACACAACACACACACACAACACACACACACACACACATACACACACACACACACACAGACACACACACACAACACACACACACAACACACAAACACACACAACACACACATACACACACACAACACACACACATACACACAACACATACACACACACAACATACACACACACACACAGACACACACAGAACACACACACAACACAGAACACACACACACACACACATACACACACAACACACACACACAGACACACACAGAACACACACACAACACACACAACACACACACAGACACACAACATACACACACACAGACACACACACAACACACACACACACACTCCACTTTCACACTAATGTGGGTGAAGTGTCTTGCCTAAGGACACAATGACAGGGCGCCTCCTGTGGCTCGTGCCCTGGTCCTGACGTCTGACAGGAGCTACAGCATTTATCTGCTCTCTGTGCAGATTAAACCTGATGCCCTGCAGACAGTTCTGTGCAGATTAAACCTGATGCCCTGCAGACAGTTCTGTGCAGATTAAACCTGATGCCCTGCAGACAGTTCTGTGCAGATTAAACCTGATGCCCTGCAGACAGTTCTGTGCAGATTAAACCTGATGCCCTGCAGACAGTTCTGTGCAGATTAAACCTGATGCCCTGCAGACAGTTCTGTGCAGATTAAACCTGATGCCCTGCAGACAGTTCTGTGCAGATTAAACCTGATGCCCTGCAGTTAATTCTGTGCAGATTAAACCTGATGCCCTGCAGTCAGAGCAGCTCAGTCTGAGCCGTGGTCGTTCCCAGGAGTTGATGACATCACAAAGTGCTCTGACTTCTCCAGGTGTGTCTGCACCTGTCTGCAGGGGCGGAGTTTGAAGTGTGGATACCTGTTCGACCAATCACACAGCTCCTCCCACCTCATGACATCAGCAGGTGACCAATCACACAACTCCTTCCACCTCGTGACATCAGCAGGTGAGCTCTGTAAATGCCCTTAGCTCCTGTTAGCGTGCGCGGCTGCATTAGCCTGGGTGTATATTTGACGAGGCTGGAGCCTGTGGAGCGTGTGGAGGCTCTGTGACCACAGAGGTCGACCTGCTCACAGTTTAAGCCGCTGTGACAGGTGCAGGTGCGGCCCTGTCAGATTTGTGCCGCTAAACGACTCATTAAAATGCCTCTGTTAAAAACAGACGGAGGATTAGTGTGACACGCACATGTTATTGTGACAGCCGCTCCCCTGGAGACAGAGCTCGGGCTAGAGCCGCTGCTCCTGCGTGAGAGCTGTTCTGGAGAGAAGCGTCGGCACGCTCTTATTCTGTGTTCATCATTTATCTTTTATTATATTTTGACTGAAACATCTTTTGTGTTTTCTGTTCACTGTAGAACAAAATCAAACTGATTCTGAAACATGAATCACCTGAAGAGGAGAGGAGGCGTCTGGGGAGGGGGAGGCCCTGGAGGAGGCGTCTGGGGAGAGGGAGGCCCTGGAGGAGGCGTCTGGGGAGAGGGAGGCCCTGGAGGAGGCGTCTGGGGAGAGGGAGGCCCTGGAGGAGGCGTCTGGGGAGAGGGAGTGGTTATGATGAATGGGTTTCTTAAACATTCTCTCATGTTCTAACGTGAGAAACACCTGCATGTTTGAGTCATCTAGAGATCTCTCCTGTCTGTGCCTGTGTCTTTAACATGGCCGCCCCCTGGACAGCGCCCCCTGGACCGCGCCCCCTGGACAGCGCCCCCTGGACAGCGCCCCCTGGACAGCGCCCCCTGGACAGCGCCCCCTGGACAGCGCCCCCTGGACAGCGCCCCCTGGAGTCTCTGGCTCTTTTTAAAAAGTATTTTCGGTCCCGTTTTATGTTTTTGTTTGTGATCTGCAAAACCAGAAGAAAAGTGCAAAGTGCAGTGTTTCCAGAGGCTAATGTTTATGTAATGTTTATGTTCACGTGCACATGCTCCGGCCATGTGGCTCTTCCCTCCTCCCTCCTCCCTCCCTCCTCTCCTCTCCTCTCTCCTCCCTCCTCTCCTCTCCTCCCTCCTCCCTCCTCCCTCCCTCCTCCTCTCTCTCACTCCGTCCTCTCACACTGCAGAAAATTTCAGCCAAAACGTAAAATCTAAACACTTAAATTGTTCAGAAAATGACTTAAAAGTAGAAAAATGACCTGTTCCTGCAGCGAGATCATTTTACTGGACAAGTTCTCCTCAAATAAACTCCCTCTGGACGAGAAGGAAGCATCTCAGAACGAGTGAGGAGAGAAGAAATCTGAAAACAACATGAAGAACCTGACAGACGCTTGAAAATCTCTGCCACACTACAAAAAAAAAGATTTTCTAGCATAGTTAAACTGACTTGAATTAAGCAGATTCATCTTAAAAGACCAATTTTAAGATTTTTTTTTACTTGTTTCCAGATATTCCTCCTGATTTATCTTATCTCGATATTACAACTTATTCTCAGCACTTTTTATCAGTCCAGGTTAAGCCTCTTTAACTTTCTCCTCAAACCAATAAGGTGAAAAATCTGTCCATAAATACTTGAAACTCGTGTTTTCTGCTTAGAACAAGATTCGTATTTCGTCTTGTTTTAAGAAAATTTGGTAAGTGGAAATTTTTTACTGCACTGGCAGAAAATTTCACTTAAAATAGGAAATTTTTTACCTCAAAACAGGTAAAAAAAATCTCTTTTTGGCAGTGCAGGTCACAGATGTTTGCAGCCTCACCGTCTCTTTTGGGGCTCATGGAGTCAATGAAACTGCCCCCTCCCTCCTCCACCCTCCCTCCTCTCCTCCACCCTCACCTCCGCCCTCCCTCCTCTCCTCCCTCCTCTCCTCCTCCACCCTCCCTCCTCTCCTCCCTCCTCTCCTCCTCCACCCTCCCTCCTCTCCTCCCTCCTCTTCTCCTTCCTCTCCTCCTCTCCTCTCCTCTCCTCCACCCTCCCTTCTCTCCTCCCTCCTCTCCTCCTCCACCCTCCCTCCTCTCCTCCGCCCTCCCTCCTTCTCTTTCGTGCTGTGGAGTTGATAAAAGCAGGTGCAGCGGCTCAGAGCCTCAGCAGATCCACACTCGACGCAGTCGCCGCCTGCAGATCCAGCAGAGCCCACAGAGCCCAGCAGAGCCGACAGAGCCGACAGAGCCGACAGAGCCGACAGAGCCGACAGAGCCCACAGAGCCATGCCCGTGCCCAAGAAACCAGGTACCCGCTCTTCTTTCCTTTTCTTTCCTCTTCTTTCCTCTTCTTTCCTCTTCTTTCCTCTCGTTCTGTTTAGTTTAGATTTCAGTTTCATCGGTTTGGGTCAGACTACACTGCAAAAAAGGCCTATCAAATAATAAGAAAAAAATACAAATTTTGAGGTAAAAATGTCCTATTTTAAGTGAAATTTTCTGCCAGTGCAGTAAGAAATTTCCACTTACCAAATTTTCTTAAAACAAGACGAAATACGAATCTTGTTCTAAGCAGAAAACACGAGTTTCAAGTGTTTATGGACAGATTTTTCCCCTTATTGGTTTGAGGAGGAAGTTAAAGAGGCTTAACCTGGACTGAGTTAATATAAAAAGTGCTTAGAATAAGTTGTAATATCGAGAAAAGATAAATCAGGATGAATATCTTGACACAAGTAAAAAAAACTCATCTTATTAAGTAAAAAAATCTTAAAATTGGCCTTTTAAGATGAATCTGCTTAATTTCAAGTCAGTTTAACTCTGTTAGAAAATTCTTTTTTGGAGTGTATCTATTATCTATTTCTTTCTGTCCGTTTCTCAGCGTCGTGTCTTTAGTGGAGAAAAGCCCGAGCACCGTCCGGCTGTTCTCCTGGGAAAATATGTGAAAGAATTGAAGTTAATCGTTTTGAATGAATCCAAAAGTGCGTCGGGAAAACTCTTTTACAAACAAAACCGAAATGTCCCGACTGTGTCACCGTTTGGGGCCGTGTGCAAAGGCAACGCTGCACTCGTCCTGGTTTATTTATGGATCCTCGTCCGTAGAATACAGAGTTATTCTGAAACCGTGGCTTCAGTTTCCTGTTTTAGTTTTTTTAATGGTTAATCGCTGTGGTAACGGTCTGATCGCGGTGTGGTTCTGCACATGTGGTAACGGTCTGATCGCGGTGTGGTTCTGCACATGTGGTAACGGTCTGATCGCGGTGTGGTTCTGCAGATGTGGTAACGGTCTGATCGCGGTGTGGTTCTGCAGATGTGGTAACGGTCTGATCGCGGTCTGTGGTTCTGCAGATGTGGTAACGGTCTGATCGCGGTGTGGTTCTGCACATGTGGTAACGGTCTGATCGCGGTGTGGTTCTGCACATGTGGTAACGGTCTGATCGCGGTGTGGTTCTGCACATGTGGTAACGGTCTGATCGCGGTGTGGTTCTGCACATGTGGTAACGGTCTGATCGCGGTCTGTGGTTCTGCAGATGTGGTAACGGTCTGATCGCGGTGTGGTTCTGCACATGTGGTAACGGTCTGATCGCGGTGTGGTTCTGCACATGTGGTAACGGTCTGATCGCGGTGTGGTTCTGCACATGTGGTAACGGTCTGATCGCGGTCTGTGGTTCTGCACATGTGGTAACGGTCTGATCGCGGTGTGGTTCTGCACATGTGGTAACGGTCTGATCGCGGTCTGTGGTTCTGCACATGTGGTAACGGTCTGATCGCGGTGTGGTTCTGCACATGTGGTAACGGTCTGATCGCGGTGTGGTTCTGCAGATGTGGTAACGGTCTGATCGCGGTGTGGTTCTGCACATGTGGTAACGGTCTGATCGCGGTCTGTGGTTCTGCAGATGTGGTAACGGTCTGATCGCGGTCTGTGGTTCTGCAGATGTGGTAACGGTCTGATCGCGGTGTGGTTCTGCACATGTGGTAACGGTCTGATCGCGGTCTGTGGTTCTGCAGATGTGGTAACGGTCTGATCGCGGTCTGTGGTTCTGCAGATGTGGTAACGGTCTGATCGCGGTGTGGTTCTGCAGATGTGGTAACGGTCTGATCGCGGTGTGGTTCTGCACATGTGGTAACGGTCTGATCGCGGTGTGGTTCTGCACATGTGGTAACGGTCTGATCGCGGTGTGGTTCTGCAGATGTGGTAACGGTCTGATCGCGGTGTGGTTCTGCACATGTGGTAACGGTCTGATCGCGGTGTGGTTCTGCACATGTGGTAACGGTCTGATCGCGGTGTGGTTCTGCACATGTGGTAACGGTCTGATCGCGGTGTGGTTCTGCACATGTGGTAACGGTCTGATCGCGGTGTGGTTCTGCACATGTGGTAACGGTCTGATCGCGGTGTGGTTCTGCACATGTGGTAACGGTCTGATTTGGGGGTTCGACTTTTGTGTTGTCGCGATACAAAAATGAAAAAGATGGAATTCGATACTCCAGAAATGACCCAATACTCGATACTCGGGTTGGGCGGTTTACGGTTTTACTGTGACTCAGAAACAGAGTCGCAGTTTTATATTTGAAGATGAGGCACAAGTTCTGATCAAACCAAACTCTGCAGCGCGTTCGATCGCGTCAGCATCAGCGCTTATACTGTATGCAAATGAGCTGTATGCAAATGAGCCGTGAGGTTTGAAGTTTGGTTTGTGTAAAACGTAAACAAATGTGCCAAAGCTGCATTAAACACATTATTCCTCAGAGTCTAGAATGAGCGGAGCAGCGGAAATGGATCTGGATCTGGAGGATTTGAGGCTTCATTCGCTTTTTTGGGGAGTTTTGACTTGTTTTGTTTTAGAAATAATAAAAATGTAATAATTCTGTGTTCGTTTTTCCAGTTTCAGCTGTGGACGATTGACGTACATAATGTAAAAAGAGTTTTAAAAGCTTCTGTACAGACGAGAATAAACTTTGGCTGAAAACCCAGAGAGCCCAAGTAAGACTGGAGTTAGAGACCTGGATTAGACCTGGATTAGACCTGGATTAGACCTGGATTAGACCTGGATTAGACCTGGATTAGACCTGAGTTTGTACCTCTTCCAGACCTGATTTATGTCCTGGTTTAGACCGGAGATAGTCCCAGTACTGTCCTGGTTTAGAATCGAGTTTTACACTTAGGATAGTGCCTCTTCCAGACCTGGTTTAGTACCTGGTTCAGTTCTGGCTCAGTCTATAATGAGTGGAGGAAATGTAGAGCGGTGCAGAGGACCAATCACGGCCCTTATGTCTGCGGCGTTTTGAGGCGTCGTTAGAAAGTTTCAGATCCATAAATTGTTCTTTACCGTCTCCTCCATGAAAGTCTGACTTCGCCCTCGGGAACTTCCTCCTCTTCAGCCTCGTCCCCTCTCGACTCTCGGCTTCAGTAAAACGTCTCCATCACAAACTTTTGGGCTCAGCGTCACACACGAAGCGTCAGTCAGGTTTTTTTCTTCTTCCTGCTGTGTGTGGATGGAAATCTCCGAGCGGAACCACGTCTGAAGAGGAGAGAGAGCGGAGGGAGGAAGTCCTGCTGTGGGTTTAGCTCCTGATGCAGATTTTTATAATAACAGTGATGAAACTGATACTGCTGCTACTTTTGATACTGCAGGACACCGGACTGTTGCACCAGCCAAAAAATACATAATAAAGTAGGAAAAAAAACATATATAAGTCGCACTGGACCATAAGTTACATTTTTTGGGGGAAATTAAGTTTATAAAATCAGAGACCGAGAACAGACCGCAGAGTCTTTCATATTCTCGGCTTTGGGAACTCCCTGGATGAGCCTCTCCCGGCAGCTCAGGGTGAACTCGTTCCTCTCGCTGTGGCCATCGAGCTTTTAGCCGCGATGAGCTTTTTTTTTGTTTCCTTCCCTGCAGCTCGAGTTTCCTCCACTCACTTTGCTCCAGTCGAACACAAGTTTCTCGCTCACTCCAAACTTTATTCCTGCTGCTCGATCACAGTTTTCAGCTGCGGATTTCACCACTCGCAGCTCGTGATCTGCAGAATGTGATTTTCTTTTGGGGGGGATTTGTGTTCAACCTTTCTCAGTCGTTTTTATAAGTTGTGAGTGTGAAAATAACGAACATGTGAAATTATATAGTTTAAAATAGAAGTCGCACCTGAGTATAAGTCGCAGAACCACCCACGCTATGAAAAACGTGCGGTTTATAGTCCGAAAAATACGGATAAATTAGAGATACCAGTAGGTCTCCAGCCCCGTATTCGTATTGTAAACAACTGAATAACTCAAATTTGATTAATTACGACAGTAAATATGTTATTTTAAACTTTGTGCACTGCTAAATGGATAATGGTTTTATGTTTTATAACCCTAACCCTCTCATATCGACTCTCGCGACCCCTAAAATGAGCAGCTCTCCGGCATTTTCATTTCGTAAAGGCTGAAAATCCCTTGAACAGACATTAGACGGAAGGAACAGTTTCAGCTGTAGTTTCATTATTGATTTTTTCATGACACAATTTTCATTTCATCAAATTCCATGACTAGAGCTGTAACGATATCCAAGTGTCTCAATACGATACGGCCCCGATCTGAACCTCACGGTACGATATTTACTGCGATATCGTGGGGAAGCTCACGATATTACGATATTCTACAGAATAACAGACTGACTCTAAAACGCTTCAGTGATTTGGTGCAACATTTATTGTCATTAGGGACGGAACGAAATCCAAATCTCTCTGGACGATATTTTCACCATAAACATCTCACTGGACCAGATTTATTCCAATATAAAACTGTGAATCTGTGACTTTTTCCTCTAAAAATGCTTCACAGACTTAATCCACAGAATGAAGATGTAAAAGTGCTTAGAACAGTTATTTCTTCATGTCGTCTGCACTGAAACGGAGCAAAGGATCATGGTCTATGTAGTTCCCTCTGGTTTTTTTAGCTATTTCTGCACCAGAACTGTTCATTTAAGCAAAGAGACTTGGGATTCGATATATTGTGATGCTCCACGATATTATTGTGAGACCTTTGACGATACGAAATCACCAGATTTACATTATTGTCACATCTCTATTCATGAAACAACTGAATAAAAGATGAAAGTCTGACCTTTTTGTGAACACTGACAATTCTTTGAAAACCCTCAGGCGATCAGGACCTTTACCCTTGTATAGCCGAGGTTTTTATGGGCGTTTTTTGCGAGTGTTTTATGCGTAAATGGGTTAAATCCACTTGTGAATATTGATCTAAAAGGACTTCGTAAAGACACAAACGCTCTGACTTCAGTGTTAGAAAACCGTGGTGTCCAATGGAGCTGATGAGGCCTAAACGTGATGACAACCAAGCGCCGCATGGACTAAACCAGGACTAAACCAGGACTAAACCAGGACTAAACCAGGATTAAACCAGGACTAAACCAGGACTAAACCAGGATTAAACCAGGATTAAAGACTAAACCACACTAGAGTTGAGCATTTTTTTAACATTTGGACCAAAACAACGAGAGGAAATCCTACGAATATCACCCATGGACATCAAACTGGAGAAGAGCTGAAAACGGGGCTTGAGCGACAAAAATAATCGATTAAAGATTCCTCAAACATGAACGAATCGCTCCAGATACAACTTCAGAGGGAAAATGAGAAGACACTAACTAGAACCTGGATACAAGCTCTGAAAAGTCCGTGATGTAGTCCACTTTTAGACCCGGTTTAGTCCTAGATTAGACCTGTTATAGACCTGGCACAGGGTCAGTCACTGGTCAGAACTCTGGACCTTCAGCTGGATTTTTTTAATGGAGACAAACAGAATTGTGACAGTTCTTTTTTTTGATCATGACGCCTTGAGGTTTTGGTTCAGTCGTCATCCAAAGACTAAGATTTAAAATGGCTGAAGAATTGACCTTTTTCACCACAGTCTGAAGTGTCCCGCTGTAGGTTTGCAGAACTTTTGGTTAATGTTTTCCTGTGGTAAATGTGTGTGTAAATGTGTGTAAATGTGTGTAAATGTGTGTGTAAATGTGTGTGTAAATGTGTGTGTAAATGTGTGTGTAAATGTGTGTGTAAATGTGTGTGTAAATGTGTGTGTAAATGTGTGTGTAAATGTGTGTGTAAATGTGTGTGTAAATGTGTGTAAATGTGTGTGTAAATGTGTGTGTAAATGTGTGTGTAAATGTGTGTAAATGTGTGTAAATGTGTGTGTAAATGTGTGTGTAAATGTGTGTGTAAATGTGTGTGTAAATGTGTGTGTAAATGTGTGAGTAAATGTGTGTAAATGTGTGTAAATGTGTGAATGTGTGAGTAAATGTGTGTAAATGTGTGTGTAAATGTGTGTGTAAATGTGTGTAAATGTGTGTGTAAATGTGTGTGTACATGTGTGCGTAAATGTGTGTGTCACTGTGTGCGTAAATGTGTGTAAATGTGTGTGTAAATGTGTGTGTAAATGTGTGTGTAAATGTGTGTAAATGTGTGTGTAAATGTGTGTGTAAATGTGTGTGTAAATGTGTGTAAATGTGTGTAAATGTGTGTGTAAATGTGTGTGTAAATGTGTGTAAATGTGTGTAAATGTGTGTAAATGTGTGTGTAAATGTGTGTGTAAATGTGTGTAAATGTGTGTGTAAATGTGTGTAAATGTGTGTAAATGTGTGTGTAAATGTGTGTAAATGTGTGTGTAAATGTGTGCGTAAATGTGTGTGTAAATGTGTGCGTAAATGTGTGCGTAAATGTGTGTGTAAATGTGTGTAAATGTGTGTAAATGTGTGTGTAAATGTGTGTGTAAATGTGTGTAAATGTGTGTGTAAATGTGTGTGTAAATGTGTGTGTAAATGTGTGTAAATGTGTGTGTAAATGTGTGTAAATGTGTGTAAATGTGTGTGTAAATGTGTGTGTAAATGTGTGTAAATGTGTGTAAATGTGTGTAAATGTGTGTGTAAATGTGTGTGTAAATGTGTGTAAATGTGTGTGTAAATGTGTGTGTAAATGTGTGTGTAAATGTGTGTAAATGTGTGTAAATGTGTGTAAATGTGTGTAAATGTGTGTGTAAATGTGTGTGTAAATGTGTGTAAATGTGTGTGTAAATGTGTGTGTAAATGTGTGTGTAAATGTGTGTGTAAATGTGTGTGTGAATATGTGTGTGAATGTGTGTGTGTAAATGTGTGTAAATGTGTGTGTAAATGTGTGTGTAAATGTGTGTGTAAATGTGTGTGTAAATGTGTGTGTAAATGTGTGTGTGTATGTGTGTGTAAATGTGTGTGTGTATGTGTGTGTAAATGTGTGTGTACATGTGTGTGTACATGTGTGTAAATGTGTGTGTAAATGTGTGTGTAAATGTGTGTAAATGTGTGTGTAAATGTGTGTGTAAATGTGTGTAAATGTGTGTGTAAATGTGTGTAAATGTGTGTAAATGTGTGTGTAAATGTGTGTGTAAATGTGTGTAAATGTGTGTAAATGTGTGTAAATGTGTGTGTAAATGTGTGTAAATGTGTGTGTAAATGTGTGTGTAAATGTGTGTGTAAATGTGTGTAAATGTGTGTAAATGTGTGTAAATGTGTGTGTAAATGTGTGTGTAAATGTGTGTAAATGTGTGTGTAAATGTGTGTGTAAATGTGTGTGTAAATGTGTGTGTAAATGTGTGTCTATTTGTGTGTAAATGTGTGTGTATATGTGTGTGTAAGTATGTGTGTAAATGTGTGTGTAAATGTGTGTGTAAATGTGTGTGTAAATGTGTGTGTGTATGTGTGTGTAAATGTGTGTGAGTATGTGTGTGTAAATGTGTTTGTACATGTGTGTGTAAAAGTGATTAAATGTGTGTGTAAATGTGTGTGTAAATGTGTGTGTTTATGTGTGTGTATATGTGTGTGTTTATGTGTGTATTTGTGTGTGTAAATGTGTGTGTAAATGTGTGTGTAAATGTGTGTGTAAATGTGTGTGTAAATGTGTGTGTAAATGTGTGTGTACATGTGTGTGTACATGTGTGTGTAAATGTGTGTGTGTATGTGTGTGTAAATGTGTGTGTAAATGTCTCCATCAGCTTCATAAATCTGCCCCATCACCAAATCTCCACAAAGGAGAAACTTTCTTCATGAAGAATTTATCCACACTGCAAAAAAGGCAGATCAAAAATAAGAAAAAAATACCAATTTGAGGTAAAAATTTCCTATTTTAAGTGAAATTTTCTGCCAGTGCAGTAATAAATTTTCACTTACCAAGTTTTCTTAAAACAAGACGGAATCTGAATCTTGTTCTAAGCAGAAAACACGAGTTTCAAGTGTTTATGGACAGATTTTTCCCCTTATTGGTTTGAGGAGGAAGTTAAAGAGGCTTAACCTGGACTGAGCTCAGATAAAAAGTGCTGAGAATAAGTTGTAATATCGAGATAAGATAAATCAGGATGAAATATCTTGAAACAAGTAAAAAAATCTCATCTTATTAAGTAAAAAAATCTCATCTTATTAAGTAAAAAAATCTTAAAATTGATCTTTTAAGATGAATCTGCTTAATTCAAGTCAGTTTAACTATGTTAGAAAATCCTTTTTTGCAGTGCAACGATCGAGGGAAGAAAGACGAAAACTTAAAGGAAACGACGACGAGCATCAGTGAAACGACTGAGCAGCACTAAAGTTCTGGTCCTGGAGGAAACAGAAGGAACTTGTTCACTCAGATTCTACAAAAAATCGATTTCATGATGTCGATTTTAGCTCAGACAGATTTGTGCAGTTGAAATGTGAGACTCCAGGACCAGAACTTTAGTGCTGCTCAGTCGTTTCACTGATGCTCGTCGTCGTTTCCTTTAAGTTTTCGTCTTTCTTCCCTCGATCGTTGTGGATAAATTCTCCATGAAGAAAGTTTCTCCTCTGTCGACCTTGAGGTTAAAGATTTGGTGATGGGGCAGATTTATTTACACACACATTTACCACAAAAAACATGAACCAAAGCTCCACAAACCCACAGCGGGACACTTCAGACCGTTGGGAAAAAGTTTGATTATTTCCTCACATAATCTGCAGTGAAACCGCAAAGGATCATGGTCTATGTAGTTGTTTTTTTAGCTCGTGCTGCACCAAAACAATAAGAGGAACTCCTTGTTCTCTGGAGCCTCGTTTATCATGTCCACAACAGGAGCTCGGTCTCCGGGGCAGATTTACTTCCACTGCACTTGTGTCTGTCTCCTCCTCCTCCTCTTTTCATTCATCTTCTCCTCCTCCTCCTCCCCCTCTCCTCCTCCTCCCCGTCTCCTCCTCACACACTCACACTCACTAAGAATAAATCCTGATGATGTGACAGACTCTTAAACGCTCTTTACAGTCACACCCTCCACACCAGCGGCTGTAAAGAAGCATGTCTGACCCCGGAGCTCAACTCTGTGCTCCTTTACTCCTCGCCTCCTTCTCTAATCCTCGCCTCGCCTCCTTCTCCTTCAGTCCTCCTCTCCTCTGTCCTCCCTCACTCTTACTCCCTCCTTCACTCCTCCTGCTCTTCCCCTCCTCCTCCTCCCTCCCTTCTCTCCTCTCCTCCTCACTCCTCTCCTCTTCCCTCACTCCTCCTCCCTCAGCCCTCCTCCTTCAGTCCTCTTCCCTCCTCCTCCTCCGTCACTCCTCTCCTCACTCCTCCTCTTCCCTCCCTAAGTCCTCCTCTCCTCCTCCTCTCCTCTCCTCTCCTCCTCCTCCTCTCCTCACTCCTCCTCTTCCCTCCCTAAGTCCTCCTCTCCTCTCCTCCTCCTCTCCTCTCCTCCTCCTCTCCTTCTCCTCTCCTCCTCCTCTCCTCTCCTCCTCCTCTCCTCTCCTCCTGCTCCGCCGGTGCCGCCACAGTTGCCCCGGGGCATCTGGTGCAGAGCCTTCATGATGGATTCTCGTTTATGTGCCTCTCCACATTCACACGTTGCGTAATGTTGGTCTCAGATTTAAAGCGTCTCACATTCGTTCCTCTGTGGTCATTCCTCACACAGCAGGAGGCGCATTTCTCAGGCAACACGAGTGCCTTGCCCAAGGACACAAGAGCAGCACAGGCAATGACAGTACCTGGAACAAACATGTTTTCTGCCCTGCAGCTCGGAGCCGCCGGGGCCGAGCGACCGGTGAAAGTCTGTTTTTAATGTTCAGAGCTCGACTCAGGGACAAAACAGGGACAGAAAAACCCGGGATCACGAGGAGCAAACAGACCGACATTTAAGACCAACATGACGAGGCTCAGCAGATACAGACATTTTCTGTACACAGAGTGAATTGGAGCCGATGGAGCCGGAACGCTGCAAGAAAGGCCTATCAAAAAAACCCAAACAAAAAAACAGTTTGAGGTAAAATGTCCGATTTTAAGTTAAATTTTCTGCCAGTGCAGTAAGATTTTTTCACTTACCAAGTTTTCTTAAAACAAGACGAAATCTGAATCTTGTTCTAAGCAGAAAACACGAGTTTCAAGTATTTATGGACAGATTTTTCCCCTTATTGGTTTGAGGAGGAAGTGAAAGAGGCTTAACCTGGACTGAGTTAAAAGTGCTGAGAATAAGTTGTAATATCGAGATAAGATAAATCAGGATGAATATCTTGAAACAAGTAAAAAAAAAAATCTGATCTTATCTCTGATCTCTAAGTAAAAAAATCTAAAAATTGGTCTTTTAAGATGAATCTTAATTCAAGTCACTTTAACTGCTAGAAAATCTCCAGGCTCATTTCCTGTTTGTAACGTGGCTCATGTGTTCGCTGAGTCCTTTTGTACAAACAGCCTGAGGTGGACGTGGATTTGGTGATAAAAATACACTTTTTTGTGAACTGTAAAACCTTTCAGTGTCCGGACGGGACCAGGACAGAGGTCTGCTGCACTGCAAGACCCGAGGCCCCGAGGACCTGAGGCCCCGAGGCCCTGAGGAAAAACATGAAACATAAATCTCAGACACGTGTCGTTTGTTCAACTGGTCCAAGAATGTGTCCGACCCTGAGCCCAAACCCGGACTCGAGTGAAACTGACCCTCACGTCCATCACCAGGACGATACAATCTCAGAGGCTAATGGCTAATGAAACTGACCCTCACATCAACGCCGTCCATCACCGAGCTACAAAACTATCTCAGAGGACTAACCACTAATGAACTTGACCCTCACATTAACGCCGTCCATCACGGGGCTACGATACTATCTCAGCAAGCTCATGGTGAATAAAACTGACGTCCATCACTGCCCCTGACCCTATAGGGCAAATGTGCTGACCCGGGACTGAATCCTTTGTCCTCTGAGTCTGCAGATTTAACCCAGGGGTTTGTCCCAGTTTCACACAGCACATGGCTCAGTGTCGCTCTTCTGGACACTGACACAGGCAACAGGAAAGGTTTTTGTCCAGATAAATACAGAAAACTGGACAGAAAATGGCAATAAGGCAAAAACTGCACCGACAGATTCAACTGAACCTCAGAAATGGACGGACGTTTCTCCTTTTTACTTTTTTATTTAAGCCCAGTGATCCCGACCCGAGTCTGGTCAAACTCAAGTCAGAAGTACATCTCCAGTATGGAGATAATCCCTGCGTCACCACATCGCTGCATCGCTAATGAAAACAGAGCCTCAAACTAACGCTGTCCGTCGCTGAATCGCTCACTGCCACCGCCCATCTTTATATATCTATATATCTTTAGATGCAACAGGTTTTATTCATATGGAAGTTCGACCATTTCAGAGTTTATTCTTAGAAACAGAGACAAAAACACCTGTATTTGAGCAGAATCCTCACAGTTCTGTTGTACTGAAGTCAGACTTCACTCACTTTATGTTCCACCAGTAAATTTGATCGAAAGAATCTTAAGAATGAAGTGTGTCCACAGTCGGTGGGATACATTAGCCTCTGGACACGCTCAGTTTGAAACATGGTGCCAAATGGAGTAAGGTTCCAGAGGTTTAGGCGGTTTAGGTTTGAGATCATCTGTTTCTCGTGGTGCCGCTGACCTCTGAACATTCTGAACCCAAAGTTCAGACGGAGATGGAGATTTTCTATATACAAAGTGAATTGGAGCCGGAGTCGATGGAGCCAGAAGAGCGCCCAGGCTCATTTCCTGTTTGTAACATGGGTCGTGCGTTCGCTGTGTCCTTTTGTACAAACAGCCTGAGGTGGACGTGCATTTGGTGATGAAAATACACTTTTTTGTGAACTGTAAAACCTTTTAGTGTCCAGACGGGACCAGGACAGAGGTCTGCTGCACTGCAAGACCTGAGGCCCCGAGGACCCGAGGCCCCAAGGACCCGAGGCCCCAAGGACCTGAGGCCCCAAGGACCTGAGGCCCCGAGGACCTGAGGACCTGTGGCCCTGAGGCCCCGAGGCCCTGATGACCTGAGGCCCCGTGGCCCTGATGACCTGAGGACCTGACGAGATGAAGCATCTGGATCTGTACATCTCGATGATAAATGAGTGTGAAACAAAAGCTGCTGCTTTCCGTCAGGAGCCGATCGAGGAGGAAAACATGAAACACAAATCTCAGACACGAGTTGTTTGTTCACAAACTGGTCCAAGAATCTGTCCGACCCTGAGCCCAAACCCGGACTCCCCGAATGAAACTGACCCTCACATTAACACCGTCCATCACTGCCCTAATCACTGAGTCTAGGGTGACCCTATAAGGCAAATCCTTTGTCCTCTGAGCCTGCAGATTTAACCCAGGGGTTTGTCCCAGTTTCACACAGCACATGGCTCAGTGTCGCTCTTCTGGACACTGACACAGGCAACAGGAAAGGTTTTTGTCCAGATAAAATACAGAAAACTGGACAGAAAATGGCAATAACTGAACCTCAGAAATGCATTATTTAACCCCAGTGATCCCGACCCGAGTCTGGTCAAACTCAAGTCAGAAGTACATCTCCAGTATGGAGATAATCCCTGCGTCACCACATCGCTGCATCGCTAATGAAAACAGAGCCTCAAACTAACGCTGTCCGTCGCTGAATCGCTCACTGCCACCGCCCATCTTTATATATCTATATATCTTTAGATGCAACAGGTTTTATTCATATGGAAGTTCGACCATTTCAGAGTTTATTCTTAGAAACAGAGACAAAAACATCTGTATTTGAGCAGAATCCTCACAGTTCTGTTGTACTGAAGTCAGACTTCACTCACTTTATGTTCCACCAGTAAATTTGACCGAAAGAATCTTAAGAATGAAGTGTGTCCACAGTCGGTGGGATACATTAGCCTCTGGACACGCTCAGTTTGAAACATGGTGCCAAATGGAGTAAGGTTCCAGAGGTTTAGGCGGTTTAGGTTTGAGATCATCTGTTTCTCGTGGTGCCGCTGACCTCTGAACATTCTGATCTCTGTAATTCCTGGAACAGAAACTGGTGCAAAGTTCCACTTTTAACCGTAAACATATTATAACATATTTAGAGAGTGGAGGATCCCTCAGTCCTCCAGCGTCTGAAGAAGCAGCTTGGATGAGCTGCTGAACGTTTGTCCATGTGACAAACTGAATTTCTCCTGGTCATATTTATCTTATTGCTCCAACATTTCCCCTGAGCTCCGTCCTGTAGCCTCAGTGTCACAGGAGCACTGGTCCTGGAGGGTCAGCAGTGTCCCTCCCTCTTCTGTGTCCTGCAGCGTCACAGCCGCCTCCAGGGGGCGCCAGGCGAACACAAGAGAAAAGACTTTGTTCTTACTCCGCTCTGGTGTTTCAGTTGTGACAGAAGTATTTCCTCTGGAAGATTTCCTGCCACATTCTGCAGCATCTCTGCAGTTGCCACGTTACCTTTTATTGTTTTGAAAATTGTGTATTTGCTGAAAACGTGTATGAACAACACAATCAGCGCGAACAAAACTCCTGCACATCACATCAGGTTTGTCCAGTCGCTGTGTCCAGTTTAGTGTCAGATTTTTGTGGTTTTATGGAGAAATGTTGTGTGGAATCATGGGGGATGTCGTCTTATGGGCGGAGCTTCGTACAGACTCGTACTCAAAGCTGGAGCGACCACTAAACATGAGACATCTTCTGGACACGCAGATCGTGTCTTTAATGCGTTCGTCGGTCCAAGACCAGATCTGGACTAAATGACGTCCAGTATTTGACCGTCTCACTGTGGACGTCTCTGCAGTGGAACATCTGAGCCACAACTGAGACTCACAGGTCTGAAAGCACTGGTGCCACTGATCTGAAGGGATCTGAACTGTTCTCCCAACATAAACATCACTGACTGAACATCAGATCCACTGAGCCACACACACATGAACATTTACACACATGAACATTTACACACACATGAACATTTACACACACATGAACATATACACACATGAACATTTACACACACATGAACATTTACACACACATGAACATTTACACACATGAACATTTACACACACATGAACATTTACACACATGAACATTTACACACACATGAACATTTACACACACATGATCATTTACACACATGAACATTTACACACACATGAACATTTACACACATGAACATTTACACACACATGAACATTTACACACATGAACATTTACACACATGAACATTTACACACACATGAACATTTACACACACATGAACATTTACACACATGAACATTTACACACATGAACATTTACACACACATGAACATTTACACACATGAACATTTACACACATGAACATTTACACACATGAACATTTACACACACATGAACATTTACACACATGAACATTTACACACACATGAACATTTACACACACATGATCATTTACACACATGAACATTTACACACACATGAACATTTACACACATGAACATTTACACACACATGAACATTTACACACATGAACATTTACACACACATGAACATTTACACACATGAACATTTACACACACATGAACATTTACACACATGAACATTTACACACATGAACATTTACACACACATGAACATTTACACACACGAACATTCACACACATGAACATTTACACACACATGAACATTTACACACACATGAACATTTACACACACATGAACATTCACACACATGAACATTTACACACATGAACATTTACACACATGAACATTCACACACATGAACACTTACACACACAAGAACATTTACACACATGAACATTTACACACATGAACATTTACACACACATGATCATTTACACACATGAACATTTACACACACATGAACATTTACACACATGAACATTTACACACACATGAACATATACACACATGAACATTCACACACATGAACATTTACACACACATGAACATATACACACACATGAACATTTACACACATGAACATTTACACACATGAACATTTACACACACATGAACATTTACACACACGAACATTCACACACATGAACATTTACACACACATGAACATTTACACACACATGAACATTTACACACACATGAACATTCACACACATGAACATTTACACACATGAACATTTACACACATGAACATTCACACACATGAACACTTACACACACGAACATTCACACACACGAACATTTACACACATGAACATTTACACACACGAACATTCACACACACATGAACATTTACACACATGAACATTTACACACACATGAACATTTACACACACATGAACATTTACACACATGAACATTTACACACATGAACATTTACACACACATGAACATTTACACACATGAACATTCACACACATGAACATTCACACACATGAACATTTACACACATGAACATTTACACACACATGAACATATACACACACATGAACATTTACACACACATGAACATTTACACACATGAACATTTACACACACATGAACATTTACACACACATGAACATTCACACACATGAACATTTACACACATGAACATTTACACACATGAACATTTACACACATGAACATTTACACACACATGAACATTTACACACACATGAACATTTACACACATGAACATTCACACACACATGAACATTTACACACATGAACATTCACACACATGAACATTTACACACATGAACATTTACACACACATGAACATTTACACACACATGAACATTCACACACACATGAACATTTACACACATGAACATTCACACACATGAACATTTACACACATGAACATTTACACACACATGAACATTTACACACACATGAACATATACACACACAAGAACATATACACACATGAACATTCACACACATGAACATTTACACACATGAACATTCACACACACATGAACATTTACACACATGAACATTCACACACATGAACATTTACACACATGAACATTTACACACACATGAACATTTACACACACATGAACATATACACACACATGAACATATACACACATGAACATTCACACACACATGAACATTTACACACATGAACATTCACACACACATGAACATTTACACACACATGAACATATACACACACATGAACATTTACACACATGAACATTTACACACACATGAACATTTACACACATGAACATTTACACACATGAACATTTACACACACATGAACATTTACACACACATGAACATTTACACACACGAACATATACACACATGAACATTCACACACACATGAACATTTACACACATGAACATTTACACACACATGAACATTTACACACACATGATCATTTACACACATGAACATTTACACACACATGAACATTTACACACATGAACATTTACACACATGAACATTTACACACACATGAACATTTACACACACATGAACATTTACACACACATGAACATTTACACACATGAACATTTACACACATGAACATTTACACACACATGAACATTTACACACATGAACATTTACACACACATGAACATATACACACATGAACATTTACACACACGAACATTTACACACACATGAACATTTACACACATGAACATTTACACACACATGAACATTTACACACACATGAACATTCACACACACATGAACATTTACACACATGAACATTCAGACACACATGAACATTTACACACACGAACATTTACACACACATGCACATTTACACACACATGAACATTTACACACACACGAACATTTACACACATGAACATTTACACACACATGAACATATACACACACGAACATTTACACACACGAACATTTACACACACATGAACATTTACACACACATGAACATTTACACACACATGAACATTTACACACATGAACATTCACACACACGAACATTTACACACACATGAACATTTACACACACATGAACATTTACACACACACGAACATTTACACACATGAACATTTACACACACATGAACATATACACACACATGAACATTTACACACATACGAACATATACACACACATGAACATTTACACACACATGAACATTTACACACATGAACATTCACACACATGAACATTCACACACATGAACATTCACACACATGAACATTTACACACATGAACATTTACACACACATGAACATTCACACACACATGAACACACACACACGAACATTTACACACACATGAACATTTACACACACATGAACATTCACACACATGAACATTTACACACATACGAACATATACACACACATGAACATTTACACACACATGAACATTTACACACATGAACATTCACACACATGAACATTCACACACACATGAACATTCACACACACATGAACATTTACACACATGAACATTTACACACACATGAACATTCACACACATGAACATTCACACACACATGAACATTCACACACATGAACATTCACACACATGAACATTCACACACATGAACATTTACACACACATGAACATTTACACACACATGAACATTCACACACATGAACATTCACACACACATGAACATTCACACACACATGAACATTCACACACATGAACATTTACACACACATGAACATTCACACACACACATGAACATTCACACACATGAACATTCACACACACACATGAACATTCACACACACACATGAACATTCACACACACATGAACATTCACACACACATGAACATTCACACACACACATGAACATTTACACACACATGAACATTTACACACACATGAACATTCACACACATGAACATTCACACACACATGAACATTCACACACACATGAACATTCACACACACATGAACATTCACACACATGAACATTCACACACATGAACATTCACACACACATGAACATTCACACACATGAACATTCACACACATGAACATTCACACACACATGAACATTTACACACACATGAACATTTACACACACATGAACATTCACACACATGAACATTCACACACATGAACATTCACACACACATGAACATTCACACACACATGAACATTTACACACATGAACATTTACACACACATGAACATTCACACACATGAACATTCACACACACATGAACATTCACACACATGAACATTCACACACATGAACATTCACACACATGAACATTTACACACACATGAACATTTACACACACATGAACATTCACACACACACACGAACATTCACACACACACATGAACATTCACACACATGAACATTTACACACACATGAACATTTACACACACATGAACATTCACACACATGAACATTCACACACACATGAACATTCACACACACATGAACATTCACACACATGAACATTTACACACACATGAACATTCACACACACTAACATACACACACACATGAACATTCACACACACATTAACATTCACACACACATGAACATTCACACACATGAAAATTCACACACACATGAACATTCACACACACATGAACATTCACACACATGAACATTCACACACACATCAACACTAACACACACCTCAACATTCACACACATGAACATTCACACACATGAACATTCACACACATGAACATTCACACACACATGAACATTCACACACACATGAACATTCACACACATGAACATTCACACACATGAACATTCACACACACATGAACATTCACACACACATGAACATTCACACACACATGGACATTCACACACACATGAACATTCACACACATGAACATTCACACACATGAACATTCACACACATGAACATTCACACACACATGAACATTCACACACATGAACATTCACACACATGAACATTCACACACATGAACATTCACACACATGAACATTCACACACATGAACATTCACACACATGAACATTTACACACACATGAACATTCACACACATGAACATTCACACACACATGAACATTCACACACACAAGAACATTCACACACACATGAACATTCACACACACATGAACATTAACACACACATGAAAATTAACACACATGAACATTCACACACATGAACATTCACACACACATGAACATTCACACACACATGAACATTCACACACATGAACATTCACACACACATGGACATTCACACACACATGAACATTCACACACATGAACATTCACACACATGAACATTCACACACATGAACATTCACACACACATGAACATTCACACACACATGAACATTCACACACATGAACATTCACACACATGAACATTCACACACACATGAACATTCACACACACATGAACATTTACACACACATGAACATTCACACATGAACATTCACACACATGAACATTCACACACACATGAACATTCACACACATGAACATTCACACACATGAACATTCACACACACATGAACATTCACACACACATGAACATTCACACACAAGAAAAATAACACACACATGAACATTCACACACAAATAAACAATAACACACATGAACATTCACACACATGAACATTCACACACACATGAACATTCACACACACATGAACATACACACACAAAAGAACAATCACACAAATGAAAATACACACACATGAACATTCACACACACATGAACATTCACACACACATGAACATTTACACACAAGAACATTTACACACACAAGAACATATACACACATGAACATTTACACACACATGAACATTTACACACACATGAACATATACACACAAGAACATTCACACACATGAACATTCACACACATGAACATTTACACACATGAACATTCACACACACATGAACATTTACACACATGAACATTAACACACATGAACATTAACACACATGAACATTTACACACACAAAAACATATACACACACATGAACATATACACACACATGAACATATACACACATGAACATTCACACACACAAGAACATTTACACACACATGAACATTTACACACACATGAACATTTACACACACATGAACATTTACACACATGAACATTTACACACACATGAACATTTACACACATGAACATTTACACACATGAACATTTACACACACATGAACATTTACACACACATGAACATTTACACACACGAACATATACACACATGAACATTCACACACACATGAACATTTACACACATGAACATTTACACACACATGAACATTTACACACACTTTAACATTTACACACATGAACATTTACACACACATGAACATTTACACACATGAACATTTACACACATGAACATTTACACACACATGAACATTTACACACACATGAACATTTACACACATGAACATTTACACACATGAACATTTACACACACATGAACATTTACACACATGAACATTTACACACACATGAACATTTACACACATGAACATTTACACACATGAACATTTACACACACATGAACATTTACACACATGAACATTTACACACACATGAACATTTACACACACATGAACATTCACACACATGAACATTTACACACATGAACATTTACACACACACGAACATTTACACACATGAACATTTACACACACACATGAACATTTACACACACATGAACATTTACACACACACGAACATTTACACACATGAACATTTACACACACATGAACATATACACACACGAACATTTACACACACGAACATTTACACACACATGAACATTTACACACACATGAACATTTACACACACATGAACATTTACACACATGAACATTCACACACACGAACATTTACACACACATGAACATTTACACACACATGAACATTTACACACACACGAACATTTACACACATGAACATTTACACACACATGAACATATACACACACATGAACATTTACACACATACGAACATATACACACACATGAACATTTACACACACATGAACATTTACACACATGAACATTCACACACATGAACATTCACACACATGAACATTCACACACATGAACATTTACACACATGAACATTTACACACACATGAACATTCACACACACATGAACACACACACACACGAACATTTACACACACATGAACATTTACACACACATGAACATTCACACACATGAACATTTACACACATACGAACATATACACACACATGAACATTTACACACACATGAACATTTACACACATGAACATTCACACACATGAACATTCACACACACATGAACATTCACACACACATGAACATTTACACACATGAACATTTACACACACATGAACATTCACACACATGAACATTCACACACACATGAACATTCACACACATGAACATTCACACACATGAACATTCACACACATGAACATTTACACACACATGAACATTTACACACACATGAACATTCACACACATGAACATTCACACACACATGAACATTCACACACACATGAACATTCACACACATGAACATTTACACACACATGAACATTCACACACACACATGAACATTCACACACATGAACATTCACACACACACATGAACATTCACACACACACATGAACATTCACACACACATGAACATTCACACACACATGAACATTCACACACACACATGAACATTTACACACACATGAACATTTACACACACATGAACATTCACACACATGAACATTCACACACACATGAACATTCACACACACATGAACATTCACACACACATGAACATTCACACACATGAACATTCACACACATGAACATTCACACACACATGAACATTCACACACATGAACATTCACACACATGAACATTCACACACATGAACATTTACACACACATGAACATTTACACACACATGAACATTCACACACATGAACATTCACACACATGAACATTCACACACACATGAACATTCACACACACATGAACATTTACACACATGAACATTTACACACACATGAACATTCACACACATGAACATTCACACACACACATGAACATTCACACACATGAACATTCACACACATGAACATTCACACACATGAACATTTACACACACATGAACATTTACACACACGTGAACATTCACACACACACACGAACATTCACACACACGAACATTCACACACATGAACATTTACACACACATGAACATTTACACACACATGAACATTCACACACATGAACATTCACACACACATGAACATTCACACACACATGAACATTCACACACATGAACATTTACACACACATGAACATTCACACACACACATGAACATTCACACACACATGAACATTCACACACACATGAACATTCACACACACATGAACATTCACACACATGAACATTCACACACATGAACATTCACACACACATGAACATTCACACACATGAACATTCACACACATGAACATTCACACACATGAACATTCACACACACATGAACATACACACACACATGAACATTCACACACATGAACATTTACACACACATGAACATTCACACACATGAACATTCACACACACATGAACATTCACACACACATGAACATTCACACACACATGAACATTTACACACACATCAACATTTACACACACATGAACATTCACACACATGAACATTCACACACATGAACATTCACACACACATGAACATTCACACACACATGAACATTCACACACATGAACATTCACACACACATGAACATTCACACACACATGAACATTCACACACATGAACATTCACACACATGAACATTCACACACATGAACATTCACACACACATGAACATTCACACACACATGAACATTCACACACATGAACATTCACACACATGAACATTCACACACACATGAACATTCACACACACATGAACATTCACACACACATGAACATTCACACACACATGAACATTCACACACATGAACATTCACACACATGAACATTCACACACATGAACATTCACACACACATGAACATTCACACACACATGAACATTCACACACATGAACATTCACACACACATGAACATTCACACACACATGAACATTTACACACACATCAACATTTACACACACATGAACATTCACACAGTGCCTCCTCTTTTCTGCATCACTAAAGGGTTAGGGTTAGGGTTTAGGGTTAGGGTTTATCGCCACTAGTTTTGTTGTTTGTTTAGTTTGTCGCCATCAGATGAGCGTAAATGATGTCCTATAATTACCACAGGAATAATAATTAATAACTTTAGAAATAAAAATTGTCAGTACAAACCAAAATACAAACATTTTCTCTCATTTTCTTCCTGTTTTGAGGCTGTTTCACATTCTGAGGTTCTGGACGACG
This sequence comes from Odontamblyopus rebecca, assembly GCA_030686955.1. Classification (NCBI taxonomy): domain Eukaryota; kingdom Metazoa; phylum Chordata; class Actinopteri; order Gobiiformes; family Gobiidae; genus Odontamblyopus; species Odontamblyopus rebecca. The sequence continues at coordinate 2,188,159 of CM060667.1, forward strand.
TCATCGACCAAAATAAAACTGCAAATATCTGAAGAACCAGAATCACACAAACTGAACTTTCTGCAGCACAAACGAAGCACAAACGATTGACTCCATTTTGGGCGTTTTCGAGCATTTTGAAGCTTCCTGTGGGACTGACCCCAATTTGACCTGTAAAAGAATCGTTAATTTCCTCAAAACTAAACGTTTTGCAGCACAAACAACTGACATAGATTTCGTGTAGGTTTGCGTTTGGGTGTGGTCGACTTCACGGAGGTTGCTGTTTATAACACAATGCCGTACTGTGGAACATTCCAGGCAAAGCAATAACATCTCCATGGAGACGAGCAGGTGTCGTTCTCACAATGCCAAAGCTAAACACTCGACCGGAGTAAAACCGAACGCGGCCTCTCGGGTTTCAGTCCCGCTCCGCTCTTCATTGTCCGATATTTTTGGAGCGTCATTAGCGCTTCACAGGTTAGCAGCGGCTTTAGCGTTAGCAACGGCTTTAGCATTAGCCGCGGTTTTAGCATTAGTCGCAGTTTTAGCGTTAGCCGCGGTTTTAGCATTAGCGTCGGTGGCTTTGAGGCTCCCGTTTCAGTCCGGGGCAGATTTAGTCACAGACCAAAGACCGAACAATCATCCATCAGGCTCTTTTTCTCCTGTCAGACCCTCCACCCCTCCTCTCACCCCCTCCACATTTCTCCTCTTCCCTCGTTCCCTCACCCTCTGCCTCTCTTCTCTCTCTCTTCTGTGCCCTCCATCCCTCCTGTCTCCCTCCTCTCCTCCGTTCTCTCTCCTGTCATCTCCCTGTTCACCCCTCTCTCCCTCCTCTTTCGTCTCACACTCTTCCTCCTGTCATCCCCCGTCTCTCTCTTCCTCTTCCTCCTGTCATCCCCTGTCTCTCCCTCTTCCTCCTGTTATCTCCCGTCTCTCTCTCCCTCTCCTCTTCCTCCTGTCATCCCCCTGTTCCGTTCTTCCACACAAACTCTGTTCTCTCTGAAGTCCCTTTCTCACTCGGTCGGTTTCAGCGCTTTAAACGAACTCAGACCGATGTGCAGATGTGAACCTCAGACCCTCTGAGGCCAAACGTCCTGAGGCCTTTGTCAGGAGGGTCTCAGCTGCAGGTCCTGTTTTCCATCCATCTTCTTCCGCTTTGCCCGGCTGGGTCACGGGGCAGCGCTCCTGTGTTCACTTGTGTACGGTTTATCCTGCGTGAAGTCGCCCCATCAAACGCAAACCTACAAAAACTGTGTCAATCGTTTGTGCTGCAAAAAGTTCAGTTTGTGATTCTGGTTCTTCAGATATTTGCAGTTTTATTTTGGTCGTCCAGAACCTCAGAATGTGAAACAGCCTCAAAACAGGCAGAACATTATAGAACACGTTTGTATTTGGTTTGTGCTGTTTTGTGCTGTGACAGTTTCATTTGTGTGAGTTTATTTCTAAAATTATTCATTATTATTTCTGCGGTAATTATAGGACGTCATTTCTGCTCAGCTGACGCCGGCGACTTTAACAAAACGCCACAAAACTAGTGACGAGACACGATCTCAGGCTGCAGAAAAGTCTGTAACAGTATTTAGTAATTTGCTTTTGATTCATTCTGGATTAGACCTGGTTTAGACCTGGTTTAGACCTGATTTAGATCTAGTTTAGATCTGGTTTAGACCTGGTTTAGACCTGATTTAGATCTAGTTTAGACCTGGATTAGACCTGGTTTAGACCTGATTTAGATCTAGTTTAGACCTGGATTAGACCTGGTTTAGACCTGATTTAGATCTAGTTTAGACCTGGATTAGACCTGGTTTAGACCTGGTTTAGACCTGATTTAGATCTAGTTTAGACCTGGATTAGACCTGGTTTAGACCTGGATTAGACCTGGTTTAGACCTGGTTTAGACCTGATTTAGATCTAGTTTAGACCTGGATTAGACCTGGTTTAGACCTTGTTTAGACCTGATTTAGATCTAGTTTAGATCTGGATTAGACCTGGATTAGACCTGGTTTAGACCTGATTTAGATCTAGTTTAGACCTGGATTAGACCTGGTTTAGACCTTGTTTAGACCTGATTTAGATCTAGTTTAGATCTGGATTAGACGTGGATTAGACCTGGATTAGACCTGGTTTAGACCTGGTTTAGACCTGATTTAGATCTAGTTTAGATCTGGTTTAGACCTGGTTTAGACCTGATTTAGATCTAGTTTAGACCTGGATTAGACCTGGTTTAGACCTGATTTAGATCTAGTTTAGACCTGGATTAGACCTGGTTTAGACCTGATTTAGATCTAGTTTAGACCTGGATTAGACCTGGTTTAGACCTTGTTTAGACCTGATTTACATCTGGATTAGACGTGGATTAGACCTGGTTTAGACCTTGTTTAGACCTGATTTAGATCTAGTTTAGATCTGGATTAGACGTGGATTAGACCTGGATTAGACCTGGTTTAGACCTGATTTAGATCTAGTTTAGACCTGGATTAGACCTGGTTTAGACCTGTGTTTAGACCTGATTTAGATCTAGTTTAGACCTGGTTTAGACCTGGTTTAGACCTGGTTTAGACCTGGTGGTCGTTCTTCTGGTCGATGTCAACGCAAATACAACAAATAAAGATGAAGACTTTGCGATACCTGGACGAGGTGCGGACAGAAACAGAACCTGGTCCTTTTTGGATTAAAGTTCTTTTTCTCTTGGTTCACTTTTTGTTCCACTTACAGAAGACTGAGATTGTTTCACTTGAAGGGGACCAACTGTAAACTGTAAACTGTTCTCCTCAGATCGTTCTCCAGGTCCTCGTCGTTTCTTCTCTCTGACCCTCTGAAGTTCGATTTGGAGTGATCCATGTTTGACGACTGTTTAATCGCTTATTTCCAAGACTCCATTTTGTCGCTCTTCCTTCTGTTTGTAGCTCCACCGATACAAACCCGCCGTGACGTCCGCACTTCCTGCTCCAGTTTGATGTTCTTCACGGGTGATACTCGTAGGACTGGGCAGCGTCGCGTCGTCAACTCGGTCCAAATGTCAAAAAGGAAAAATGCTCTGGTCTCGTTCAGGGTGACCAGACGTCCCCGTTTCCCCAGGACACTCCCAGTTCTGAGCCCCGTGTCCGACGTCCCAGCAGATTCATACAAAACCAGCGATTTGTCCCAGTTTTATACAAGGAATATCCCAGGAGTCCCTATTTTTGACCAATTTGATCTAAACCAGGCCTAAAACAGGACTGAACCAGGACTGCTTCAGGTCTAAACCAGGATTATCACCATTTTTGACGAAGTCTTGTCGCACTTGTTTCTTCATGGAGTCATTTTAGACCAAATATTGAGATTTAAAATGTGACAGAACAGAAGGATCCACAGGGGTCAGAGGTCAGGACTACGAGGGCTAAATAAAGTGTTTGGGGTCAATCAGGTGGAGCAGCTGTTTTGTTAAACCTGCCTGAAGTCGCCCCATCAAACTCAGACCTACAAAAACTGTGTCAGTCGTTTGTGCTGCTAAGAGTTTTGTTTGTGCTTCTTTAGTTTTGGAGAAATCAACGAAATTAATTCTTTTACAGGTCAAATTGGGGTCAGTCCCACAGGAAACTTCAAAATGCTCGAAAACACCCAAAATGGAGTCAATCATTTGTGCTTCACAAAGTTTCGTTTGTGTGATTCTGGTTCTTCAGATATTCACAGTTTTATTTTGGTCGATGACGTCGTCCAGAACCTCAGAATGTGAAACAGCCTCAAAACAGGAAGAAAATGATGTCAGTCGTTTGTATTTGGTTTGTGCTGTTTTGTGCTGTGACAGTTTCATTTGTGTGAGTTTATTTCTAAAATTCTTCATTATTATTTCTGTGGTAATTACAGGACGTCATTTCTGCTCAGCTGACGGAGACAAACTCCACAAAACTAGAGAAGAGAAAAGACCTGAGGCTGAGGAAAAGTCTGTTTCAGTCTTTAGTCTTTTGCTTTTGGTTCAGATTTTATAGAATAACACAGACTTTTCCACAGCCTCAGATCGTTTATCGTTTTAGAAATAAACTCGCACAAATGAAACGGTCACAGCACAAACCAAATACAAACGTTTTCTATCATTTCCTGTTTTGAGGCTGTTTCACATTCTGAGGTTCTGGACGACGTCATCGACCAAAATAAAACTGTGAATATCTGAAGAACCAGAATCGCACTAACTGAACTTTCTGCAGCACAAACAATGGTCATGTTTTTGTAGGTTTGTGTTTGATGAGGCCACTTCACGGAGGTGTTTTGTTGGAGGTTCAGTGCCAGTTCTCACCACTAAAGTGATGGAGCAAACTTCTGAAAAATGATTATGTTTGAGGCGATTAGTGAGAGAGAGATGGAGAGAAAGGAGGAGAGGAGGAATAGATCTGGTGATTGGGCCGCTCCGTGATTCGTGATGTAACCGGAGTATAATTAGCCGCTCCCGCTGTCTTTGGCCGCTGTCCGCACGCTCACGGAACGCGGTGACGGAACGCCGCGGATTCCTGGAACGGAAACCGGAGCCGGCGCGGCGGGGAGGCGGCAGGACCGCGCGCATTCCGCTGCTGCGGTGACGGACGGCGATGAGAGCACACGAGAGATTTATGGACCCGCGCATCTGGGGCGCCGAAACGTGAGATCTGATTGGCTCCAAGAGACACACGGCTCAAAGAGAAGGAGCATTAAAGTCCTCAGTGCGTGTGACAGGCTTTACGATTCCCTCATTTACGCACATCTCCAACTTTGACTTATGTGCCTCTCCTACGTGTTTAAATATAGACGACACTTTACACCAACCATGAAGCAGTTTGTGAAGAAAAAGGTGAAAATGAACAAATAGAGTTGTCATATTTTAAACAGGGTTTGTAAACTCATAGCTCATTTTTGTGCACTTTAGAGGAGTTTTGGCCTGTGGTGTCTAACGTAGTTGCTATGGTGTATTACATGGTTGCTATGGTGTATTACGTGGTTGCTATGGTGTATTACATGGTTGCTATGGTGTATTACATGGTTGCTATGGTGTATTACATGGTTGCTATGGTGTCTAACATGGTTGCTATGGTGTCTAATGTGGTTGCTAGGCAACAGTTAAGGAGTTCCTTAGTGTGAAGTTAAAGTGTAAACTTACTAAAGTGTGAACTTTAATGATCGGAACTGTTTTAGTAAAACGAGGAGTCGAACTTGTCATAAGCACTTTAACAAGGAGCAGGGAGGGGGACAGGAGGGGGACAGGAGCAGACAAGAGGGGGACAGGTGCAGACAGGAGCAGACAGGTTCAGTGAATGTTCAGACCTCGGGGGCTCACGTTACACTCACGCTCACATGAAGCCCGTATCTGACACACGCGTCAGGTCGCCGGGTCAGATCCCGGTCGCTCCACGTCACTGTTCTGGTGCCTTTAGCAAGACACCGCCCACCACAGTCTGATGAGGGCTGGGGTCAAGATGCACCGATCCAGCGTCTGCAATTCTGTTATCGGAGAAACACCGACGGCATCATTTTATTAACGTCTCTGTGTTTGTGTTTCAGGGAAGAACAAGGCGCCTGAGTTTGAGCCGCCTCCGTACGACGCCTCCCTGCCCGAGCCCGCCACCAGAGAAGACTTCATCAAACGTACGTGACCCCGCCCCCTAACACACACACACACATATACACACACACATATACACACGCATATACACACACACACCTGTACTTGCCCGTATACACCACACTCGGCTCAGTTAAACCAACTGCGTGAAGTCGCCTCATCAAACTCAAACTGACACAAAAACTGGGTCAGTCGTGTATTTGGTTTGTGCTGTTTTGTGCTCTGACAGTTTTCATTCATTTTTCTCAGGCTGTGGAAAAGTCTGTGTTATTCTCACAAACTCACACAAATGAAACTGTCACAGCACAAAACAGCACAAACCAAATACAAACGTTTTCTCTCATTTTCTTCCTGTTTTGAGGCTGTTTCATATTCTGAGGTTCTGGACGACGTCATCGACCAAAATAAAACTGTGAATATCTGAAGAACCAGAATCGAAACAAAACTTTTTGCAGCACAAACGACTGACACAGTTTTTGTGCAGGTTTGAGTTTGATGGGCGACTTCAGGGAGGTTGTTAAACCTCAGGGGCCGTGGGACCAGCCTCAGATCTTGGTCCTGGTCCTGGTCTGTTGTCACCCAGACGCAGGCAGAACATGCAAACTCCCCATGATGCCTGTGCGTTTGGTTTTTACTCCGTACAGTGTGATAAATAAACCCCATCTGCTCCGCTCAGACTGGCTCCCGGTGACGCTGGACGACCGCACGGCGCAGAAGCTGCTGTGGATCTCGGAGGGCGGAGCTAAAGTGGCGAGGACGTCCGAGGCCGTGTGCCCGTACCCGACCCGCCCGGAGCGCTACGACCACTCCCCCCAGGCAAGTGTGACCCCTGTGTGACTGTGTGACCCCTGTGTGACTCCTGTGACCCCTGTGCGACTCCTGTGACCCCTTTGTGACCCCTGTGTGACCCCTGTGTGACTCCTGTGACCCCTGTGTGACTCCTGTGTGACTCCTGTGTGACCCCTGTGTGACTCCTGTGACCCCTGTGTGACCCCTGTGACCCCTGTGTGACTCCTGTGACCCCTGTGTGACCCCTGTGTGACCCCTATGACCCCTGTGTGACTCCTGTGACCCCTGTGTAACCTCTGTGTAACCTCTGTGACCCCTGTGTGACCCCATGTGTGACCCCATGTGTGACCCCTGTGTGCCCCCTGTATGACCCCTCTGCCCCCTCTGACCCCCTGTGCCCCCTGACCCGCAGGTGCTGTGTAAGGAGGCGGTCTGGGGGTTCCGGGGGTACTGGGAGGTGGACTTCGACGGCTGGGTGGTGCTGGGGGTCGTCGGGGAGCGAGCGCCACGAAAAGTCCAGGAGGGACCCTGTGGCCTCGGGGAGAACAGCACCTCCTGGGGCGTGGGCTGGGCCGGGTCCAGCTACCAGGTACTGGACCAGGACTAAACCAGGACTGGACCGGGACTGGACGAGGACTGAACCGGGACTGAACCGGGACTGAACCGGGACTGGACCAGGACTGAACCGGAACTGAACCGGGACTGAACCGGGACTGAACCGGGACTAAACCAGGACTGAACCAGGACTTTACCCAGAGACTTGACGCGTGGTGTCCGGCTCCAGGTTTGGCACAACGGCGAGAACACGGACGTGACTCTGCCGCTGTCGGGCACGATGGGCGTGTACGTGGACCAGCCCGCCGGCCTCATCAAGTTCCTCCTGGTGGAGGGGCCAGAGGGGGGCGCCAGAGAGGTCCGGCTCATCAGCAAGTTCAAGGTGGAGGTCCAGGAGAAGCTCATGCCGGGGTTCTGGGTGGGGACGAACTCCTGGTGTGTGCTGAGGAAGAAGGAGGCGTGAGGAGGAGGCGAGAGGAGGAGGCGTGAGGAGGAGGCGAGAGGAGGAGGTGTGAGGAGGAGGCGAGAGGAGGAGGCGAGAGGAAGAGGCGTGAGGAGGAGGCGTGAGGAGGAGGCGAGAGGAGGAGGCGAGAGGAGGAGGCGTGAGGAGGAGGCGTGAGGAGGAGGCGAGAGGAGGAGGCGTGAGGAGGAGGCGAGAGGAGGAGGCGAGAGGAGGAGGCGTGAGGAGGAGGCGAGAGGAGGAGGCGTGAGGAGGAGGCGTGAGGAGGAGGCGAGAGGAGGAGGCGTGAGGAGGAGGCGTGAGGAGGAGGCGAGAGGAGGAGGCGTGAGGAGGAGGCGTGAGGAGGAGGCGAGAGGAGGAGGCGTGAGGAGGAGGTGAGAGGAGGAGGCGTGAGGAGGAGGCATGAGGAGGAGGCGAGAGGAGGAGGCGAGAGGAAGAGGCGTGAGGAGGAGGCGTGAGGAGGAGGCGTGAGGAGGAGGCGAGAGGAGGAGGCGTGAGGAGGAGGCGAGAGGAGGAGGCGAGAGGAGGAGGCAAGAAGAGGAGGCGTGAGGAGGAGGCGAGAGGAGGAGGCGTGAGGAGGAGGCGGAGGTACAGAACGGCAGATCTCGCACTGACGGCCGCCGGAATGAAGCCGCCATCTTGGTCCAGGGTAACGGCGCTTTAATCAGAATCACTTTTATTCATCCCCGAGGGGAAATTTACTTCGTTACAGACGCAACCGACCAAGAACATGTTAGAATCAAGTTTTCAAAAATAAGATCAGTTCTCTCACAATAAGATAAAAGATAAAAATAGTTCTCTCACAATAAGATAAAAGATAAATTAGTTCTCTCACAATAAGATAAAGGATAAAAATAGTTCTCTCACAATAAGATAAAAATAGTTCTCTCACAATAAGATAAAAATAGTTCTCTCACAATAAGATAAAAGATAAATTAGTTCTCTCACAATAAGATAAAAGATAAATTAGTTCTCTCACAATAAGATAAAAGATAAATTAGTTCTCTCACAATAAGATAAAGGATAAAAATAGTTCTCTCACAATAAGATAAAAATAGTTCTCTCACAATAAGATAAAAGATAAATTAGTTCTCTCACAATAAGATAAAAGATAAATTAGTTCTCTCACAATAAGATAAAAGATAAAATAGTTCTCTCACAATAAGATAAAAATAGTTCTCTCACAATAAGATAAAAATAGTTCTCTCACAATAAGATAAAAATAGTTCTCTCACAATAAGATAAAAGATGTCAGAAGTCAGTGTTGATGTGACTCGATGCTGACGGAGACGAACAGATTCATGTCAAAAAACACAAACTTTAAATGAACGAACATCGATCCAGGACAAGGCGACATCAGTGTCTCCCACAGTCCTGGTTTAGTCCGGGTTCAGTCCTGGTTTAGTCCGGGTTCAGTCCGGGTTCAGTCCGGGTTCAGTCCGGGTTCAGTCCTGGTTCAGTCCGGGTTCAGTCCGGGTTCAGTCCGGGTTCAGTCCGACTCGATTCCAAACACATTTAGGCCTACAAAATAAATCATCTTATCTATGAAATGTTCTGCTTTGCTCTTTCGTCTTCTTATTCCGCTCGTTCGTGTGCGGCGTCTTCACTGTGAAACTGTACCAAGATGGCGGCCGTATTAACGCCGAGAGGCCGAACGCGACATCTACCGTTCTATATCTGTGCAGAGGAGCGAGAGGAGACAAAACACATGTGGACTACAATAGTTTGCGTTCACAAATTTGATGATGACGTCGCTGATGTTTCGTAATCACCAGCGACGCAACGATCTCCAAATGAACACGCGACTTTTTCCTCTTAAAATGCTTTGACAAGACTGAATCAAAAAAATTAAGATTTAATCGGGCTTAGAACAGCTATTTCTTCGTATATTCTGCACTGAAACAGCAAAGGATCATGGTCTATGTAGTTCCCTATGGAGTTTTTTTTTAACTACAGTATAAATGGTAAAAATAAATTCTGAATAAGCAGCAAAAAAAGAGAGAGAGACTGGTGTCAAATGGGACAGAATTATATAAATGTAAAGTACAAGTCAAAATAAAATAAATATAATAATCAAATATAAAATTCAGTTCTATACTATTTAGTACAGTTTGATCGTAAAGACGAGTTATTCTGCTAATTCGCCTTTTTGGAGCTTTTCTCCCGTGTTCTGACGTCGCTCCTCATCACAAACTGTCTGAAGGTTTTAGAGTCATAGAAAACAGCAAATGTTCATGAATAGTTTTGAGCGGCGTGTTTTATTTAGCATGAAAAAGCATCATTTCCTCTGTATTTCCTGTATATTGTGTTTAAATGTTGTAATATACGACACGTGTGCGACTCTGAGCTGCTGTGGTGTGTTTTTCTATGTGTTCATAAAAAAATGTAATAAAAGTGAAAAGCATTTGTGTTCTTCTACTTCACTCTGGTTTAGACCTGGTTCAGTCTAAGTTTAGTCCCTGGTTTAGTCCTGGTTTGGTCCTGGTTTAGTCCTGGTTTAGTCCCGGTTCTAGTCCCAGTTGAGTCTGACTTCTATCCTGGTTGAGTCTCAGTTCTAGTTGCGGTTCAGTCCTGATTCAGTCCTGGTTTAGACCTGGTTTAGACCTAGTTTAGTTCTGGTTTAGTCCTGGTTTAGACCTGGTTTAGACCTAGTTTAGTTCTGGTTTAGTCCTGGTTTAGTCCTGGTTCAGTCCTGGTTCAGTCCTGGTTTAGTCCCAGTTTAGTCCTGGTTTAGTCCTGGTTCAGAACCGGTTCTAGTCCCGGATCTGTCCTGGATCAGTCCTGGTTCAGTCCTGGTTTAGTTCTGGTTCAGTCCTGGTTTAGTTTTGATTTAGTCCTGGTTTAGTCCTGTTTTAGTCCCAGTTCTAGTCCCGGTTCAGTCCTGGTTTAGTCCTGGTTCAGTCCTGGTTCAGTCCTGGTTCAGTCCTGGTTCAGTCCTGGTTTAGTTCTGGTTCAGTCCTGGTTTAGTTTGGATTTAGTCCTGGTTCAGTCCTGGTTTAGTCCTGGTTCAGTCCTGGTTCAGTCCTGGTTCAGTCCTGGTTTAGTTCTGGTTCAGTCCTGGTTCAGTCCTGGTTTAGTCCTGGTTTAGTCCTGGTTCAGTCCTGGTTCAGTCCTGGTTCAGTCCTGGTTCAGTCCTGGTTTAGTTCTGGTTCAGTCCTGGTTCAGTCCTGGTTCAGTCCTGGTTTAGTCCTGGTTCAGTCCTGGTTCAGTCCTGGTTTAGTTCTGGTTCAGTCCTGGTTTAGTTTGGATTTAGTCCTGGTTCAGTCCTGGTTTAGTCCTGGTTTAGTCCTGGTTCAGTCCTGGTTCAGTCCTGGTTCAGTCCTGGTTCAGTCCTGGTTCAGTCCTGATTCAGTCCTGGTTCAGTCCTGGTTCAGTCCTGGTTCAGTCCTGGTTTAGTCCTGGTTTAGTCCTGGTTCAGTCCTGGTTTAGTCCTGGTTTAGTCCTGGTTTAGTCCTGGTTCAGTCCTGATTCAGTCCTGGTTCAGTCCTAGTTCAGTCCTGGTTCAGTCCTGGTTCAGTCCTGGTTCACAAATACTATACTATGCGAGTTCAATTATATTATTTGATATATTATAGTATTAATCACGTGTGGCACACTGGCGCCCCCTGCAGGCTGATCTCACGGTCACGTTCTGTCCGTGTCATTACCACTTTACACAGACTTTACATGTGACTCTTCCATTATTATTAAAATCAGGTATGAACAATAAAACCATTTTACAGTTACATGGGTCACAGTGGAGACATTATTTAGAGAAACAAATGCACAATTTACGACTTTTACATAAATAAAATAAAACATACCTGGAGCTGCAGACCTCGTGTTACACTGAGCCAAATGAAAGACTTTAAAAACCTGGAGGAGACAATTGGGTCGAACATCTCGGGTCCAAAGAGGCTTTAAATGCTGTCGCCTTGTTTTTGCCCGGGTAAGTAGTGAAATGTATTGTTTTATTATGATTTAGCTCAATTGTGTCTGCATATTAATAATGCTATTGCTAACGCTATTGCTAACGCTATTGCTAACGCTATTGTTGCCCCAGGTTAACAGTCAGGGCCCAGACTTAAGAATTAAAATCTGACTCGCTGCACCAGGAGAACCTAAAATAATGATCAAAAAGGGTAGAAAACGCTAAATTACCGCAGCTAATAATATGAGCCGCACATAAAGCTTTTTGCGTGACGAGGTCGGCCCCATGATGCAACAGGTTACGTCACTTATTATGCTCTTCTTTCTAAATAATTGTCAAAAAAAACCTACACTTATAAAAATGAAACAATCCTGACCTGTTGCAAAGTGTTCGCTGCAAACTCAAACTCTGCAGTAGCATCGTCTGTTTCTGTGGCTCCTGTTTTTACGTTTGTCTCTCTCCTGATTCGACGGTTTACAGCGACCACAGACTGCACAGAATTTAGGGGTTTTAGCAGAGAATCAGTAGAGGGAAACGGGGTTCTGTGTCCGTCTTTACTTCCTGACCCCATCTGCTTTTGGTGACGTCGACGGAGGTTGGTTTTACTGTATTTTTTGGACAATTTTTTTCAGGGTTTGGGTCGTTCCTGCGATTTATCCTCAGGTGCGACTTATATATTACATTTTTCACACTGACAGTCCATAGACCAAACATATATATATATATATATATATATATACATATATATATATATATATACATATATATATGAAGCAAAAATGAAACAAACAAATCGTTATCTGTTTTTTCATTTTGGTTTTAGAGACAAATAAAGAAAAGAGTTGTTTTTTCATTTTCTTATTTTTGGTTCTATATTAAAAAATTAATGAACGTATGACACATGGATTCTTCTCTATTGGGTTGATTTTATTACTGTAACTTCTACTTTTAAGATGAAATGTCAGTTCCTGGTGTCTGATTTTACAAAATAAATTTCCCTCAAAAAGTGCGACTTATATGTTTTTTCTTCTTCATTGTGCATTTTTTGGCTGGTGCGGTTTATAGTCCGAAAAATATGTTACTTCTAAAATGATTCTGTGGACACAGACGTTCACATCATACTCCGTATATATGAATGGACTAAGCTAACCCGTTAGCCGCTAACCCGTTAGCCGCCGCGTGCCAAACAGGAAGTGCTCCAGGAGGCTCTTGAGGCTCCTTCACATTAGGATCTTCTCGTCCCTCTGTCTGTACCTGCTGCTCTGAGCCTCGTCATTCTGGACTTAAACTGTTCGTCTGAAGCCGCCACACAGGATCCTGAACTTTTAATTTCTCTGTTTTGGTCCTGAATCAAGACCTGAACATAAATAACGGACCAATCAGACGCCTTCATTCCCCGAGGCCCCTCCCCCTAGCGTTAGCAACAGGTTTGATTGACAGCTCGTTTCGTTGCTAAGTAAGTTCCCTTCCCGCTTTCCCCCGAGTGACGATTTCTGAAATAAAATGACAAAATATCTCAAACAGTCACAATATCTAATGTGACTAGAATCTGAACGAGCAGAATTTAACGAGCAGAAAGTAAAGAGAATTTGGTTAAACTGTGACTGTTGTTCACATGTAACAAAACAAAACAAAATCTTCACTTTGGCCAGAGTTTTCCCAAAGGCTTTAAGGACTTAATCCTTCGGTTCTGTGTGGATGAGGCCAAATCGTATAAAAAGAACTCTGGACGAGGCCTTGAAGTGAATTCAAACACAGAGTCTGGATTTTCTTGGTGTCGCTCCTTTATTTGAAACTCAAGATTTCTCAAACAGAATTTTGACTTGTTTCAAAATGTGACGTTTCCTCTCTCTCTCTCTTTCACTCCTCTTTCTCTCGTTCTCGCTCTTTCACTCACACATTCCCTCATTCAGACTCGAGCCCGACAAACGAAACAAAACCACAATCTTCCTCACGTCAGTCATTCGTTGGCAAAAGTTTCACGGCTGGAGGCGAGATTCAAAACACGAGTCCGTGATCGAGTCTGCGCGTTCGTTTGGCAGGTTGGTTTTAAGCCGGATGCCCTCCCCCCCGCCACGAGCAGCTTTAGTGTTTCACTGGTACCGGGGCAGGCCTGGGGGCCAAGTGTCTTGCCTAAGGACACGACGGCACAGGGGCCAAATCTGGATTACGACGGCCGCATTCGGTTTAGAACGCAGAGTTCTGAATGCAGTAGTAGTAGTAGTAGTAGTAGTAGTAGTAGTAGTAGTAGTAGTAGTAGTAGTAGTAGTAGTAGTAGTGGTGATGGGTTAAGAATTGTTTTAGTCCTGGTTAAAGTACAGTACAAGTAGTTGTAGTTGTGGGTTAGATTTGTTTTAGCCCTGGTTAAGTCCTAGTTTAGTCCTAGTTATAGTACAGTACAAGTATTAGTTACTGCAAAGAGTAGTCGTATATTAAATGTTTCAACATGGGTTAAAAATCGTTTTAGTCCTGGTTAAAGTACAGTACAAGTAGTAGTAATACAAGTAGTACTAGTAGTACTACAAGTCAAGTCAAGTACAAGTAGTAGTAGTGGTGATGGGTTAGACTTGTTTTAGTCCTGGTTAAAGCCTAGTTTAGTCCTAGTTAAAGTACAGTAAAAGTATTAGTACAAGTAGTACTAGTAGTAGTACAAGTATTAGTACAAGTACAAGTGTCAGTAGAAGTAGTATTAGTTGCAGTACTAGTATATTAAATCTTTCAAAATGGGTTAGACTTGTTTTTGCACAGGTTAAGTCCTAGTTTAGTCCTGGTTAAAGTACAGTACTAGTATTAGTACAAGGTGTAGCAGCAGTAGTAGTAGTAGTAGTAGTAGTAGTAGTAGTAGTAGTAGTAGTAGTAGTAGTAGTAGCAGCAGCTTTTTAGGCAGAGCAAGTTTCCCGAGGGTTTGTCGTGTCTTTTTTAAACCACCGGGGGGCGCATGGCCAGAGAGCAGCAGCAGTGCTTTAAAGTTTCACTGTGTAACATTTCCGGTGATGCCAGAAATGTTTCACAGTGAAGCTTTATTGAAGGCGGATGAAATGGTTTAGGTTTAGCTTTAGCTTAGACCTGGTTTAGTCCAGTTATTACTGTTTTTAGTCCTATTTTAGACCTGGTTTAGTTCAGTTATTGCTCCATTTTGTGTCCTATTTTTAGATCTGGTTTAGTCTTGGTTTAGTCCTGATTTAGACCTGGGTTAGTGCTGGTTTAGTCTTGGTTTAGATCGGTTTAGTCCTGGTTTAGTGCAGTTATTACTCAGTTTTTTTGTTCTATTTTTAGACCTGGTTTAGTCTTAGTTTAGTCCTGGTTTAGACCTGGGTTAGTCTGTAGTTTAGCGTTAATAGGGACTTGGTTTAGTAGTTTTTGTATTATTGGTCATAGTATTAGTAGTAGTAGTAGTAGTAGTAGTAGTAGTAGTAGTAGTAGTAGTACATTTTCGTTATTCTTTTCGAGTGGGCCATTAGCAGGTGTTCATTTATGAACAGGCTGTAGTGTTGTTTTTGTGTCAGTAGGGGGCGCATTTAGCCAAGAAGGTGACATGAGGGAACGGCTTTAGACCCCGGTTTAGTCCTGGTTTAATCCTGTTCTAGTCCTTGGTTTGAGGACCTGGTTCCAGTTCAGGTTTTAGTCCAAGTTCAGTCCCGGGTTGTAGTTCCAGCTCAGTTCTGTTTCTAGTCCCGGTTCAAGCCCCTGTTCAAGTCCTGGTTCTAGTCCTCTGATTCAGTCCCGATTCAGTTCTGGTTCAGTCCCCATTCAAGTCTTGGTTCAAGCCCTGGTTCTAGTCTTGGTTCTAGTCCGGGTTCAGTCCTGGTTCAGTCCCAGCAGCAGCAGAGCCCAACAGGAAGTCCATGTTCTGGTTCTGTAGTGTTGATCTTCGTTAGTGTAAATCAACATTAGAGTTAAAAATGAGAGAAATTAAACTTTTCGGAATATTTTAAGAACGTCTTCAGCGCGCAAATATTAAAGAATTATTATTTATTCTATCGTTTTTCCCCGTCGTGTCTCGGGACTTTTCCGGAGAACTGAACCTTTAGGATTCTCTGGAGAAGTTGTTTTTTTCTTTTTTACTGGGACTGGATTATTTTAGAGAAATCAGGTAACAGAAGAAACCTCTTGAAAAAACACAACAAAACCTCATTTTAAACGTTCTGCAGCCTCATTATCGCAGACGTTTTAAGGGGCCCAGACCGAAAAGTTTGGGAGCCACAGGTCTGATGGAGTTTAGGTTTTAATGTCCTGGAGGATCTGGAGGTCTGGAGGTAGACGTCCCCCATGTGGAGCCTGGGTCTGGAGGTCTCTGAAAGGGTTTGGAGGTGGTTCTTCAGTGTTTGAGGGAGAGGTCCCCCGCGTGGAGCCTGGGTCTGGAGGTCTCTGAAGGGTCTGGATGTGGTTCTTCAGTGTTTGAGGGAGAGGTCCCCCGCATGGAGCCTGGGTCTGGATGTGGTTCTTCAGTGTTTGAGGGAGAGGTCCCCCGTGTGGAGCCTGGGTCTGGAGGTCTCTGAAGGGTCTGGATGTGGTTCTTCAGTGTTTGAGGGAGAGGTCCCCCGCATGGAGCCTGGGTCTGGAGGTCTCTGAAAGGGTTTGGAGGTGGTTCTTCAGTGTTTGATGGAGAGGTCCCCCGCATGGAGCCTGGGTCTGGAGGTCTCTGAAAGGGTTTGGAGGTGGTTCTTCAGTGTTTGATGGAGAGGTCCCCCGTGTGGAGCCTGGGTTTGGATGTGGTTCTTCAGTGTTTGATGGAGAGGTCCCCCATGTGGAGCCTGGGTCTGGAGGTCTCTGAAAGGGTTTGGAGGTGGTTCTTCAGTGTTTGATGGAGAGGTCCCCCGTGTGGAGCCTGGGTCTGGAGGTGCTGGAGGTGGTTCTTCAGTGTTTGAGGGAGAGGTCCCCCGTGTGGAGCCTGGGTCTGGAGGTCTCTGAAGGGTCTGGAGGTGCTGGAGGTGGTTCTTCAGTGTTTCAGGGAGAAGTCCCCCGTGTTGAGCCTGGGTCTGGGCAGAGCTCCAAACATCTCTGTACCGTCTGTGGCTCCGGGCACCAGCAGAGCCTTCATACTCGCCGCAATGTGGTCCAGGTCTGCACAGCCCACCTGAGCCGGAAGAGAGGAGCAAACGAGAGGGTCAGCCACAGACACAAACTAGAACCCCTCAAACATGAACTAGAACCCCTCAAACGCAAACTATAACCCCTCAAACATGAACTATAACCCCTCAAACATGAACTATAACCCCTCAAACATGAACTAGAACCCCTCAAACATGAACTAGAACCCCTCAAACATGAACTATAACCCCTCAAACATGAACTATAACCCCTCAAACATGAACTATAACCCCTCAAACATGAACTATAACCCCTCAAACATGAACTATAACCCCTCAAACATGAACTAGAACCCCTCAAACGCAAACTATAACCCCTCAAACATGAACTATAACCCCTCAAACATGAACTAGAACCCCTCAAACGCAAACTATAACCCCTCAAACATGAACTATAACCCCTCAAACATGAACTATAACCCCTCAAACATGAACTATAACCCCTCAAACATGAACTATAACCCCTCAAACATGAACTATAACCCCTCAAACATGAACTATAACCCCTCAAACATGAACTATAACCCCTCAAACATGAACTATAACCCCTCAAACATGAACTATAACCCCTCAAACATGAACTATAACCCCTCAAACATGAACTAGAACCCCTCAAACGCAAACTATAACCCCTCAAACGCGAATTATAATCCATCAAACATGAACTATAACCCTCAAACAAACTAGAACCCCTCAAACAAACTAGAACCCCTCAAACAAACTAGAACCCCTCAAACAAACTAGAACCCCTCAAACGTGAACTATAAACAGTCACTGCGTTTCTCTTCCTCGGAAAATCCTCTGCACGGCGTTGAAGCTAACGGACTAGCATGAGTGACGCGGATCAGGCAGGGCACTCACCCGCTCGCCGCTGTTGCCCTCGCCCTGCCCGCTTCTGTTTCCACGGCAACTCCAGACGGGCACAGAGACGGGCAGAGAGCGGGCGAGCGCCATCGAGTTCTGCTGCCGCGACGACGCCACCTGCCCCACGGGCATGAACCGGACAGGAGGAGGAGCCTCTTCACTCAGGGAGCCTGGAGGAGGAGAGGAGGAGGAGCAGAGAGGGAGGAGGAGAGGAGGAGAGGAGGAAAAGGAGAAGAGGAGGAGAAAAAGAGGAGAAGAAAGGAGTGTGGGTGTAAAGAGGGAGAGAGGGGAGTAGTTAGTTCGTCTCTTATAAAGGGAGACCCCAAAACATTTGACATCATTTCTCAGGTCAATAAGTTTGTCAGTTCTTGTTGAAATCACCTAAAATTTTCATCAAATATTTAGAAACAGATGAAGATTTTATATTGAATGTTTTATTTGTGTTGTGTTTTCAGGTGGAGCCGTTCACCCCCAAACAGAAGTCGTTTTGCGTCTTGAATCTTTGAACCCCAGACTGTGCAGCTTCAGTGTAAAATCTGGAAAAACTTCAAACTAATTTGGACTCATAAACTGTGCAGAGGAAGGAGCTTCTGCAGGAGGATCTGGACCAACATCAGCATCAGGAGAGAAGCTCGAGCAGGTTCAGGAAAAACTCCTGCGACGCCCCAAGAGTCGGTGTGTAGAACGAGTTTGGAAACCCAAATTCCTCCAGTGACGCTTTGCAGTTTCTTCAAGTTCCTGCAGCGTCGACACAGAATTCTTGTGGTTTTCTCTCGTCGTCGGCGTTTAAAGCCTGAAGGAGCTGCAGACGGTTTCATTTCCAGTCGTTTCCTCGGGATTCGCCGTCGCTCGCTGCACAGTCTGGGCGTGGAGCAGATTCAAGATGCAAAAAACGATTTCTGTTTGAGAGTGAACGGCTCCACCTGAAAACACAACACAAATAAAACACTACAGAGAAAATCTCGATCTGTTTCTATTGGGGTTTGTGCGGTAATCTGGTGTCCCGCGGTATCAAACGTAGCAGTAGTCATTAAAAAAATCTGCATCAGGAGCCAAAACCACAGCAGTACTTTCTCCCTCCGCTCTCTCTCCTCTTCAAACGTGGTTCCGCTCAGAGATTTCCCTCCACACGCAGCAGGAAGAAGAAAAAAACCTGACTGACGCTTCGTGTGCGACGCTGAGCCCAAAAGTTTGTGATGGAGACGTTTTACTGAAGCCGAGAGTCGAGAGGGGACGAGGCTGAAGAGGAGAAAGTTCCCGAGGGCGAAGTCAGACTTTCACGGAGGAGACGGTAAAGAACAATTTATGGTTCTGATCCAAACGTGTTTGTGTGGACGTGCGGCTCCTACGCACAGCGTCCGACCTGCACCTCCCGAACTTTCTAACGACGCCTCAAAACGCCGCAGACATAAGGGCTGTGATTGGTCCTCTGCACCGCTCTACATTTCCTCCTCATTCTAGACTCTGAGGAATAATGTGTTTAATGCAGCTTTGGCACATTTGTTTACGTTTTACACAAACCAAACTTCAAACCACATGGCTCATTTGCATACAGCTCATTTGCATACAGCTCATTTGCATACAGTATAAGCGCTGATGCTGATGCGATCGAACGCGCTGCAAAGTTTGGTTTGATCAGAACTTGTGCCTCATCTTCAAATATAAAACTGCGACTCTGTTTCTGAAGGGTTTAGAGCAGCTACAGAATAATTCTGAATTAGTCGCAGTAAAACCGTAAACCCGGGAAAACGCTGAGACAGTTTAACTGGATCAGAATTTGGATACCGTCCATCCATTCATCTTCTTCCGCTTATCCGGGGCCAGGTCGTGGGGCAGCAGTCTAAGCAGGGGCTCCCAAGCTTCCCTCTCCCCAGCCACTTCCTCCAGCTCCTCCGGATGGACCCCGAGGCGTTCCCAGGCCAGCCGAGAGACATAGTCCCTCCAGCGTGTCCTGGGTCTTCCCCGGGGCCTCCTACCGGTGGGACATGCCCGGAACACCTCCCGAGGGAGGCGTCCAGGAGGCATCCGGACCAGATGCCCGAACCACCTCAGCTGGCTCCTCTCGACGTGGAGGAGCAGCGACTCTACTCCGAGCTCCTCCCGTGTGACCGAGCTCCTCACCCTATCTCTAAGGGAGCGCCCGGCCACTCTGCGGAGGAAACTCATTTCGGCCGCTTGTATCCGCGATCTCGTTCTTTCGGTCATTACCCAGAGCTCATGACCATAGGTGAGGGTAGGAACGTAGATTGACCCTCTTCACCACAACGGTCCGATACAGCGACTACATCACTGCCGACGCCGCACCGATCCGCCTGTCAATCTCGCGCTCCATTCTCCCCTCACTCGTGAACAAGACCCCGAGATACTTGAACTCCTCCCGGGTCTGGGAGGAGTTTGGGGAGGCCATGGAGGAGGACTATCGGACGGCCCCAAGGAAATTCTGGCAAACCGTCCGGCGCCTCAGGAGGGGAAGCGGTCCTTCACCAACACTGTTTACAGTGCGGGGGAGAGCTGCTGACCTCGACTGGGGATGTTGTCGGGCGGTGGAAGGAATACTTTGGGGATCTCCTCAATCCCACCGTCACGTCCTCCGAAGAGGAGGCCGAGGCTGGGGACCCAGAGGCGGACTCATCCATCACCCTGGCCGAAGTCACTGAGGTGGTCGGGAAAGCTCCTCGGTGGCAAGGCTCCGGGGGTGGATGAGATCCGTCCTGAGTACCTTAAGTCTCTGGGTGTTGTGGGGCTGTCTTGGCTGACACGTCTCTACAACATCGCGTGGCGGTCGGGAACAGTACCTCTGGACTGGCAGACCGGGGTGGTGGTCCCTCTGTATAAAGGGGGACCGGAGGGTGTGTTCCAACTACAGGGGAATCACACTCCTCAGCCTCCCCGGTAAAGTCTATGCCAGGGTGCTGGAGAGGAGAGTTCGGCCGATAGTCGAACCTCGGATTCAAGAGGAGCAGTGTGGTTTTCGGCCTGGTCGTGGAACACTGGACCAGCTCTACACCCTCCATCGGGTGCTCGAGGGTTCATGGGAGTTTGCCCAACCAGTCCACATGTGTTTTGTGGACTTGGAGAAGGCATTCGACCGTGTCCCTCGTGGTGCCCTGTGGGGGGTGCTCCGGGAGTATGGGGTCCGGGGCCCTTTGCTAAGGGCTGTCCGGTCCCTGTATGACCGGAGCAGGAGCTGTGGTGCCGGCAGTAAGTCAGACCTGTTCCCGGTGCATGTTGGACTCCGCCAGGGCTGCCCTTTGTCACCGGTTCTGTTCATTGTATTTATGGACAGAATTTCTAGGCGCAGCCAGGGGCCGGAGGGGGTCCAGTTCGGGGACCACAGGATTTCATCGCTGCTTTTTGCAGATGATGTTGTCCTGTTGGCTTCATCGAACCAGGACCTGCAGCACTGGGGCGGTTTGCAGCCGAGTGTGAAGCGGCTGGGATGAGAATCAGCTGTTCCAAATCCGAGGCCATGGTTCTCGACCAGAAAAAGGTGGATTGCCCTCTCCGGGTGGGTGGGGAGTCTCTGCCTCAAGTGGATCAGAATTCGGATACTGCCCAAAACTAATTTCTAAACATTCTGTGAAAATTTGAGGTTATTTCAACAAGAACTTCCGAAATGATTGTCCTGTGAAATGAGGTCAGATGTGGTTGTATTTCTGTGGTCTCGTACCGTCTGTGCTCTCCTCTTCCCCGTCAGACTCAAAGAACGGTTCACAGTCTCGAGACAGAGAGTCCTCGTCCATCGAAAACACACCTGAAAAACAAAAACACCTTTTCTACAAGCCACAGACCCGGTGTTTAGGAGAAATACCAGATTAAAACGACGCGTTTCTCCTCATGGGTTCGACTAAAACCTGAGTCGTCCCAGAAGCAGCTCGAGGTCAGAGAAACACAGAGCAGAGAAAATAAGTCCACACTGGCCGAGATTTTCAAACGTATATCAGGCTCTTCATCTTGTTTTCAGATTTATCATCGACTTATAGTTCTGAGATGCTTCATTCTAGTCCAGAGGTCGTTTATTTTAAAGGAAAATGATGCTTGGACAGATCATTTCACTACTTTTAAGTCATTTTCTGACAGGTTGAAGTGTTTATATTTGACATTTTGGCCGAGCTGTTCTGCAGTGGAGCTACAGGAAATCCTCCTCAGACCCTCTCCTCGTGCAATAGGGTTAGTGTGTGCGTGTTAGCATGCTAGTTGTTGCTAAAGTTGTGAAAACTCCTCTAAACTCACGGTTAGGGCCCGACCGATATGGATTTTGTTCCAACCGATTACAATGGGAGTTGGAGCTGCTGTAAATCTTCAGCTGGTTATAAAACTTAGGTTTGGCTCTATTGGATTTTGATTTGTTCATTTAGGCGACATTTCCTGCCTCAGTCATATTTAAAGACAGGCGGTCGGCCTAATGGTGTTTTTGCATGACATTGTAGCAAGAAAGTACCTTAAGCAAACTACCGCTTTCAATCTTTAGTGGTAAATGCGTGAGTGCTGCAGTAATTAATGATACGAGTAAATGCGGAGGATTCGCACCTCTGTTCACAGCTCATTCACATAATCAGTGCAGGTAACATGCACAGACACTAGAGTCACGTTACAGTCGCTAATAGAAGAGAAAATAGCCTGTTTATGTGGGAGCTGCAGGAGCTGAGAGTGAAACAATGAGAAAGAACCAAAACACTCAGCCTCACAGGCTCCTCTCAGATCACAGGTCAGCACTGAGAACTGTTCTTTTAATCCAGACTCGAAACGACTGTCTGGAAAAATAAAATAATCCAGCACAAAGACAGCAGCTGCATTTGTCCTCTGTGTCTGTGTGGGACAGTCCTGTGTCTGTGGGACAGTCCTGTGTCTGTGGGACAGTCCTGTGTCTGTGGGACGGTCCTGTGTCTGTGTGGGACGGTCCTGTGTCTGTGGGACGGTCCTGCGTCTGTGGGACGGTCCTGTGTCTGTGGGACGGTCCTGTGTCTGTGGGACGGTCCTGTGTCTGTGTGGGACGGTCCTGTGTCTGTGTGGGACGGTCCTGTGTCTGTGGGACGGTCCTGTGTCTGTGGGACGGTCCTGTGTCTGTGTGGGACGGTCCTGTGTCTGTGGGACGGTCCTGTGTCTGTGGGACGGTCCTGCGTCTGCGGGACGGTCCTGCGTCTGCAGGACGGTCCTGTGTCTGCAGGACGGTCCTGTCTCTGCTCCACAGTCACACTTTTATAAAAACATCAGTAGTTTTTCTTTTTGGACCGAACTGCTTAACTGAAGGTCACTTTTATTTCTCGTCCGTGTCGTGGATCAGACTCAGGAGCGTTTAAAGCAAGATGGTCGACTCCTGACTGTGTGTGTTTATAACGAGGGAAAAAGTCGCTCTAAGTGGAGTTAATTCTCACACACATGGAAAATGACACATCTTGGTGTGTGTAATTGTGCATCTCTTTCTATTTTTATTTAAAGGTTTATTTCAGTCCAAATGAACAAATCCAAATGTAATTTCCACCCTGGAAATGCAGAAGTACTGTGGCTCTGGCCCTGGTCCTGACAGGAGCTGTTTCCAGGACTGGACCAGGAAAGTCATGGAGCCACTGCACTTTTTTTGTTTTTAGGGCAATAAGGAGATTTTTAATTTACTTACAGACTTGAGATTTTGCATTTTTGTAGCTAAGGCCCTAAATTAAGCATTTTTTATGTCCAAAAAGTTGTTTCTACATGTTTGCTGTGGGTTTTGTATAAAAGAGTGGGAATTTTCTTTTCCTTTTCATCTCTATTTCTGGTCCTGTAGCTTTTCTCACAGCCTCATGACACAACTACAGCAGCAGATTGTGAAATAACAGGTTGGACTGAACAAAAGGAGGTAGAACACTTCATTAGGGGTAAAAGGGGCAGTTTGAAAAGCAACATTAAGACAAACATCCAGGCGAGGAGAAAAGTACTAAAACTGCCCTCAGGTCTTCAGGGGTTAAGAAAAAAGGTACACTGTGCAGCTTTAATGTTGTAACTCGAGGCCAGTCTGTGTCTGACCTGCGCTCTCGCTCCCAAACGGCCTTCTCCCGTCCATCTCCTCCTCCTCCTCCTCCTCCTCTTCCTCCTCACACTCCTCCTCCAGGTCGGTGATTCCCGCCCGGTGCCGCCCGCGCTCCGCCGCCTCCGTGCCGCTCCGGTCCCTGTCGCCGTTGCCGTTCTGCCCCGGCACCTGCCCCGCGCCCGTCGAGCTGTAGATGGAGGGGTAGCTCTGGGAGTAGAGTCTGCTGCTCGGGCTCTCGCTCACGCTGCCCGTCTGAAACACAACAGGAAACACCAGAGAGAAACGGTCACGTAAAGCCACAGCACGGGACTTTCAGCCTAAAAATGAGTGCTGCAGTACTCCAGACCGGTCTTGGTTTCGATACCGGTCTCAAGATTGTTTTTTTTTGCAGTCCTGAGGCCGGTGTCGGACTCGAGCGCGCTTGAACTCGGTCTTGGAGGCATTTGGACTCCGTCTTGTCTCGGTTTTGAAGAAGTTTGGACTTGGTCTTGTCTCGGTTTTGAAGGGGTTTTGACTCGGTCTTGAAGGGCTTTGGACTCAGTCTTGTCTCGGTTTTGAAGAAGTTTGGACTTGGTCTTGTCTCGGTTTTGAAGGGGTTTTGACTCGGTCTTGAAGGGCTTTGGACTCGGTCTTGTCTCGGTCTTGAAGGCGTTTGGACTCCGTCTTGTCTCGGTCTTGAAGGCGTTTGGACTCGGTCTTGTGATAAAATGGAGATAATAATAAATAATATAATAATACATAACTTGTATAGTGCTTCACATCGATCAGGACAGCCAAACACAGACAGATTTATAAAAACTTTGACATATTTGTGCCAAAATAACTGTAAAATACAAATAAATGTTGAAAATTACAAAGACTCGATTTGGTGCCAATGGGCCGTGGTCTCGGTCTTGTCTCAGGACTCTGTGGCCTTGAACAGGTCTTGGTCTCCATTAGTTCGGTCTCGACTACGACACTACTAAAAATAAACCGTAGCTCGTTTGAACGTCCATGGATCCAAAGGTCGGAGGTTCAAATCCCGCTCTCGACAGAAACATAACTGGTCGGGCGGTGGGAGTCCAGCTCCCTCAGATAAATGCCGTCATTGTGCCCTTGGGCAAGACACTTATCCTGCCTCATTTTCTTGGCTCTTTTCCGACAGATGTGAACCAAAACCTGCTGTGGTGGTTTAACAGAACACAGCCTCGACATTAGGAACATGTGGACGTATAAATCTGATCTGAACACGTACGAAAGAGGAGCAGAAATGAGCCTTTGCCGAGAACGGGCTCGCCTCTCCACAAACCCGACTCTTATTTGGCCTGGAGCAGCTAGTTTCCATAGAAATGTTGTTTCTTTGGCTGTAAGATGCCACAGTATCGCCGGTTTCATTTACGTGACTCTGATGATGCGTGAAATCCAGATGAGCTTAAAAGCGACAGCGAGGACGCAAAAAATTTGAACGGCCCAGCACAGACCACTGTCCAAAAAACCTGAAAATATTAATTAATGACACAATCCTTTCCTGCTCCAAAGTGCTCTCTGCAAACTCAAACTCTATAGTAGCATCGTCTGTTTCTGCGCCTCCTGTTTTTAGAGATTTTCAATCCACTTTTGTCGTCTTTTTTCTGTACTTTTTTTTTAAACTAACTCTTGTGACACGGCACTTTCGGTGCACGAACAAAACGTTTGTCTCTCTCTTGATTCGAGCGGCTGCAGCGACCACAGAGATCAGTCGCACAGATAAATGTGTGAACTCCCAGATTAGTCGCACAGATAAATGTGTGAACTCCCGGATCAGTCGCACAGATAAATGTGTGAACTCCCGGATCAGTCGCACAGATAAATGTGTGAACTCCCGGATCAGTCGCACAGATAAATGTGTGAACTCCCGGATTAGTGGCACAGATAAATGTGTGAACTCCCGGATTAGTGGCACAGATAAATGTGTGAACTCCCGGATTAGTCGCACAGATAAATGTGTGAACTCCCGGATCAGTCGCACAGATAAATGTGTGAACTCCCGGATTAGTGGCACAGATAAATGTGTGAACTCCCGGATTAGTCGCACAGATAAATGTGTGAACTCCCGGATCAGTCGCACAGATAAACAAACTCCGGGTTTTAGGAAAGACTCACCCATCTGTGCGCGGGGTCAGAGGTCAGGTCGATCTTGGCTCCGCCCTCTGCGCTCTGTCGTGTGTGTCTCTGCGCCGTGAGCATCGTGGTGGAGTGAAGCACGCCGATGTCCTCCACGTACCTGACGCACACATTTACACACACACATTTACACACACACGTTTACACACACACATTTACACACACACATTTACACACACACATTTACACACACACATTTACCAACAGTGTACAATAACGTAAATCTGGTGATATCGTATCGTCAAAGGTCTCACAATAACATCGTGGAGCATCACAATATATCGAATCCCAAGTCTCTTTGCTTAAATGAACAGTTCTGATGCAGAAATAGCTAAAAAAAAAAAACAGAGGGAACTACATAGACCATGATCCTTTGCTCCGTTTCAGTGCAGACGACATGAAGAAATAACTGTTCTAAGCACTTTTACATCTTCATTCTGTGGATTAAGTCTGTGAAGCATTTTTAGAGGAAAAAGTCGCAGATTCACAGTTTTATATTGGAATAAATCTGGTCCAGTGAGATGTTTATGGAATATGAACGAATGAAAGAAACAACGAAAGAATGTAAAAGAAAGAAAGGACTATAGACAGAATGAAAGAACAAACAAAAGAAAGAAAACGAAAGAATGAACGAACGAAAGGACAATGGATGTAAAGTAGCTCTTGTGCTAATTCCGGCATATTCCTAATTCAAATACATCAGTAAAAATACAAAGAACGAACAAACAAACGAAAGAAAGAATGTAAAAGAAAGAACGAATGAACGAAAGAAAGAAACATCTGGTGAAAATCTGGTCCAGAGAGATTTGGATTTCGTTCCATCCCTAATGACAATAAATGTTGCACCAAATCACTGGGCAAAGCGTTTTAGAGTCAGTCTGTCATTCTGTAGAATATCGTAATAATATCGTGAGTTTCCCACGATATCGTAGTAAATATCGTAGTAAATATCGTACCGTGAGGTTCAGACCGTATCGTATCGTGAGACTTGGATGTCGTTTCACTATCAAATGGAGTAGTTTAGTTTAGTACTGGTAGTTTGTTCGGTCATTTTGCAGCACTACAGAAACAAAACATACAGTAAATTACCAAATAAGCACCAGGTCTCTTTAACCGCCGGGTGCAGGTGTGTATTTGTATATTTGTGTATTTGTATATTTGTGTATTTATATATTTGTATATTCTGATAAATAAGCGTCGTTTCCAAATAAACAGTGAGTCCAATGTTGGTGCTGAAGACAGAAGTCGTTGCGGGTCTGATGCTGCGTCGTCTCTGCACAAACCAAACTTAAACCCGCACGGCTCATTTGCATAAACTATAAGCGCTGAAAAAAGCAGCTGCTCCTCCTGATGCGGCGGATGAACGTTCTCGCTCTGCTGCTCCACACTCGCTGCGTCTGTCGTTTGCATCTTATTTGATATTTTACGGTATGTAAACTCACAATATTATTATTATTCTACAGAATAACAGACTGACTCTAAAACGCTTTGTCCAGTCATTTGGTGCAACATTTATTGTCATTAGAGATGGAACGAAATCCAAATCTCTCTGTACGATATTTTCACCATAAACATCTCACTGGACCAGATTTATTCCAATATAAAACTGTGAATCTGCGACTTTTTCCTCTAAAAATGCTTCACAGACCCAAAGAATGAAGATGTAAAAGTGCTTAGAACAGTTATTTCTTCATGTCGTCTGCACTGAAACGGAGCAAAGGATCATGGTCTATGTAGTTCCCTCTGATTTTTTTTTTAGCTATTTCTGCATCAGAACTGTTCATTTAAGCGAAGAGACTTGGGATTCGATATATTGTGATGCTCCACGATATTATTGTGAGACCTTTGACGACACCACATCACCAGATTTACGTTACTGTTTTGTCCCTAACGTCTGGATTTTCACCTTCGCGCCGACTCGGCCAGGAACCCCGGGCCCCACACGCTGTAGGAGAAGTCGCACTCTCGGGGGTAGGGGGCGCTCTCCCGCTTCTTCTCCGCCTGCTCGCCCGACCGGAACTTCTTGCAGGCCGTGAGGATGGCCACGTCGCAGCCGGACTTCTGGCTGTACGCCTCCGCCGCGGAAAGCAGAGCCAGCCAGCTCTCTCTGTGGTTGTCGGGGATGTCCATGTCGGTCTGCTGGGCGGCCATTCCGGGGCGAGGAGGCGACGCGAGTGCTGCTGGTGAACGGGACGAGCGCTCCAACAAAATACAAAAGGAGAAATAAATATGAAAGAGGCACGATGGGCTTAGTGAAATGTGGAGACGTGGAGCCGGGGAGAGACGCTGCCGATGCTGGTGAAACCTGCGAGAAACAAAACACATGAAATTACAAAGGTTTGACTTGACTCTTCTGACTTTGAGCTCTTTAGTTTTCCCTCATAAAAAACACAAATATTTACCACAAAATCATAGTTCAAGAACAAACCTCCACATTCATAACTCTGCATGAAGTCGCCTCATCAAACTCAAACCTGCACTAAAACTGTGTCAGTCGTTTGTGCTGCAGAAAGTTCAGTTTGTGTGATTCTGGTTCTTCAGATATTCACAGTTTTATTTTGGTCGATGACGTCGTCCAGAACCTCAGAATGTGAAACAGCCTCAAAACAGGAAGAAAATGATGTCAAACGTTTGTATTTGGTTTGTGCTGTTTTGTGCTGTGACAGTTTCATTTGTGTGAGTTTATTTCTAAAATTCTTCATTATTATTTCTGTGGTAATTACAGGACGTCATTTCTGCTCAGCTGACGGAGACAAACTCCACAAAACTAGTGAAGAGAAACGACCTGAGGCTGAGGAAAAGTCTGTGTTATTATAGAAAATATGAATCAAAAGCAAATGACTAAAGACTGAAACTAACAGTCAGCTGAGCAGAAATGACGTTTTCACTTTTGCCTCCAGTCGCCTCCAGTCCGGAATTTACAATGTTTTTGTTCAGTTTTTCAAAGGGGCTGTAAGATCACGTACTGGCACATTTTACGCTGCTTTTTAAACAAAAACACAAATTATGAATTGTTAAAATGGCGGCACGGTGGCTGAGTGGCAACACTCAGGCCTCACAGCAAGAAGGTTGCGGGTTCGATCCCCGGGTCGCCCGGGCCTTTCTGTGTGGAGTTTGCATGTTCTCCCAGTATCTGGATGGGTTTCCTCCGGGTGCTCCGGTTTCCCCCATCAACCCAAAACATGCAGCACCTGAACTAACAGCAAGGACCATGTTGTCCACCCTCCTGTGGGTTCACCACCTGCAGAGGGGTTCATAGGGGGGTTCAGGTGCTATGAGTATTGGGCAGCAAGCTGCCCCCACGACCCAGCTGGATTAAGCGGGAGAAGATGGATGGATGAATTGTTAATTATTTATCATCCACAATCCCCATGTTTAAAAAAGCCCTAAAAACCTGTCTCTTTAAAACCTCCTTTCATTAATTATCTTATTTCTTTTGTCTCTTCATGTAAAGCATCTTTGAGTATCTTGAAAAGCGCTGTACAAGTGTTATGTATTATTATTATTATTATTTATGCAAATATGTAAACCTTATGAATTGGCGCATGATGGGGGAATAATCCCACGCAGAAAAGTTACACATTTCATCTTTAATTTACTGATGGAACTGAACTGTACCATCATCTTTCCTGTATAATGCAGACACGGTTATTAATGTTTAAACTAAACAACGAGGGGTGTAATGATACGATAACCTCACAGTACAATGTTTACTGCGATATCGTGGGAAAACTCACGATATTACGAAGAAGACTGACTCTAAAACGCTTTGACCAGTGATTTGGTGCAACATTTATTGTCATTAGGGATGGAACAAAATCCAAATCTCTTTGTACCAGATTCACACCATGTTTTTCCTTTCATTCATTCATTCTTTCTGTTTTTACAGATTTATCTGAATTAGGACAGTGCACATTAATCATCATGTCAACAAACAGCATCAGTGCAAATATGCTGTAAATATATTTGCACAAGAGCTGTTTTACATCCGTTGTCCTTTCATTCATTCTTTCTTTCATTCTTTTTCATTCGTTCATATTCCATATACATCTCACGGTACGATATTTATTGATACAATATTTTGTGGTGAATCTGCGACTTTTTCCTCTAAAAATGCCTTAATCCAAAGAATGAAGATGTAAAAGTGCTTACAACAGTTATTTCTTCATGTCGTCTGCACTGAAACGGAGCAAAGGATCATGGTCTATGTAGTTCCCTCTGTTTTTTGAGCTATTTCTGCATCAGAACTGTTCATTTAAGCAAAGAGACTTGGGATTCCAGATATTGTGATGGTCCAACATATTATTGAGAGACCTTTGACGATACGATATCACCAGATTTACGTTATTGCTGCATCCCTATAAATAACAACAGTAACAGCCCCTGAAAGCGCCTGTGCTCGTTCACATTTGGGAAACAAAAGATCCTGGCGCTTGTACAGTGTGCGTCAGTGTGCGTCATGAGGTTACGCGTGAGAAAACTCTGCAAAAACACTTCAAGCACGTTCCCGGGGCAGGTTTCGTGCACGCTCGGTCCTTTCGGAACCCGTGCGTCGCGTTTCTTTGCAGGATGCACGTAAACACCGCAGCCCCCGACACAGCCGCGAGCCTCGTTAGCTTTTAGCCGCGTTAGCCGCATCGCTGTGGGTTTATCCGCGGATTGTCACGTCGCCGGCGCTTTGTCACCCGTTATTAAATGATCCACCAGCGCAAACCCGCGTCCCCCCCGCTCCCCGCACCGCTAACGATCGCGTTTATTTCGAGCTCGCATGTGTCGCAACTGCAATCTGCGCGCAGCTCCTCGCCTCGTCCGCGCGTTTTCAGCCCCGTTTTCCGACACTCGAACGGGTCTTAAAACGCGAATGCGAAGCGAGCGGCGCTGGCGGGACGTGCACTCACCCTTGGACCCTCTGTGGTGGCCGTAGCGCGGTGGTTTTCGCTCTTAAACGTGACTTTTTCGGACCAAACGCAGTCTCTTTCGCCCTCGTTTCTCTCCCCGAGGCTCGTCTGCAGCAGCGCGTCCGGTCCGCCCCTTCACAATAAAAGCACGGGTCGTAAACAACACCGTTTTCCTTTATTATGGTGACCAAGCGTCCCTATTTACCCGGGACAGACCTAGTTTGGAGCCCTGTGTCCACTGTCCCGACAGACTTATACAAAACCTCGGATTTGTCCCAGTTTTATACAAGAAATGTCCCTATTTTGACCACTTTGATACCTACCAACAGTAAAGAGGGGGACATATTGTCATTTGATGAGCTAAAATACAGAAAACTGAGCTTGAAAATGACCATAATGGAAAAAAGCACCGTCAGAAGTCCCTCGGATTATGATTTTGAGCCACAAATTAAGTTAAGAATGGAGAATCTAGTCTAAGGCGATCAGACGTCCCTGTTTCCCCGGACAGTCCCAGTCTGGAGCCCTGTGTCCCCTGTCCCAGCGTCATCAAGTGCATGATTTTTGCGCTAGTTTTGAGAAATAAAAACATATTTCGCAATGCTTTATGGGGAGGTTTTCTTCGGGGCTAGTGAGGATCCTGTGTTCGCAGTCGTGTTAGAGATGTGACCTTTGAGCCTCATGTTTTATTGATTCTCTTATGATAAATCGTCCAAGTGGGTGGAGTGAATAAAGTGGTTTTCTTTTGCCGTGCAGACTTAAAACTCTGAAGTGATTTTTTTGTTACTGGTGAAATTTATACTGGTGACGCAGATGAGTGAAGGTGTGTGGAGTTTAAAAACACGGTGGAGCACTTCCTGTATCAGTGCATGACATCACAAGGTGGAACAGTGTGTTTTCAGTTTGAGTTTGTGTGTTAAACGTGTGTGAATGAAACAAAACAGAACTCGGGTGTTTGTGCCGGAGTCATGTGGGTTTGGGAACAGCTGAACCCGCAGAAACTCTTCACACTGAACACATTTCATGATATTTTATTTTTTAAACATACTTCCGGCGGGCGTGCTCTGACGTCACATGTTTACACTCCAATCGAACGCACGCCGTGCACGTGACTGGGGCTTGGGGTGGGCTCGTGCTCGTGCTCGCCTGTCCACGCACGCCGTGGACGTGACCAGCAACAACAGATGTGCAGAGGAGGATTATGGGTGATACTGAGGAGGTTATACTGCGTAAAGTACGTGGTACAGAGTTATACTGCGTAAACTATGTGGTACAGGGGTTATACTGCGTAAAGTACGTGGTACAGAGTTATACTGCGTAAACTATGTGGTACAGGGGTTATACTGCGTACTGTATGTAGTACACAGGTTATACTGCGTACTGTATGTAGTACACAGGTTATATTGCGTACTGTATGTGGTACACAGGTTATACTGCTTAAAGTATGCGGTACACAGGGTTATACTGCGTACTGTACATGGTACACAGGGTTATACTGCGTACTGTACGTAGTACACAGGATTATACTGCGTAAAGTATGCGGTACACAGGGTTATACTGCGTACTGTACATGGTACACAGGGTTATACTGCGTACTGTATGTAGTACAGGGGTTATACTGCGTACTGTACGTGGTACAGGGGTTATACTGCGTACTGTATGTAGTACACAGGGTTATACTGCGTAAAGTATGTGGTACACAGGGTTATACTGCGTACTGTATGTGGTACAGGGGTTATACTG
The DNA here is from genome assembly GCA_030686955.1 of Odontamblyopus rebecca. Classification (NCBI taxonomy): domain Eukaryota; kingdom Metazoa; phylum Chordata; class Actinopteri; order Gobiiformes; family Gobiidae; genus Odontamblyopus; species Odontamblyopus rebecca. The sequence continues at coordinate 2,220,162 of CM060667.1, forward strand.
CGTACTGTATGTGGTACACAGGTTATACTGCGTACTGTACGTGGTACAGGGGTTATACTGCGTACTGTATGTGGTACACAGGTTATACTGCGTACTGTACGTGGTACAGGGGTTATACTGCGTACTGTATGTAGTACACAGGGTTATACTGCGTACTGTATGTAGTACACAGGTTATGCTGCGTACTGTATGTAGTACACAGGGTTATACTGCGTACTGTATGTAGTACACAGGTTATACTGCGTACTGTACGTGGTACAGGGGTCATACTTCGTACTGTATGTAGTACACAGGGTTATACTGCGTAAAGTATGTGGTACACAGGGTTATACTGCGTACTGTATGTGGTACAGGGGTTATACTGCGTACTGTATGTGGTACACAGGTTATACTGCGTACTGTACGTGGTACAGGGGTTATACTGCATACTGTATGTAGTACACAGGGTTATACTGCGTACTGTATGTAGTACACAGGGTTATACTGCGTAAAGTATGTGGTACACAAGTTTATACTGCGTACTGTATGTGGTACAGGGTTATACTGCGTACTTTATGTGGAACAGGGGTTATACTGCGTACTGTATGTGGTACACAGGTTATACTGCGTACTGTATGTAGTACAGGGGTTATACTGCGTACTGTATGTGGTACAGGGGTTATACTGCGTACTGTATGTGGTACAGGGTTATACTGCGTACTGTATGTGGTACAGGGTTATACTGCGTACTGTATGTGGTACAGGGGTTATACTGCGTACTGTATGTGGTACAGGGTTATACTGCGTACTGTATGTGGTACAGGGGTTATACTGCGTACTGTACGTGGAACAGGGGTTATACTGCGTACTGTATGTAGTACACAGGGTTATACTGCGTACTGTATGTGGTACAGGGTTATACTGCGTACTGTATGTGGTACAGAGGAGGGTGGTTTTCTAACCCAAATATTGAAAGGCCCGCTCACAGTCAGAATGTCAGAATGTTTAATGCCACACTGCGGAATATTCCAGACAAAGAAATAACATTTCACTAACAGTTGTAGATATAATTTCTCCCCGTAGTTAGTCCGTGTTTTGTTCTGAAATTTAATAACACCCGACGACTTCTTCGCGGGCTCTGATTGGCTGCGAGGGGCGCGTGACGTGAAGGGGGCGTTCCCCGGAGCAGGAAGTATGACGTAACATTTGTTTTGGGAAAAAGCGGAGCCAGAAGCGACGAGAATGGCCGAAAAAACGCCGGATTTCAAGGTAAATAACGAGTGTTTCCGCTACGGACGAACGGCGGACAAAAGTGCGACGCGTCCGTGACATTTGGACGCGAATGTGAAGTTTGTGAGGCGAGAAAACGAGCGGAGACCAGAGGATGTTTGCGGGAGAAGCTAACGCTGCCCGCACGCCTGGAAACAGCTGCGGTTTAAAGCCACGGCCACAAATCACGCTTTATTTTACATTTATCATTAAAATACAGAGTTATTTACAGTTTTGGGACTTTATTTAGCGTATTTTGTGCTGGAGGAAGGATTCAGGGCCATTATTTGCCCCAGATTTGCCTCGGGACAGTTCGGATCATGTGACTGGAGTGGAGCCAGTGGAGCTGATAATTAAAACCAGAAAGAATTCACATGGAAAAACATTGAATTTGAGAAGATTTCATCACAAAAACAAGCGAAATAACAATGTATTAAACAACATCAGCGGTTATTTTAATATGTGTACAGTCACAGGGAGTGGAGACAGTGGATCTGATGATTAAAACCAGAAAAAATTAACTGAAAACGTGTAATTTGAGAAGATTTAATCACAAAAAAGCAAAATAACAGTATACTAAACAACAGCTAAATTTATTTTAATAGGTGTGTAATAAGTGTACTCAGCAGAGGTGGGAAGAGTAGCCAAAAATTGTACTTAAGTAAGAATAACATTACTATAATACAAAAAATGTAAAGTAGAAGTAAAAATAATCATGTAATTAATCAATCTTTATTTATAAAGGTTTACAAAGTGCTGTACAAGCAACAAAGAACAATACAAATACCATCCAGAAAGAACAAAATCAGACAATGAAGCAATCAGTTCAGTTAAGTATAATAAATAAGTGAATAAAATAGTAAAATCAGGCTAAAAGCAGTTCAAGGAAGGCCAAAAATAAATTTTAAGATTTTAAGATGATACTGATGGTACGAGCGTTATCTCCTCAGGCAGGTCGTTCCAAAGCCGGACTAAAAAGGCTCCATCAGCTTTCGGCCGGACCCTGGACTTGACCTAAGGCTCATACGGGGTTAAAGGTTCAGAAAAGTAACTTGATGCAAGACTTAACGAGCTTTAAAAGTCATCAGTAACATCTTAAAAAACTGAAAATACAGAAGGTAATGGACCAAGAGAAAGTAAAACCAGTTTGGGAAATGAGAAGTGACTGAAGACATGTACCGAAAATGCATATTCAGTACAGAACTTTCTCATTTGGTGTTCAGAATAGTTAAAAAAAACACGTCAGGCAGTACTTTATAATGTACGTAAGTATTTAAGCAGATTAGTGAGGGTGTGTTTCCTTTTGCACTGAGACAAAGGAACAGAAGTTATTTTAGTGTCATGTGGCCTTGTTGTTGTTTTTCCACTGTATTATAAGTTATAACTCAACTCTGTGTAAAAAGTATTTATTCACAGGACTCGGGGCCCATTCAGTCCTGGTTTAGTCCTGGTTTGGTTCTGATCTGGTGCTGGTTTGGGTCATATTTAGTCCTGTTTTAGTCCTGTTTTAGTCCTGGTTTACCAGTGGTTTGGCTCTGGTTTAGTCCTGGTTTAGTCCTGGTTTAGTCCTAATTTAGTCCTAATTCAGTCTTGGTTTAGTCCTGGTTTAGTCTTGGTTTAGTCCTGTTTTAGTCCTGTTTTAGTCCTGGTTTCAGTCCTGGTTTAGTCCTGTTTACTCCTGGTTTCAGTCTTGATTTAGTCTTGGTTTAGTCCTGGTTGAGTCCTGTTTTACTCCTGGTTTCAGTCTTGGTTTAGTCTTGGTTTAGTCCTGGTTGAGTCCTGGTTGAGTCCTGGTTGAGTCCTGGTTGAGTCCTGTTCTAGTCCTGGTTTAGATCTGGTTTAGTCCTGGTTTAGTCTTGGTTTGGATCTGGTTTAGATCTGGTTTAGTCCTGGTTTAGTCCTATTTTAGTCCTTGTTTAGTCCTCATTAAGTCCTGGTTTAGTCCTGGTTTAGTCCTGGTTTAGTCCTATTTTAGTCCTTGTTTAGTCCTGATTAAGTCCTGGTTTAGTCCTGATTTAGTCCTGGTTTAGTCCTGGTTTAGTCCTGGTTTAGTCCTATTTTAGTCCTTGTTTAGTCCTGATTAAGTCCTGGTTTATTCCTGATTAAGTCCTGGTTAAGTCCTGGTTTAGTCCTGGTTAAGTCATGTTTTAGTCGTGGTTTAGTTCTGGTTTAGTCCTATCTTAGTTCTTTTTTTTTGTCCTGATTAAGTCCTGGTTTAGTCCTGTTTAAGTCCTGGTTTAGTCCTGGTTTAGTCCTGGTTTAGTCCTGGTTTAGTCCTGGTTTAGTCCTGGTTTAGCCCTGGTTTAGTCCTGGTTTAGTCCTGGTTTAGCCCTGGTTTAGCCCTGGTTTAGTCCTGGTTTAGTCCTGGTTTAGTCCTGGTTTAGTCCTGGTTTAGTCCTGGTTTAGTCCTGGTTTAGCCCTGGTTTAGCCCTGGTTTAGCCCTGGTTTAGTCCTGGTTTAGTCCTGGTTTAGTCCTGGTTTAGTCCTGGCTCTGACACTTTTCTGCATGTGCACATTTAGCCGTTGAAGTGTTTTTTAATCCTGCTCTGTGCGGTTGTGTTTTTCCTCAGCTCATATTTGAGAAGGAGGGAGTTTATCTTCACACAAACGCCAAAAAGAGCAACCTGGACTCGAGCATCCCGGGCTTCATCAGGATCGTCGAGCGCGTGAGTCTCGGAGACGAACACGCAGGAGCTGAAACCCGACCGGACTCTGACTCCGTCTCCACTTTACTGAGAAACATTAAAGTTTATTTACAGCCGAGACTCTTTACGAGACTTTACGACACTTTCACTTGGATTATAACAAGTTACCGAAACTATTGTCATTCAAAACTGTGGAAATCAGAGCACGTGTTTCTTTTATGCAGTCGTTTTAGATCAACACTGTGATTTATTGTATTTATTTATTTATTTGTATTAGGACAGTGCATATTAGTCAATGTGTCGGCATCGGCTTCAGCATAAATGTGCCGGAATTAGCGCAAGAGCTAAATTTCATCCGTTGTCCTCGACTTTGACTCTTTATTAGGAGTTAAGAGACCCGAGTAAACCTGTTAAAATGCTAAAAACATGGTTCCAAACTGCAGAGTCTTGTTTCGTGTTGACGTTTGTTGACGTTGTTGTGTGTTCAGGCCGGGATCCCTGCGTTAGAGTGGAGCCCGGTGGAAGACGAAGGACGTAACGCTCCGGCCGTGCTCTTCAGCAGGAAGGTCAGACATGTCCCAGCTTCAGCTCTGAGCTCTGCTTCTGCTCTTCTGTTCCCTCTGTAACCCTGTTCTCACACAGTTCTCCCACCATTCGATACACGGGTCACGATATCGATTCGATTTCGATACGTTTTAAGGCGTGAAAAAGAACGGCCTCATTTTTTTCCTGCCAATGAGTTCAGTAACACGATAATGAAACAATAAAAACATTACACACAATAAACTACAGCACAACTCCTGCACAGCTGGAGTTCATATGAGACATGTTTTACAGCATTTTATTCAGTGAAAGTAAGAACAGAGCTTCCCAGGCTGTTTTATGTTTTATAATGTCCCGGTCTGCTCTGATACAGACTGTCAGGGAGTTACGCTGTCAGACTTTTCCTTCTTTGACGAGGATCTGATGGTTTCTGTGGCGGAGCTTCTGCCTCGTCTCCAGCAGCAGCTCCTCCCACACTGTCCTGCTCTTCACACTCAGCTCCAGCATCCTCAGACTGTTATATTACACAGAAATATCTCACAGACGTTTTCTGAGGAAAACCTCGTGCTGGGCGATATGGGAAAAATCATATATGACGATATGGATTATGGTATATATCACAACACACCATAACAAAGTGTGTGAAAAAAGCAAACCTCCTTTAGGCGATAGAAGAGGTTTGTTGTGTTGCATCGGGGAACAGTCGTGTTGCATAGTTTGCATTTGGCCGTTTTCTGCTTTGTGTCGGACGTCTTGATCCCAAAGTGTAACCAAACCACAGACATATTTCCTCTTTTCGGTAAACGTGCTTCTCCGCAGGCGCCTGTGGAGCCGTCTCTGTTGCGACTCTTTGTTGTGCGTCCATCGTTCAGCGCTCATGAGCAGGGATGGACATTCGATTAAACTCTCTTAATCAATCATCGGGAAAATTAATGATCGATTTTCAATTAATCATTAACATTTTATATTAAAATTGTCATCATTATTATTATTATTACTAATCTGCATAAATAAACTCAACTTTACAACATATAGGTAAGTTTATTTATACAGCGCTACACAGACACATATCCCCCACTTTCACACCTCCAGCAGGTTTTGGGTTGATGGGGAAACCGAGTACCCGAAGGAAACCCACCCAGACACAGGGAGAACATGCAAACTAAACACAGAAAGACCCAGGTGACCCGGGGATCGAACCCGGAACCTTCAAATCATAATCACTGTAGAGCCACATCAGCCCCTGTGAGATCAGAATGTGTTTAATGCAGCTTTGGCACATTTGTTTACGCCGTACAGAAACGAAATCTTAAAAATCTCTTTTTTATTCTTCTGTATTTTCACTTATATGAACTTAGAGTGTGCATAGTTACAAGAAAACACTAGTACAATCGTCGCAGGCGAATCGTGACCCCAGTACTGAACGATTCGATGTTATATTGAATATCGGAGTTGTAACGTGAGGAAATGTGCGGTGTGTTTCAGGAGGGGGAGGGGGAGGACACACAGTTTGAGCCTGGATATGAGCCGGACTGGGCCGTGATCAGCACCGTGAAGAGGAGCAGAGAGCCGAGCCGCCCCATCGCCTCAGGTGGGTTCAGGAAGAATGTGAGGGTCTCAGGACTAACGTGAGGGTCTCAGGACTAACGTGAGGGTCTCAGGACTAATGTGAGGGTCTCAGGACTAACGTGAGGGTCTCAGGACTAACGTGAGGGTCTCAGGACTAATGTGAGGGTCTCAGGACTAACGTGAGGGTCTCAGGACTAACGTGAGGGTCTCAGGACTAATGTGAGGGTCTCAGGACTAACGTGAGGCTCTCAGGACTAACGTGAGGGTCTCAGGACTAACGTGAGGGTCTCAGGACTAATGTGAGGGTCTCAGGACTAACGTGAGGGTCTCAGGACTAACGTGAGGGTCTCAGGACTAATGTGAGGGTCTCAGGACTAACGTGAGGGTCTCAGGACTAACGTGAGGGTCTCAGGACTAACGTGAGGGTCTCAGGACTAATGTGAGGGTCTCAGGACTAACGTGAGGCTCTCAGGACTAACGTGAGGGTCTCAGGACTAACGTGAGGGTCTCAGGACGAACGTGAGGGTCTCAGGACTAACGTGAGGGTCTCAGGACCAACGTGAGGGTCTCAGGACGAACGTGAGGCTCTCAGGACGAACGTGAGGGTCTCAGGACTAACGTGAGGGTCTCAGGACTAATGTGAGGGTCTCAGGACTAACGTGAGGGTCTCAGGACTAACGTGAGGGTCTCAGGACTAATGTGAGGGTCTCAGGACTAACGTGAGGGTCTCAGGACTAACGTGAGGGTCTCAGGACTAATGTGAGGGTCTCAGGACTAACGTGAGGGTCTCAGGACTAACGTGAGGGTCACAGGACTAACGTGAGGCTCTCAGGACTAACGTGAGGGTCTCAGGACTAACGTGAGGGTCTCAGGACTAATGTGAGGGTCTCAGGACTAACGTGAGGCTCTCAGGACTAACGTGAGGGTCTCAGGACTAACGTGAGGGTCTCAGGACTAATGTGAGGGTCTCAGGACTAACGTGAGGCTCTCAGGACCAATGTGAGGCTCTCAGGACTAACGTGAGAGTCTCAGGACCAACGTGAGGCTCTCAGGACCAACGTGAGGGTCTCAGGACCAACGTGAGGCTCTCAGGACCAACGTGAGGGTCTCAGGACCAACGTGAGGGTCTCAGGACCAACGTGAGGCTCTCAGGACCAACGTGAGGGTCTCAGGACCAACGTGAGGCTCTCAGGACTAACGTGAGGGTCTCAGGACTAACGTGAGGGTCTCAGGACTAATGTGAGGGTCTCAGGACTAACGTGAGGGTCTCAGGACTAACGTGAGGGTCTCAGGACTAATGTGAGGGTCTCAGGACTAACGTGAGGCTCTCAGGACTAACGTGAGGGTCTCAGGACTAACGTGAGGGTCTCAGGACTAATGTGAGGGTCTCAGGACTAACGTGAGGGTCTCAGGACTAACGTGAGGGTCTCAGGACTAATGTGAGGGTCTCAGGACTAACGTGAGGGTCTCAGGACTAACGTGAGGGTCTCAGGACTAATGTGAGGGTCTCAGGACTAACGTGAGGGTCTCAGGACTAACGTGAGGGTCTCAGGACTAACGTGAGGGTCTCAGGACTAATGTGAGGGTCTCAGGACTAACGTGAGGGTCTCAGGACTAACGTGAGGGTCTCAGGACTAATGTGAGGGTCTCAGGACTAATGTGAGGGTCTGGGTTATGAGTCTCCAGGACTCTATGTTTTAGTGAAATGTCCTGGTTTAGTCCTGGTTTTGTCCTGGTTTAGTCCCAATTTGGTCCTGGTTTAGTCCTGGTTTGAGTCATATTTAGTCCTGGTTTAGTCCTGGTTTAGTCCTTGTTTAGTCTTAGTTTAGTCTCGGTTTAGTCCTGGTTTAGACCTGGCTTAGTTTTTCAGTAGATGTTGTCTCTGTGTTCTTCAGCAGTGTTTTTTTGTCTCTGTGTGTTCTTCAGCAGTGTTTTTTGTCTCTGTGTGTTCTTCAGTAGTGTTTTTTTGTCTCTGTGTGTTCTTCAGTAGTGTTTTTTGTCTCTGTGTGTTCTTCAGCAGTGTTTTTGTCTCTGTGTGTTCTTCAGCAGTGTTTTTTTGTCTCTGTGTGTTCTTCAGTAGTGTTTTTTGGCTCTGTGTTCTTCAGCAGTGTTTTTTGTCTCTGTGTGTTCTTCAGCAGTATTTTTTTGTCTCTGTGTGTTCTTCAGTAGTGTTTTTTGTCTCTGTGTGTTCTTCAGCAGTGTTTTTTTGTCTCTGTGTGTTCTTCAGTAGTGTTTTTTTGGCTCTGTGTTCTTCAGCAGTGTTTTTTGTCTCTGTGTGTTCTTCAGCAGTATTTTTTTTTGTCTCTGTGTGTTCTTCAGTAGTGTTTTTTGTCTCTCTGTGTTCTTCAGTAGAATTTGTGTGTGTGTTTTTCAGGGGAATGGGCCTTCTCCCTCCCGCTCTCGGAGCTCTACTCTCTGCGTCGCGCTCGATTCTCTTTGGGCAGAAACTTCCTGGTTCTGACCAGCAGGGGGGGCCACCCTCTGCCTCCGCTGCACTTCCACCGAGGGGGCACCAGAGAACTGCTGAGGGCCATGCACCGCTACATCCTGCTGGACCCGTGAGTGGCTCCCGCCTCACACCTGTCACACAGGTTTATTCTACACAGGCTGCGGGATGAGCTGAACAATTTCTTGTTTTGCTTTTAGGGCTGTGAAACGATACATTTTTAAAATCGCAATTAAGCTCAGAATTTCCTGAGTTAATCACGATTAATCTCATGTTGAATTGCATGTTTAAAATTGTGTTATTTTGCATTTCAAGACAGTTTTAAAGCCAAAATGTAAAGCAGTTCATGCCCATGTAGCGATCGCTGTGGTTATTTTCTTTGGTTTGGGAAGCTCCGGTCTCTGCACCCGGGGGTTTAGCTCGGAGGTGTAACTTACACCAGACGCACTTCGCTGGTGCTGAAACTCTGCTCGACACAGGCTGCATGTAACTCTTGACTTGTAAACTGTAACGTCTGGAGGTTTTTTTAAAGTCAAATAAACAGTTCAAAAGTGCAGAAGCCCATTCGAAAGCCCTAATCCTGACCCAGACAACCAGAGCAGCTGCCTGCGGATGTGCAGGAGGGACGAAAAGTCGGCAAACTCTAACTCTAAAACATATCGCGTTATGGATTGCATTGATCTAGTTACGATTAACACGTTAACGCTGACGGCCGAACTGCTTTGTATTTTTGCCTGAGCGACCTGTGCGGCGATAAAGCAAGAAAAATAGATCTTTTCATGCCTGTTTTTACACACATGGGGTCAATGTTTTCCCTCAAAGCCGCTAACCCAAGTTTCAGACCACACAGACACTTTAGTCCAACGAAAGAGCTGCACAAAACAGAAAGTGTCAGGAAAATAAATCATCAAAAAAACGAGGACCCTCATTGTTTTGGTGCAGTCAGATGTTTGAAAATGGCGCTGTACAAATCACATCTCTGCGTTCGCTCTGCTCTCTGGCGCCCCCTCAGGTCTCCTCTGTCACAGCTCTGCTCTCTGGCGCCCCCCTCAGATTTCCTCTGTCACAGCTCTGCTCTCTGGCGCCCCCTCAGGTCTCCTCTGTCACAGCTCTGCTCTCTGGCGCCCCCTCAGGTCTCCTCTGTCACAGCTCTGCTCTCTGGCGCCCCCCTCAGGTCTCCTCTGTCACAGCTCTGCTCTCTGGCGCCCCCTCAGGTCTCCTCTGTCACAGCTCTGCTCTCTGGCGCCCCCTCAGGTCTCCTCTGTCACAGCTCTGCTCTCTGGCGCCCCCTCAGGTCTCCTCTGTCACAGCTCTGCTCTCTGGCGCCCCCTCAGGTCTCCTCTGTCACAGCTCTGCTCTCTGGCGCCCCCTCAGGTCTCCTCTGTCACAGCTCTGCTCTCTGGTGCCCCCCCTCAGGTCTCCTCTGTCACAGCTCTGCTCTCTGGGCCCCCTCAGGTCTCCTCTGTCACAGCTCTGCTCTCTGGGCCCCCTCAGGTCTCCTCTGTCACAGCTCTGCTCTCTGGCGCCCCCTCAGGTCTCCTCTGTCACAGCTCTGCTCTCTGGCGCCCCCTCAGGTCTCCTCTGTCACAGCTCTGCTCTCTGGCGCCCCCTCAGGTCTCCGGTGGACGCACGGCTCTTTTTGGCTCTTCCGAACGACTCTGGCGACGCGTCTTCTTCGTTCGATCGGCTCCAGTTCCTCGACGACGGCTCCGAACTCGTCCAGGTGAGTGACTCCAGCGAAAGAGTAAAAAGAAAAGTCCAGAAAAATAATAATCCAGAAAAGTCTGGATTATTATAAAATATGAACCAAAAGCAAAAGACTAAAGACTGAAACAGACTTTTCCTCAGCCTCAGGTCGTTTCTCTTCTCTAGTTTTGTGGAGTTTGTCTCCGTCAGCTGAGCAGAAATGACGTCCTATAATTACCACAGAAATAATAATGAAGAATTTTAGAAATAAACTCACACAAATGAAACTGTCACAGCACAAACGAAGCACAAATGACTGACTCCATTTTGGGCGTTTTAGTGCATTTTGAAGCTTCCTAGTTTCTCCAAAACTAAAGAAGCACAAACGAAACTTTTTGCAGCACAAATGATTGACATAGTTTTTGTGTAGGTTTGTGTTTGATGGGGCGACTTCACGGAGGTGCTGAAGTCGCCCCATCAAACACAAACCAGTCGTTTGTGCTGCAAAAAGTTTCGTTTATGCTTCTTTAGTTTTGGAGAAATTAACGATTCTTTTATAGGACAAATTGGGGTCAGACGGCCCCCGAGGAAGCTTCAACATGCTCGAAAACGCCCAAAATGGAGTCAGTCCCTTCATTTGTGCTTCGTTTGTGCTGTTTTTTAGTTTGTGCAATTCTGGTTCTTCCGATATTCACAGTTTTATTTTGGGCCGATGACGTCGTCCAGAACCTCAGAATGAAACAGAGTGAAACAGCCTCAAAACAGCAGAAAATTATACCAAACACTAAATACAAATATATTCAGATAAAATATTACAAGTGGAATTGTTTTGGACATTTGGATGCAGTTGATTTGTCTGTTTCTGGAATGTTACACAGTGCACCTTTAACAGCCCACAGAAGTAAAACAGCGGCTCTCTCTCCTCCGCAGAGGTTCATCCACGATCCGTACGCCACCACGTTCGGCGGATTCTCCAAAGTCACCAACTTTTTCCGCGCGGCGCTGAAACCTCCGGAGACGCTGCACCACAGACGAGCCCAGGACCCGGCGCATCCCGGGGGCCCCGAGGACGAGCCCGAGTTCGAGCTCATCACATGTGTAAGGCGCAGGGTCACGATGCTCGATACCGATACCGGGGACTCGATACTCAAGAATCTGATCCCACCATGAGAATAATAATGAAACCCGCTGTGTTTTAGAGGAGACACTTTAAACGGTAGAACTTTCTCTCCTGTTCCCATGTGTCCTTGTATCTGTGAGGGAAATACGGCTTTGATCTCCTGCTCATTTTGTAGATTTGCTGTAATTTTAATGGTCGAATTGGAATTTGGTTTGTATTTCATTGGGTGAAATAGGTCAGGTAACTTTATTTATACAGCGCTTTTCACGGAGACGCTGTACAGACGCATTATTATCAGTTCATTCCTCACTCACTCCAGACCTGCTGCTGTAAACTCCTGTTGGAGCCACAGCTGCCCTGGGACAGACTGACAGAAATGAGGCTCCAATCTGCACCATCGGCCCCTCCGACCGTCACACACTCCACGTTCACACCTACAGCAGGTTTTGGGTTTTGGGGGAAACTGGAGGCGCTGAAATAAGTGTTTGATTCCCGAACAAACATTAAGAGTTCTGCTCCCACAGACGAGTTACACGCTCCTGACTGTGTGTGTACAGCTGTTGTAGGGTGTGTACAGTTGTTGTAGGGTGTGTACAGTTGTTGTAGGGTGTGTACAGTTGTTGTAGGGTGTGTACAGTTGTTGTAGGGTGTGTTCAGTTGTTGTAGGGTGTGTACAGTTGTTGTAGGGTGTGTACAGTTGTTGTAGGTTGTGTACAGTTGTCGTAGGGTGTGTACAGTTGTAGGGTGTGTACAGCTGTTGTAGGGTGTGTACAGCTGTTGTAGGGTGTGTACAGTTGTTGTAGGGTGTGTTCAGTTGTTGTAGGGTGTGTACAGTTGTTGTAGGGTGTGTACAGTTGTTGTAGGGTGTGTTCAGTTGTTGTAGGGTGTGTACAGTTGTTGTAGGGTGTGTACAGTTGTTGTAGGGTGTGTTCAGTTGTTGTAGGGTGTGTTCAGTTGTTGTAGGGTGTGTTCAGTTGTTGTAGGGTGTGTTCAGTTGTTGTAGGGTGTGTACAGTTGTTGTAGGGTGTGTACAGTTGTTGTAGGGTGTGTACAGTTGTAGGGTGTGTACAGTTGTTGTAGGGTGTGTACAGTTGTTGTAGGGTGTGTACAGTTGTTGTAGGGTGTGTACAGTTGTTGTAGGGTGTGTACAGTTGTTGTAGGGTGTGTACAGTTGTTGTAGGGTGTGTACAGTTGTTGTAGGGTGTGTTCAGTTGTTGTAGGGTGTGTTCAGTTGTTGTAGGGTGTGTTCAGTTGTTGTAGGGTGTGTACAGTTGTTGTAGGGTGTGTACAGTTGTTGTAGGGTGTGTACAGTTGTTGTAGGGTGTGTACAGTTGTAGGGTGTGTACAGTTGTTGTAGGGTGTGTACAGTTGTTGTAGGGTGTGTTCAGTTGTTGTAGGGTGTGTACAGTTGTTGTAGGGTGTGTACAGTTGTTGTAGGGTGTGTACAGTTGTTGTAGGGTGTGTACAGTTGTTGTAGGGTGTGTACAGTTGTTGTAGGGTGTGTACAGTTGTTGTAGGGTGTGAACAGTTGTTGTAGGGTGTGTACAGTTGTTGTAGGGTGTGTACAGTTGCGGCACAGTGGCTGAGTTGCACTCATGTCTCACCGCAGTCCTGGGTTCGATCCCCGGGCTTTTCTGTGTGGAGTTTGCATGTTCTCCCTGTGTCTGGGTGGGTGTGTGACGGTCGGAGGGGCCGATGGAGGAGCTGTGCTTCTGTCAGTCTGTCCCAGGGCGGCTGTGGCTACAACAGGAGTTTACACCAGAGTGAAGAATGAGTGTTAATGGTGCTGTGTAAAGCATTACAGAAATAAAGTTGCCTTAGAGCTGTGTGTGTGTGTTGTTGTCGTACAGTCGGCCCTCAGGCTCATGTGTGTGTGTGTTGTTGGTGTGTGTGTGTTGTTGTCGTACAGTCGGCCCTCAGGCTCATGTGTGTGTGTGTTGTTGTCGTACAGTCGGTCCTCAGGCTCATGTGTGTGTGTTGTTGGTGTGTGTGTGTTGTTGTCGTACAGTCGGTCCTCAGGCTCATGTGTGTGTGTGTTGTTGGTGTGTGTGTGTTGTTGTCGTACAGTCGGTCCTCAGGCTCATGTGTGTGTGTGTTGTTGGTGTGTGTGTGTCGTTGTCGTGTGTGTGTTGTTGTCGTACAGTTCACCCTCAGCCTGATGTGTGTGTGTGTTGTTGTTGTGTGAGTGTTGTTGTAGTACAGTCGGCCCTCAGGCTCATGTGTGTGTGTGTCGTTGGTGTGTGTGTGTTTTTGGTGTGTGTGTGTCGTTGGTGTGTGTGTGTTGTTGTTGTGTGTGTGTTGTTGTCGTACAGTCGGCCCTGAGGCTCGTGTGTGTGTGTGTTTTCAGGGCGTGGAGCTGGGGCCTCGGCCTCAGGTGACCAGGGGCCGACCTCTGGAGCAATGGGACGACCTGCTGGACCCTGAGGGCCGAGTGATGCAGCCGGACAGGGTCAAAGAGCTGGTGTTCAGAGGGGTAAGAGCCGACAGGGACTGACACTGACAGGGACTAACTGACAGGGACTAACACTGACAGGACTAACACTGACAGGGACTAACACTGACAGGACTAACACTGACAGGACTAACACTGACAGGGACTAACACTGACAGGGACTAACACTGACAGGACTAACACTGACAGGGACTAACACTGACAGGACTAACACTGACAGGGACTAACACTGACAGGACTAACACTGACAGGGACTAACACTGACAGGGACTAACACTGACAGGGACTAACACTGACAGGACTAACACTGACAGGGACTAACACTGACAGGACTAACACTGACAGGGACTAACACTGACAGGACTAACACTGACAGGGACTAACACTGACAGGACTAACACTGACAGGGACTAACACTGACAGGGACTAACACTGACAGGACTAACACTGACAGGGACTAACACTGACAGGACTAACACTGACAGGACTAACACTGACAGGACTAACACTGACAGGGACTAACACTGACAGGGACTCACACTGACAGGGACTCACACTGACAGGGACTAACACTGACAGGGACTGACACTGACAGGGACTCACACTGACAGGGACTAACACTGACAGGGACTGACACTGACGGGACTAACACTGACAGGGACTAACACTGACAGGGACTAACACTGACAGGGACTGACACTGACAGGACTAACACTGACAGGGACTCACACTGACAGGGACTCACACTGACAGGGACTGACAGGGACTCACACTGACAGGACTAACACTGACAGGGACTCACACTGACAGGGACTCACACTGACAGGGACTCACACTGACAGGGACTAACACTGACAGGGACTAACACTGACAGGGACTGACACTGACAGGGACTAACACTGACAGGGACTAACACTGACAGGGACTAACACTGACAGGGACTAACACTGACAGGGACTGACACTGACAGGGACTAACACTGACAGGGACTAACACTGACAGGGACTAACACTGACAGGGACTCACACTGACAGGGTCAGAGAGCTGATGTTCCTTTATATCTTTTGTTTTCTGTTTATTACGGTAATCTTTTTTTTACCTGCTGTTTCTCACCTGTTTCTGACCCTGTGTTTCTGACCCTGTGTTTCTGACCCTGTGTTTCTGACCCTGTGTTTCTGACCCTGTGTTTCTGACCTGTGTTTCTGACCCTGTGTTTCTGACCCTGTGTTTCTGACCCTGTGTTTCTGACCCTGTGTTTCTGACCTGTGTTTCTGACCCTGTGTTTCTGACCCTGTGTTTCTGACCTGTGTTCCAGGGCATCTCTCCGCCGCTGAGGAAGGAGCTGTGGAAGTTCATGTTGGGTTTTTACCCCTGGAGCAGCACTCGCTCCGAGAGAGACGACATCCTGCGGGTGAAAACGTGAGGACGACACTTCGTTCAGACTCTCACGAGTTCATCCCTTCGTCTCCACGGAGATGTTAAAGCTTTGCCTGGAATTTTAGATTTTAGGTTTTAGAGTCATCCATGCACGACTGAGCAGTTTTATGATGTGGATATTTGCATGGAGAGATTTACACACACATTTACACACACATTTACACACACATTTACACACACATTTACACACACATTTACACACACATTTACCACAGAAAAACATTCACCGGACGTTCTGCAAACCTACAGCGGGACACTTCAGACTGTGGGGTAAAGATAAATTCTCCCTAAATGCACAAAAACATGACACAAACCTGAACGCGGCAGCTGGACAAACCTGATGTGATGCAGGAGTTTCGTTATCGGGACTCACTCAGGCCCCGTCCACACTCGTGCGTGTTCGAGTTGTTTTCCTTGTGGATGCAGTGTTCGTCCGCACTAATCCGATGGAAAACAGCTCCGGAGACTGAACAAGCTGGAGACACCAGCTCCCACGAATTCACCGGAGCACAGATCTGATCCAGCGCCATGTGGACGCCTGAAAACACTGATGCGCTGATGTAGGAGGTCGAGTTGTCGTCCTTATTGGGCCGCATCACTGTGTCTTGTGCTTTCCTGATTCGCTGGTTCGTGACAGTGGGAATGTGACGCTGTTGTGGAAGAGTTTAAACAAACCTAAGACAAACGGGAAACGGCGTCAGTCCAGGAAAAGACTGTTTTCACGCTCTCCATCTTTTCTGCTTGAAATTAGCTGCCGCAACCTCCACAGAACTACGGCAACTTCAGACACGGTGCTCCACTTCCTTGTTTTTACCGTCCACATGACGATGCCAGCCGAGTCATGTGACCATCATTTCTGGCGATCCAGACACGCAAATTGTTTCCAGTACACTGATACACTCATACACTCATACACTCATACACTCATACACTGATACACTCATACACTCATACACTCATACACTCATACACTGATACACTCATACACTGATACACTCATACACTCATACACTCATACACTCATACACTCATACACTCATACACTCATACACTGATACACTCATACACTCATACACTCATACACTGATACACTCATACACTCATACACTCATACACTGATACACTCATACACTCATACACTCATACACTGATACACTCATACACTGATACGGCGATACACTGATGCACTGATGCACTGATGCACTGATACGGCGATACACTGATACGGCGATACACTGATACGGCGATACACTGATACGGTGATACAGTGATGCACTGATACGGCGATACACTGATACGGTGATACACTGATACGGCGATACACTGATGCACTGATGCACTGATGCACTGATACGGCGATACACTGATACGGCGATACACTGATACGGCGATACACTGATGCACTGATGCACTGATGCACTGATACGGCGATACACTGATACGGCGATACACTGATACGGCGATACACTGATACGGTGATACAGTGATACAGTGATTCGTTTCAGAATCTGAATCAGATTTACTTTTATTCATTCACGATGGGAAATTTTATTTGTTACAGATGCAACCGACCAAGAACATGTAGATAGAATCAAATTTTCAAAAAGAAGATAGAAGATCAATGCAATAAGATAAAAGATCAAAATAGTTCTCTCAAAAATGATTTACATCAAGCGACATATTTACATCTATATAAATGTGTGCGCAGGGAAATTGGATATTACAGTAGTCTGTCAGTGATTTAAAGTTCCAGTGTGAACTCTGAGTGTGTTGTGATAGCGCTCTGAAGGGGGAGTGACTTAGCGTGGAGAGAAAGCAGAAACGTATAAAACATGTCGATATGTTAATACTGTTCTTTACACAGTGACAGGAGACGACAGACGAATCCTGAACTGTGTCAAATCAGAACAACATAAAACATTCACATTTTAAAACCACTTTTGAGGCTTGAGTGCTCAGAAAACGCCGTCTTCACCTCTCCCCTGTCCCCGCCCACCTCCCTGCCCCTCCGCTCTGTTTGTTTTTCCTGATTTTGGGCTCTCCTGTGTTTCAGAGATGAGTATTTCCGGATGAAGGTTCAGTGGAAGTCTGTGAGCGAGGAGCAGGAGATGAGGAACTCGCTGCTGCGCGGATACAGGAACCTGATTGGTCAGTGCGGCTGTCCGTCAAAACGTCTCCTCAAACATTTGTAGATATAGATAAATAACTGTAGGCACTGCTCTGTCTGAGGTTTGTTCCACTTTAACCCCTGAAGACCTGAGGGCAGTTTTAGTACTTTTCTCCTCGCCTGGATTTTGTTCTTAATGTTGCTTTTCAAACTGCCCCTTTTACCCCTAATGAAGTGTTCTACCTCCTTTTGTTCAGTCCAACCTGTTATTTCACAATCTGCTGCTGTAGTTGTGTCATGAGGCTGTGAGAAAAGCTACAGGACCAGAAATAGAGATGAAAACTTTTATACAAAACCCACAGCAAACATGTAGAAACAACTTTTTGGACATAAAAATGCTTAATTTAGGGCCTGAGCTACAAAAATGCAAAATCTCAAGTCTGTAAGTAAATTAAAAATCTCCTTATTGCCCTAAAAACAAAAAAAGTGCAGTGGCTCCATGACTTTCCTGGTCCAGTCCTGGAAACAGCTCCTGTCAGGACCACGGCCAGAGCCACAGCACTTCTGCATTTCCAGGGTGGAAATTACATTTGGATTTGTTCATTTGGACTGAAATAAACCTTTAAATAAAAATAGAAAGAGATGCACAATTACACACACCAAGATGTGTCATTTTCCATGTGTGTGAGAATTAACTCCACTTAGAGCGACTTTTTCCCTCGTTATAAACACACACAGTCAGAGGAGTCGACCATCTTGACTCACTTCACTCTTTGGCAAAGTTTGGCTCCATCAAAATGGACGGAGCGCATGAGTTTGGGGAAAACAAAGTTCCTGTTGGACACTCGTTTTGCTCCCGTCATCACACAGCGTGAGTGTGACGTAGGATAAAGCCGCAGAAATGTACGGAAACCTCTATGTCTGCACTTTCAGAGGGGAAAAGGACGTTTCTGTCTGTTACACTTACAAAGTTCTGCGGTTATAGAAACATGTTCCTCGGAGTCGTGGACGATGTCGTGGGTCTTCCAGGGTTAAACTGAGCTTTGTTTGAACACAATCGGACTAAAAGGAGCTGTGTGTGTTTTCAGCTTGTGTTTTGTGCATTGACCTAAAGTGTGTTTTTTGTTTCCCCAGAGCGAGACGTGAACCGCACAGACAGAAACAACACGTTTTTCTCGGGGAACGATAATCCGGGCCTCACTCTGCTGCACGACGTCCTCATGACCTACTGCATGTACAACTTCGACCTCGGTAACACAAACGCGACGCAAAGAGGCTCTACGGAGACTTTACGAGGGCTCTCGGAAGTCCTTTTGGCTTTTAGATGTATTACTTTATTTATTTTATTTATTAGTTTAATATAATTTCATTCAAAATATTAGTTTCTATCGAGCTTTTCCAAATATTTCCAGTGTCAGGAGCATAAATCTGTGTTTAACATTTATATGAAGCATTTTTAGTGTAAAATGTCGTGTGATGCGACAGAATAACCTTAAAATAGTTTTATTTTCTCAAACATAGTTGGGATAATAATGTAAGTTCTGAGTAATATGAAGTGTATAGAAACAAACTGTTGTGTTTCTTTAGATTTTTGATGCATATTGATATTTTCTTTTGCTCCAATATGACAGTCGCCTGTTTGTGTTTAATGAACAAACTACTGCCCTGGAAAACGCATCAAATGAAGAAAAACGCCTAAAGAACCGTTCACCCAAGTCGACTTTGTCTGTTATTAAACTCCAGCCACAGAATTCCTGCTGTTATTAGTGGCACCACATGATGCACGGTCGCACCACATGACATTTTAACACTTTAAGGACAAAAAACATGCAGAATAACTCAGGATTTCTGAGAAAAAAAAGGATTTGGTTCCCTGGAGGTCAGAGGTGCTACAGAAATGTGCTGAATTATTATGAAATTGGAACTGAAGAAATTGTAATTGGACAGAAAATGTAGGCGTCGTGTCACTGACCTTTATGCAGCAGTGAGTCTCCTGCTGCGGCGTAGTTGTTGATTTCTCCTCATTTTTACATTTAATCAAATTTCATGACACACTTTAATAAAAGCTGAGAGTTTTACCTTTTAATGCAGTTAATTTCATGTTTTTAGGAGCTTCAGAGGCTGAGATATTAAGGTTTTCATAAACAAAATAAAAAATCTCAGCCTATTACTTATTGGATATTAATCCAGTTTGAGTCGTTCTTTGAAAGTTAAAAGGTGAAAGTTTTTCCCCGTGTGTTTGTTTACGTCCACAGAGCCTAAAGCTGCAGATCAGTGACAGTGACTCTACTTCCTGTGGACTTTATCTCCTCTTTTTGCTTTAAAAATCCTGGATCTGAAGTGTTGCTCCACATTTCACACATAATAATCCCACAGTTTGACTTGTGTTTAAAGTGGAAGTGCAGAGTCTGATCTCTGAACACTTCAGAGTCTCAGAGCGACTGGTTTTACTGTAGACAGGAAACAGCTGAGGCCATCACAGCCTCACAGCTTTAGATCCTGTGCTCCTCACACAGATCCTGCTGCATCTGGGAGAGCGGAGATTTAAAGTCTCATCAGTTTCTCCTCGTGTCTGTGGTGTTTGTGCTTTGTGTCGCACGTTTAAAAATCGTTTAAAACTAAAAAATCCTGTAGTGTGTGGCCGCCTTTAGATTAGATGTGATTCGTCTGTGTGTCTCCAGGGCCTGAGCGACCTCCTGAAAACAGTTATGGTTATAATTTTAGTTGTGGTTATGTTTTTTTTATTTAACCTTTATTTAACCGGGAAAATCCCGCTGAGATTAAAAACCTCTTTTTCAAGGGAGTCCAGGCCCAGAGGCAGCAGTGAATTCACAGTTACAATATTACAGACAAATACAGAGATAAAAACAATTATGTAAAACAAGTGCAGGTCATGGAGTTGGACTTTACGACTCTCAGATTAGACTTGAAAGCATCAGAGAAACTAAATTAACCAAGTTTCAGTCCTTCTGTTCCAATATGAAGATGCAGAGTCGACAAAGGCTTTTTTGCCAAGTTCAGTCCGAGCGAATGGAACAGAGTGAGAAATGATCCTGTGAGCGAAGAGAAGATGAACCGGTTGTTCTCTGTGACACTAGTGAACAAATACAGGTGGAGCCTCATAGGTGAAAGTGACCAGTGAGTCCTTCGCACAGCAAGAGCAGGACACTAGAGAACACAGGTCACAGTGACGTGTCTTTGCTTTACAGTTTGTAGTGAACCTCAGTGCACCGTGATGAACAGTGTCAATCATCTGAAGACAATGTTATAGTTCTGGTTCTAGTTCTAGTTGTGATTATAGTTATGGGAATATTAGATGTGATTCGTGTGTGTGTCCAGGTTATGTCCAGGGCATGAGTGACCTCTTGGCTCCACTGCTGTTTGTGACGCAGAACGAGGTGGAGTCGTTCTGGTGTCTGACCGGCTTCATGGACCTGGTGGTGAGTTTGGACTCCGTTTTTTGGCTTTGTTTGTTTGTTTGTTTGTTTGTTTGTGACTCGCTCGTGTTGTTTTTCAGCACCTGAACTTTGAGGAGTCTCAGGAGGCCATGAAGAAGCAGCTGCTGCAGCTCAGTCTGCTCCTGAGGGCCCTCGACCCAGAACTCTGTGACTTCCTCGGTGAGAGAAGGAGGGAGGGAGAAGTGTTTGATTTTACAGTTTAAAAACACACACATTATGTCTGACACGCCCGGCTCTGCAGCCGCCCTGAGACTGAAGGAAAACACCCAGAGAATATGAAACTAATAACACTGAGCACGAGTGTGTTTAACTCTGTGTTATGTGTCTTATTCCGTGTCCGCAGACTCCCAGGACAGTGGGTCTCTGTGCTTCTGCTTCCGGTGGCTGCTCATCTGGTTTAAGAGAGAGTTTTCCTTCGAGGACATCCTGACCCTGTGGGAGGTGAGACCCGGACAAACATTTAAAAAGAGCAAATACAACAACATTTAAATGCACTGAGTGAAGAGTGAATGTGCGGCTGCATTAAACCTGCCTAAGACCCAACCTTTAGGCCATCTGCTTCAGAAGGAAAAACAAGCGAGAAGTAGCAGTAGTAGTAGTAGAAGTAGTAGTAGCAGGAGAAGTAATAGTAGAAGTCGTAGTACTGACCTGGTTGTTTGGTGCAGGTGCTGTGGACCCGTCTGCCCTGTGAGAACTTCCACCTCCTCGTGGCCTGTTCCATCCTGGAGTCTCAGAGAGGAGAGCTGATCGGCTCTGACCACGACTTCAACACCATCCTTAAAGTAACGCCACAAACACGCCAAGAACTCGCTCAAAACATGCTACAAACATGCTACAAACGTGCAAATCTTAATCAACACCTGACCTTCTACACCACCTGAAAGTAACGCCTAAAACACATTAAAAACACACTCTAGAAACAGGCTAAAACAGTCACAAAAATGTGCACAGCTCAGTGAAAACATGGCCCTCATTGTCCTCAAAGTAATAACACTCTAACACCATGCTTAAACATCCTTAAAACATACAAAAATATGCTTAAACTTGCTTAAAAACAATTTAAACCTATTTAAACATGCTTAAAAACACTTAAAACTTGCTTAAAACACTTAAAACATGCTATCACCATGCTAAAACATGCTATCACCATGCTAAGACATGCTATCACCATGCTAAAACATGCTATCACCATGCTAAGACATGCTATCACCATGCTAAAACATGCTATCACCATGCTAAAACATGCTATCACCATGCTAAAACATGCTATCACCATGCTAAGACATGCTATCACCATGCTAAAACATGCTATCACCATGCTAAAACATGCTATCACCATGCTAAAACATGCTATCACCATGCTAAGACATGCTATCACCATGCTAAAACATGCTATCACCATGCTAAAACATGCTATCACCATGCTAAGACATGCTATCACCATGCTAAAACATGCTATCACCATGCTAAAACATGCTATCACCATGCTAAGACATGCTATCACCATGCTAAAACATGCTATCACCATGCTAAAACATGCTATCACCATGCTAAGACATGCTATCACCATGCTAAAACATGCTGACAGACACAGTACAGTGTTCATTAGACATGTACAGGGAGGGTGTTTGCCTGGAATGTTCCGGAGTGCGGCATTAACCGTGTCTCTCTCGTGTTCGTTCTTCTCTCCAGCACATAAACGAGCTGACCATGAAGCTGGACCTGCAGTCTGTTCTGTGTGGAGCTGAGGCCATCTACCTGCAGCTGCTCACCTGCAAAGTACTTCCTGCTCCTGCACTTCACACATGACCACAGCCACCGCACCTCCTTATTTACCCTCCGTGAAGTCGCCCCAACAAACCCAAACCTGCACAAAAACCGACAATCGTTTGTGCTGCAAAAAGTTTCGTTTGTGCTTCTTTAGTTTTGAAGAAATTAACGATTCTTTTCCAGGTCAAATTGGGGTCAGTCCCACAGGAAGAAGAAAAATGCTCGAAAACGCCCAAAATGGAGTCACTCGTTTGTGCTGCAAAAAGTTTTGTTTGTTTCAGTCTTTAGTCATTTGCTTTTGATTCATATTTTCTAGAATAACACAGACTTTTCCTCAGCCTCAGGTCGTTTCTCTTCTCTAGTTTTGTGGAGTTTGTCTCCGTCAGCTGAGCAGAAATGATGTCCTGTAATTACCACAGAAATAATAATGAAGAATTTTAGAAATAAACTCACACAAATGAAACTGTCACAGCACAAAACAGCACAAACCAAATACAAACGTTTGACATCATTTTCTTCCTGTTTTGAGGCTGTTTCACATTCTGAGGTTCTGGACGACGTCATCGACCAAAATAAAACTGTGAATATCTGAAGAACCAGAATCACACAAACTGAACTTTTTGCAGCACAAACGACTGACACAATTTTTGTGCAGGTTTGAGTTTGATGAGGCGACTTCATGGAGGTGAGACAGATTTATCCAAAACCAGTGACTTTTCTCAGTTTTATACAAGAACTGTCCCAGGTGTCCCTATTTTTGACCAATTTGACCTAAACCAGGACTAAACTAAGACTAAACTAGGACCACATCAGGTCTAAACCAGGACTAAAACAATTTTGACTAATCTGATCCCTGCCAACAGTAAAGAGGAGCATAAATTGTCATTTGTTTTACCAAAATACATAAATCCGTGTTTGTTAACGACCATAAACGCAGCGTCATAAGCTCCTCAGATCACGACTGACACCAGAACGCACAAACTCACACTCTCTCTTCACTAAACATGACTCTCTTATATTTGGTTTGTTTCAGTCTTCAGCCGTTAACAGTTTCCCAGGAATCCTCTTTAAGTAACGTGCATTTAATCCCGTGTGATCTTAATAAGGACCGATCTGTGTTCTGCAGATACAAAATAATGACGAACCAGATTTTAACAGTAACAGTGATGGTTTCAGGAGCACAGGACGGGGCAGGTCTGGTGTCGCTCTTCTCCTTTTGTTGATCCTCTTTGGGGTTTCACGTTTCTCAAAGCAGAAAATCTCTTTGTTTTGGGTCGTTCTTGTGACGTTTAACCCTTTTTTTTCCTCCTGGTTTTGCCTCTGGGCTTCTGCAGTTGGAGGATTCGCACCTGTCGGCACCTGTCCACGCCTGTCCCTGCGGGGTCCTGGTGTCAGTTTACGTCAGAATTGAACCTTTGACAAATCAGCTGCTGAAATATTCATGACACTGAAACACTCGCTGATGTTCCAGTGAATCTCTGACCATCCAAATAAAGGTCACAACAGAAGGACGGGATGTTGTATTATGCAGGAGTTATTTTATCTTGTGGTTTTCTTAGGGCTTTGGATTTATCACAAGAAAAAGTCATATTTTATGTGATAGAAAAAAAATTTGACATAATTTAGTTGAAATAACTTACTGCTACTGCTACTGCCAGAAGCTCCTTCCTCTGCACAGTTTTCGAGTCCAGATTTGTTTGAATTTGGTGAAGTTTTTCCAGATTTTACACTGAAGCTGCACAGTCTCAGGTTCAAAGATTCAAGACGCAAAACGACTTCTGTTTGGGGGTGAACGGATCCACCTGAAAACGACACAAACGCAAATAAAACACTACGTAGAAAATCTTCATCTGTTTCTAAATATTCAGTGAAAATTTGAGGTGATTTCAACAAGAATTTCCAAAATTATTGTCCTGTGAAATGATGTCACATTTATTAAGATAAGACAATAACATAACATCAGATAATAACATAAGATAATAACATAACATCAGATAATAACATAAGATAAGTTAGGACTTTATTGATCTCACAGTGGAGAAATTCAGCAGTCACAGTAGCTCCAGGACAGTTTAGTGCAAAAAAGGAAAAAAGTGTAACGCCATCAAGATAAACAACAATAATAATAAAAATAATAATATAAAGTGAATAAGTGTATGTACAGAATTTACAAAGAGAGTTTTGGGGGACGCCCTGTATATTTTGTATTTCAATTTGGCCCAAAAAAATCTTGAAAACAACGAATTTTCTCGCTTCTTTTGCTGCCACAGTCGCCCCGGGGCTCAACTTAAGAACTAACCGTGAAGAATGGTTTCGTAGCGTCTAATTCGTTCTTTCTTCCTCTTTTTCTTCCCCTTTTCTCCTCCTCCTTCTGTTCCAGGAGCTGCCTGTCCGCGTTCAGGAGGTGCTCGGTTTGTGTGTCCGAGCTCCCAGTTCCGACAGCAGCCCCGACTCCCAGAGCAGCGAGAGCGAGCGCCTCCTGCAACAACACTAACCCCCCCGGACACGGATACTCCACGGATACTCCACGGATACTCCACTGATACTCCACGGATACTCCACGGATACTCCACGGATACTCCACGGATACTCCACGGATACTCCACGGATACTCCACTGATACGCCGCAGGGACACCGCGCCGGGGGGTTCGACATGTGCCTCTACGGCGGAATGTTCAGCAGCTCCAGAGTCCTCAAACACCACGTTTACATGAGGTTTTTAATTCCGAATCAGTCGTTCTGGATTAAATAGTTCGGAATTAAAGTCTTCTTAGAGTTTCCACGGAAAATCTGGCTCAGCGTCTGGGGAAGGTTCTGATCGGACAGCGACACGAACGTATTTACGGAAGAAAGAACGAACGAATGAAAGAAAGAAAAACAAAGAAGGAACGAAAAAAAGAACGAAAGAAAACAAACGTATGACAGAAAGAATGAACGAATGAAAAAACAAAAGAAAGAACAAACAAATGAATGAAAGAAAGAAAAAAAGAACGAACAAAAGAAAAAATTAACTGAATAAAACCCACACTTCAGAAATTAAACAATGTGAAAACAATGAAAAACAAATTTTAAAAAATAAAATTAAATGGAAAAAAATGAAAGAAAATGAAAAAAATGAAATTGAAAAAATAGAAAATTTGAACAAAATGAAAGACCAAAGAAAAAATGAAAAAAGTTAAATGAAATTTTTTTTTAAAAACTAGAAAAAATCAAATGACAACATGAAAGAAAAATGAGAAACGAATGAAAAAAAAAATGAAAAGAATCCACAGAGCAGTGGAGGAAAGTCAGACGGACGACACAACGAGCAGGAACCACCGGATTATTCTGAAGGAGAAGAAACGTTTACAGGAAGTGTTTACATGGACTTTTTAAAGAGGATGAAATCTCTCTGTGAACTGTCGAGAAACAAACTCAAGAACAGATGCAAAACGGATTTAAACAAGACAATTTAAGCTGCTGAACATTCTGCCCTGGACATACATGAAGAACACCCCCGGCGTGACGTCGCTGCGGAGCGTCGATAATTCCCCTAAAAAAAAGAAAAACCCGAGACCTGAAGTGCAATGACTAAAACAATACTAACGGTTTAGAAGAACTGACTCGATGGGAAAAACGAAACGACGGTTCGAGCTCACGACATCAGAACGAATCACGGTTCATCTGAGGTGACGAGGAAATTTCTGTGATGAATCTGAATTTAAACAGATTTTCTAAGTTTCTTGGGGTTTTTACCTTTTTAACTTTTCTCCCTTTTTTTTTTTTACACCTCTTCTCTTTCTCTCCCTGTCTCTTTCTCTTTTCTTCTTTTTCTCTCTGTCTTCCTATCTGTGTCTCTCTATTCATCTCTTTCTATCGCTTATCTTGTCTCTCTCTTTTCTTCTGTCTTTTTTCTCTTTTCTTCTATTTCTCTTTTTTCTTCTGTCCTTTTTTCTCTTTTCTTCTGTCTTTTTTCTCTTCTACAGTCTCTCTTTTCTTCTGTCTATCTTTCTCTTTTCTTCAATCTCTTTCTTTTCTTTTCTTTTCTACTGTGTCTTTCTCTCTTTTCTTTGGGCTCTCTTCTTTTTTCTTTTTCTTCTGTCTTTTTTCTCTTTTCTTGTCTTTTTTCTATTTTCTCCAGTCTTTCTTTTCTCATCTGTCTCTTTTCATTTGTCCCTCTTTCTTCTGTCTCTCTCTTTGCCTCTTTCTCCTTTATTCTTCTCTTTTCTTCTCTCGTTCTCATTTCTTCTTTCTCATTCTCTCTGCCTCTCTCTCTCTCTGTCTTTTCTTCTGTCTTTCTTTTGCTTTTTTCTGTCTGTCTTTCTCTCTTTCTCTTATCTGTTGTCTTCCTCTTTTTTGTCTCTCTCTTTCTCTCTCTTTCTCTGTTCTTCAGTCTCTCCGTTTCTTTTCTTTCTCTTCTTCCTCATGTCGGACGTTTAATCCACTTGATGAAATGAGGAGGAGAAACATTTGTGGATCGTTTTCTTTACAAACTCAGATTCTGTCAAACTGTCGTGAACTCAAACTGTTAAAAGCTGCAACCTGGAACTTTTCTTGTGGAGGGAGACGTCGCTTCTTCGTCTGGGATGTTCCGCAGTGTGACATTAAACCCTTCTATCGCCACGGAGACCAAACCGGACCTTATTTTTCTTGTTTTTCTTGTTTTTCTTGGCTGTAAAATCCACCGGTGACCGAGTAAAACGTAAAGTCGGGCTGTTTAATGTCGCACTGCGGAACATTTAAACACAGCAGTGACGTCGCCGTAGAAACGAGGAGGCGACCGACCGACCGACCCTCAGCGAGGAAAGTTACGCGGTGCAGCTTTAAACGACGAGCTCCAAAGCCATAAGAAACTGTGACCGTCCTGCGAGTTTTCACTGTGACCACGTGAACAGAACACGCCCGGATTTAACGCTCGAGTCGGGAGAAATGAGCTGCGATTTTCCAACGCAGCCGCAAGGAACGGACCTGGAAAATCGACGCGGTTTCGTGGACAGACGTTTTATTTAGAAACGGTTGAACTCCAAAGAGAAACGGGAAACGGCGAGAAACTCCCAAAAACTATAATAAAATCTAAAAAATGTAAGTTTGTATTAAAGATCCAGAGTCGACGGAAATCGCGGTCAGAACTATTCGTACGATAGAAATCTGTGCGGATTTGGCCGTAGTGGAGCGTAAAATAAATATTCGCAAACTCTCGAATGAGTCCAGCCGCGCGTAAAATGTGTCGCGTGTATTTTATCCATCAGAAAACGAAATGAAAAGTTACGACATCAAGAATTACTGTTGCGAAATGAAAAGTTCCGATAACAGTTTCTTCAGTGCGACTTTACTGTCAAAAACACGTCCTCACGTCGCACAGATATGAACGTAGATCTCGCGCTCGGCCTCTTGGCGTTAAAGTTGAACTCAGGCGCGTTTGAAGCTAAAGTTCGTCTCTCGAGGTGGTGGAATTCGAGAAACGGGAAACGGCGATAAACTCTCCTGTGTTCAGTCGACTCCACAGAACGAGAATAAAATCTAAAAAATGTAAGTTTTTATTAAAGATCCAGAGTCGACGCTGAATTCACAGGCGGCAGAACGTCCGGGATGTGGAGGGAAATCGCGGTCAGAACTATTCGTACGATAGAAATCTGTGCATATTTAGCTGTAGCTGAGCGTAAAATAAACATTCGTAAACTCTTGAATGAGTCCAGCTGTGCGTAAAATGTGTCGTGAATATTTTATCCATCAGAATACGAAATGAAAAGTTACGATTACACTTTCTTCAGTACGAATATGATTTCACAGACGCGACTTTACTGTCAAAAATATAAATCATGTTAATCCGGCCGCCATCTTGGTACTGGCTTTCCTGGTTTAAAGTGTCACTGACCGTCATCTCACCGAAGCTTTTTCACAGTATCAGCCACAGTCCGTATGTATGAGTGGACTAAGCTAACCCGTTAGCCACTAACCCGTTAGCCGCTAACCCGTTAGCTGCTAACCCGTTAGCCTTCTGCCCTAAAAGAGTCTGTAGAAATAATTAAAATGAAAATATTACAAAAATAATGAAAATAATAATGAAAATATTACAAAAATGACAAAAAAAATGGGTTCAGGCTCCAACTTAAATATCGAAAATAGAAGTTGAAATCTGTTTCTTTTGTAATTGACACTAAAACAGAAAAATGAAATAACTCTTTTCCCATTTTATTGTTTTTCGTTTTTAATTTAAATGAAAAAAGTATCAGCCATAAAAAACATCAAACTGGAGGAGGAAGAGCGTAAAATAAACGATTAAAGATCCTCAAACATGAATCAGTAAAAAAATGTCGACGTTCGTGGAGAAAAACGGTGATAAACTGTGATTTAACTCGACTTTCACTTTAAATCCGGGCGTATTTCCCTCAAACATGGGTCATGTTCACAGGCGTCGGTTGCACTTTTCTACAACGACATTCGAAATAAAATGTTTTGTGTGTTTAACCTTTTCTGAAGTTGATTCCAGACTCACTGTGTAAAGGACTCGCCTCCGGGGGGCGCCGTTTCGCCGCCGTTTCGCCGCCGTGTTGAAGCGTCTTTTCCTTTCTGAACTTTGTCCGGACCCTTTGGAAGCTGCTGCCCTGAAGTCGCCGCATCGAACTCAAACCTACAAAAACTGTCCATCGTTTGTGCTGCGAAAAGTTTTGGAGAAATGAACTTTTCCAGGTCAAACTGGGGTCAGATTCACATTCTGAGGTTCTGGACGACGTCATCGGCCGAAATAAAACTGTGAATATCTGAAGAACCAGAATCACAAACTGAACTTTCTGCAGCACAAACGTCGGACACAGGTTTTGTAGGTTTCAGTTTGACGGGGACAAACTTCCCGCAGGTTCCGGAAGCTGCTGTCGTCTCCGTCCTCGCCTCGTTTTAAGGGTTTTGTGTATTTTCTGTATTTTCTGTATTTTTATGGTTTTATTTTGGCTTTCGGTTTGATCAAAGGGAAAAGCGGAAGTGCGTGCGGTCATTCCTATGCAAACGTGTGCATGCTTTATTATCATTACTATTATTCTGTTGTCGCCGCGGTAACGAGCGCCATTTTAACCTTTGTGATGATCTCGTTTCACCGTCGCACCAAATAAACAGAAACTTAAAAAAATAAAACCTTCCGAGTGTTTTTTTTGTCTCTTTTGTCTATCTCCACGGAGACCAAACCGGACCGAGTTACAGGTCGGATCTGTGGAGAGGCGACGCCGCTCACAGTCAGAACGTCTGTTTTTCTGGGGATTATTGAGCGATAAAACCTCCACCTGCGAGTGAATAGATGTAAAGCGGAGCTGTTTAATGTCGCACTGCGGGACATTTTAAGCAGAGCGATGACGTATCCATGGAAACAAGCAGGTGACGGAGCCCCAACCACAAAGTTACACAAGTGAAACACAACAACATGAACACGAGTATTGAGACATCAGGACCACACCTCCTTTTCTCCTCAACACAAATATCCTCAGATCAGGACTCGGGCAGTTCCTGTTTTCACCAGCAGAGGCAGTCACTTTGTTTTGGCTCAGTGTTAAAGCCGAACTTCGGCACATTTGAAGCTAAAGTCTGTTTCTAGAGGAGGTGGAATTCTGTCCAAAGCCAAAAAACGGCACAGATCAGTGTTTCCTCAGTGGAGATCTCACTGTGGCAGTGAGTCTGTCAAGGCAACAAACTAGTGCAGTGATGGGGGCAAGTTCTGAACCCCTGAAGACCTGAGGGCAGTTTTAGTACTTTTCTCCTCGCCTGGATTTTTGTCATAATGTTACTTTTAAAACTGCCCCTTTTACCCCTAATGAAGTGTTCTACCTCCTTTTGTTCAGTCCAACCTGTTATTTCACAATCTGCTGCTGTAGTTGTGTCATGAGGCTGTGAGAAAAGCTACAGGACCAGAAATAGAGATGAAAAAAACAGAAAATAAAATTCACACTCTTTTATACAAAACACACAGCAAACATGTAGAAACAACTTTTTGGACATAAAAAATGCTTAATTTAGGGCCTGAGCTACAAAAATGCAAAATCTCAAGTCTGTAAGTAAATTAAAAATCTCCTTATTGCCCTAAAAACCAAAAAAGTGCAGTGGCTCCATGACTTTCCTGGTCCAGTCCTGGAAACAGCTCCTGTCAGGTCCAGGGCCAGAGCCACAGCACTTCTGCATTTCCAGGGTGGAAATTACATTTGGATTTGTTCATTTGGACTGAAATAAACCTTTAAATAAAAATAGAAAGAGATGCACAATTACACACACCAAGATGTGTCATTTTCCATGTGTGTGAGAATTAACTCCACTTAGAGCGACTTTTTCCCTCGTTATAAACACACACAGTCAGAGGAGTCGACCATCTTGACTCACTTCACTCTTTGGCAAAGTTTGGCTCCATCAAAATGGACGGAGCGCATGAGTTTGGGGAAAACAAAGTTCCTGTTGGACACTCGTTTTGCTCCCGTCATCACACAGCGTGAGTGTGACGTAGGATAAAGCCGCAGAAATGTACGGAAACCTCTATGTCTGCACTTTCAGAGGGGAAAAGGACGTTTCTGTCTGTTACACTTACAAAGTTCTGAGGTTATACAAACATGTTCCTCGGGTTCAGAACTTGCCCCCATCACTACACTAGTTTGTTGCCTTCACAGACTCACACACAGTGAGATCTCCACTGAGGAAACACTGATCTGTGCCGCTTTTTGGCTCCTGACAGAATTCCACCTCCTCTAGTGACGGACTTTAGCTTCAGACGTGCTGCAGTTCAGCTTTAAAGATGCACTACGGAACTTTTCTGGTGGGACTCTTCCACTGTATTGTAGAACATTATTGCATTTCTCTCCCTGGTGAAGTGTTGTTGTTTTAAATACCCCCTCTCCCCCTCCCCTCTGTGTCTGTGGGGTAAACCTGGAGCCCGGGGGGTAAACGGGGTGTGTCTCGGGGTAAATGGAGTGTGAATCGGGGGCGTGGGGGTCCCTCCTCTCTCGCCTCTTGTTGTGTCCTGAATCCAGCTGGTGTCATATGAATGTGATGAGCATTTAAACAGGATGCCCTCCCGCCCCCTGCCCCTCTCATTCAGACACAATCTGCCCCGGGGCTGTTTACGGGGCTGTTTACGGGGCAATAAAACCAAACTTCAACTTCACTTCCCCAAACACTGAGTTTAAAACACGACGAATGCAAACGAAAAGTCCTCACATCAAAACGTCAAACTAAAAACTCTTTTACAACAGTGACGCCTTTATTTTATTTTAAGTTTATTTATACATTTCGATGACAAATTAAAAAGTCAAAAATAAAATAATAATAAATGCATTCAGACATAAAACAGATAAACACAGAGACAAAGACATGGACACAGTTTACACCAGTATTTTTTCAATAATATTATTTCATATTTGTGCATTTTTATCCACAAAAAATCCCAAGAAAAATACATAAATATATATCTGCATATAAATAAATAATAAGAAAAAATGAAAAAAGCCCAAAATAACCCAAGCAAAGAATAAAATAAAACAATAAAAATAATAATAATAATAATATATTTTTTTAATGGAGATAATTCAAACACAGATAAACAGCACAAACCAAACATCATAATTGTGCATTTTCCCCCCAAAATAACCCCAGCAAATAAATAATAATAATAATAATAATAATAACAATAACAATGCAAAAACATCAGTTCAGTCAAATACAGCGACAAAAAAGACACTTTATTTTTTAAATAATATTATTTATATATTTCGATATCAAATGACATTATCCCAAAAATAACTCTGTGTAATAATGTAAATAAATACGTAAATAAAATGTAATAATAAATAAATAAATCATAATAATAAAACAGATTCAAAGACAAATAAATAGTGACAAAAACAAAAGACACAGTTCACATCTTTATTTTGTTCAATGACGTTTTCATTGATCTGTTTCCTCGTCACAAACACCTGGAGCTGTGGTTCAGTTTCATTCACACGTTTAACTCACAAACCTGCACATTTACGCACAAACTGAAAAAAACACCATTCCACCTCGTGATGTCATCATGTGGTGACACAGGAAGTGCTCCACTGTGTTTTTAAACTCCACACAGCTTCACCTGAACCATGTGGATCATTTCAGCCTCTGGAGTCGCCGATCTCCACTGAACTAAAGGTGAAGGGAGCTGTTACCATGGAAACCACCACCTCATGACATCACGAGGTGGAGCAGAGCGTTTCGATCCGTTTATCCGTCCATTAAAGCAGATCAGGAGGAGAATAACGTGAAACCCTGACAGAACTTTCATTCCCACATGAGTGGTTTTGGCGTCGTGGAGGTCGTGGGTTTGACTCCCGGTGTCTCCGGGGAGGCCGTTGCCGTGGCAGCGGCTTTAATCCGGGTCCAGATTAAGTCGTAATCCTGGTGTAACCCGGGCTGATCCCGGTCCCGGTCCCGGTCTGTGTGTGGTCCGGAGCTCAGGAGCCTCAGATGTTCGGGGACGTGTGACTGAACCGTGGTGGAGGCGTCGGTGGTTTCTCTGGAATGTTCCGCAGTGTGGCTTTAAAAATATCTACGTGCACGTGTTCATTTACAGCTGTTTTTCATGTTCATACTAAAGACGTTCGCACAGCGTGAGCAGCAGGTTCGTCTCTCCGCAGATCCGATGCGTAACCTGAGCGGTCTTGTTGCCGTGGAGATAACGTGAAGCATTTACGGAAATTCCCCGTTTATTTTTCCCATATTTAAAGGTCCCACATCACACAAAACGGACACTTGTGAACTTGAATCCATGTTCTAAAGTGGTTTTGTTTCATTCACACGTTTGAGTGACTCTTTATTATTCGTCTGTTCCATCTGCAAAGCTCCAAACGCTCTGCTCCACCTCGTGATGTCATCAGGTGCTGGTTTTTGTAAGTGAACAGCTCCTGTTCCCTTTAGTTCAGTCGAGATCGGGGAAAAAATTCCAGAGGCTGAAATTATCTAAATGATTCTGGTGAAGCTGTGTGGAGTTTAAAAACACAGTGGAGCACTTCCTGTGTCACCACATGATGACATCACAAGGTGGAACAGTGTTTTTTTCAGTTTGAGAAAAGAACTCAGCCTAAATCTGCAGGTTTGTTAAAAACCTTAACCCAGAGACTCTTAGTCCTGGTTTAGTCCTGGTTTAGTCCTGGTTTAGTCCTGGTTTAGTCCTGGTTCAGTCCTGGTTTAGTCCTGGTTTAGTCCTGGTTTAGTCCTGGTTTAGTCCTGGTTCAGTCCTGGTTCAGTCCTGGTTCTTCAGATAAAAAGCTTCACACTGGCTGCAGGTTTGTGGTCTGATCTCTGCCTTCGGGCCCCGGGGCCCGACACTCTGCCTTCGGGCCCCGGGGCCCGACACTCTGCCTTCGGGTCCCGGGGCCCGACACTCCCTCGGGTTCAGGTTTCAGGTGAAAAGTTTCCGGACAAAAACGTGAATCATAGAGCCGGAGAAACAGCTGCCGCCCTTTAAATCCGAGCACGAGTCCCGGGCGACACCGGAGAGGCAGGACCGACAGGTGAGGCAGGGGCGACAGGTGCAGGGCGACGGGTGCAGGGCGACGGGTGCAGGGCGACAGGTGCAGGGCGACGGGTGCAGGGCGACGGGTGCAGGGCGTCGTCGGGGGCGATAAATAATAAATAGGCCACACTCCGCCCGGCGCCGACTCTGCCTCAGCTCCAAAACCTGATTTTTGTGGATTTGATTTGGGATCTGAGGGACTTAAAGCTGCACTAGGAAACTTTTCTGACGGAGGCTCAGTGCAGCTTGTCTCCATGGCAACGTAAAGATCGCTCAGATCCTCCACACGTCTTCAATCCGCCGCCTGTTTCCACACAGATATTTCCCTCCGCACCGTTCGGTTCTGGGAGGAAAGAACAAGAAACAGACCTGAGACACACGGGGGTCAGTTTGGTCTGTCAGCATGAAAACTACCACTTCATGACATCACGAGGTGGAACAGAGCGTCTGGAGCTTTGGACATGTGGACAGACGTTTTTAAAGACTTGAGCTGTTCAGACGGGTTCAGTTTGTGTTTGAGGAGCTCTTCAGTCCAACAAGACCAACAAAACATTTATCTATTTGCCCCATTGTGACGAGGGGCGGGTCCCAGGGGGCAGGAGAGGCAGGAGAGGGGGGCAGGAGGGGGGGGGGGTCCCTGGGGTCGAGCCTGAAGTGTGAGCAACAGACACAGAGCCGAGTATCAATGTCAAACAGACTAAACCAGGACTAAACCAGGACTAAACCAGGACAAAAATGGGACTAAACCAGGACTGAACCAGGACTGAACCAGGACTAAACCAGGACTGAACCAGGACTAAAACAGGACTGAACCAGGACTAAACCAGGACTCAAATAGGACTGAAGCAAGAATTATTTGTCAGTGGAAAAACAGGTGCTTATTTATTCTTGAGAAAAGTTCTAAAAGTCTTTCAGACGTCTGTGAGACTCGTTCAGGATTTTATGGCGTCTGAGTCTGACTCACAGGAGCCGTTTTTACACCAGGATCTAACCTGAGGCATGTTTCTGTCTCACTTTCTAAACCTCCTGTGGAAGCAGAGTCCAGGGGCCCGAACGCTCACAGAGTCCAGGGGCCCGAACACTCACAGAGTCCAGGGGCCCGAACGCTCACAGAGTCCAGGGGCCCGAACGCTCACAGAGTCCAGGGGCCCGAACGCTCACAGATCCGTGTTCTGTTTATTGAAGTCAATAAACTCGTCTCCAGTTTTTCTTGGACTTAAGCTCAAAACTTCAGTGACTCAGATCAAAGTGACGTCAAAACGTTCTCATCGTTTCCTCGTCTGAATCTGCAGAATCTCGACTTAACCAAACTCCCCTGTGGAGGAGGAGGGGCTCCCAGGGGCCCCTCTGACCGTGAGGGCTCCCGGCCTGGGGCCCGGTGCCACATTGAGGTTTGTTTAAAGAGACAATGGACCCGCTGCTCCCTGTCTGCTCCTGTCTGCTCCTGTCAAAGAGGAGCAGGTCCCCACGAGATGGACGCTCCCCAGGGGCCACAGGGGCCACAGGGGTCACAGGGGCCACGGGGGCTGTAAAGACGTGTACAGAGCGAGTGTGACGTCCCCACAGCGTTCGGCTCACACGAGGCTCCTGAAGTGTTACAGAAGTGAATCTGGAGCCAGGATCTGTTCTGGGGTTTTGTGACGGACAAAATCCAGTCTCGTGTCTCAGTTTCACACGAACATTTAAGAGCAAAAACACCACAGCAGAGTCACAAGAGCCTAATGTGACAGAGCCAGAGACACAAGAGCCTAATGTGACAGAGCCAGAGACACAAGAGCCTAATGTGACAGAGCCACAGTCACAAGAGCCTAATGTGACAGAGCCAGAGACACAAGAGCCTAATGTGACAGAGCCAGAGTCACAAGAGCCTAATGTGACAGAGCCACAGTCACAAGAGCCTAATGTGACAGAGCCACAGTCACAAGAGCCTAATGTGACAGAGCCACAGTCACAAGAGCCTAATGTGACAGAGCCAGAGTCACAAGAGCCTAATGTGACAGAGCCACAGTCACAAGAGCCTAATGTGACAGAGCCAGAGTCACAAGAGCCTGGAGCACTTCCTGTTTGGCGGCTAACGCATTAGCTCTGTCCATATACAGTGTCCAGTATAATCATATGTCCATAGGGTTTCTGGTCGGAGCTCAGGGCCTCGGGGGGACGTGTCCCTCTGCAGATCTGTGACCTGAGAACATCTGGAACATTCCCCTGTCCAAACCTGTGCTCAGACCCACTTCAGGAAATGGATTCTGTATTTGAACAGTAGAATCAGTCTGAGTGAACAAGTTACTGATTAATGAATTAATTATTACGCACATTATCCACGACCATAATGTTGTAATGTTAGTTTTACTCAGTCGTTCACTAACGCTCGTTGTTGTTTCCTTTAAAGTTGAACTCAGTCCCGTCTGAAGCTAAAGTCCGTCACTAGAGGAGGTGAATTCTGTCAGGAGCCAAAAAACGGCACAGATCAGTGTTTCCTCGGTGGAGATCTCACTGTGGCAGTGAGTCTGTCAAGGCAACAAACTAGTGCAGTGATGGGGGCAAGTTCTGAACTTCCACATAAAACACCAATTTGCTTCAGACTGAAGAAGCTTAACTCCACTTTAACCCATCTGACAACAGCCACGAGTCTAACAAACAAAACGCTCTGCCTGGTTCACTCATTAGTGTCTGGAAACGTTAGAAAACATCTTTATAATCACCTCACACTTCCCTCTGCTGATTTCCCACTGCACAAAAGCAACAAGTGAAGATCGACGACTGACGGAGAAGAAGAGAAACTGAAAGTTGTTGAAAGAAAATGTTTAGGGAATGTATTTTTTTTAGCATTTTCTAAAAATATAATTCCCTGGTAAATAAATGAGATTAGAAACGACATCAGGGATCGAGTCTTTTGGACATTTACCACAGAAAAACATTAAGTAGAAGTTGTGCAAACCTCCAGCGGGAAACTTCACTCGAGAACTTTCTGCACCGTTTATGACCTCGATTATGAACTCATTCCTCACGTTTGATTCCACAATTCATAACTGAGGTTTGTTAAAACTAAAAAAATAAATAAATAACTCGAATTAGGCGACGTTTAACCGTGAGCCTCTGTGGGAAATGTGCCTGAATGTGCAGCTTTGTGTCTGAAACATGAAACAAACAAAACTCTGGGTTTGTTTGCAGATCTTTAGGATCTTTTCACTCAGAACACACAGAGAGGCCTTTTGTTTTTGCAGAGGTCCCAAGGTCAGTCCTGGCCTGGTCCTGGTCTGGTCCTGGTCTGGTCCTCGGTCTGGTCTCTGGGGACTCATCAGTTTGTACAAAAGTGACAAATGTTTTGTGGGTCACTGCTTCAGGAGAGGAATATTTAATGTGCCACAAAACAATGGACAAAAGGAACGACGAGAACTTCTGAAGAACCAAACACAGACCCACTTACAGCTGTTATTTGTCTGGAATGTTCCGCAGTACAGCATTAAACCTTTCTGTCTCCGTGGAGACAAGTTCCAGGTCAGATCTGTGGAGAGGCGACGCCGCTCACAGTCAGAATATCTGTTTTTCTAGGCATTTTTCAGCTCTAAAACCACCTGAATCCCTTCAATAAATGTAAAGTCGCACTGCGGAACTTTTAAACAGAACAGTGACGTATCCATGGAAACGAGCAGGTGACAGAGCTCAAACTGTAAAGTTACACAGAGCAGCTTTACATAAAAGTGCAGATTTAAAGGGAAAATTTTACTCAAGGAAAAGGAAAAATGAACTGAACTGAACATGTTTAAAAATGCACCGAAAGAGCAAAAAAGTAATTAAAAAAAGGGACACGTTACATCTGAGTTACCTCTGAGTTACCTCTGAGTTACATCTGAGTTACCTCTGAGTTACATCTGAGTTACATCTGAGTTACCTCTGAGTTACATCTGAGTTACATCTGAGTTACCTCTGAGTTACCTCTGAGTTACCTCTGAGTTACATCTGAGTTACCTCTGAGTTACCTCTGAGTTACCTCTGAGTTACCTCTGAGTTACCTCTGAGTTACATCTGAGTTACATCTGAGTTACCTCTGAGTTACCTCTGAGTTACCTCTGAGTTACCTCTGAGTTACATCTGAGTTACCTCTGAGTTACCTCTGAGTTACCTCTGAGTTACATCTGAGTTACATCTGAGTTACCTCTGAGTTACCTCTGAGTTACCTCTGAGTTACCTCTGAGTTACATCTGAGTTACATCTGAGTTACATCTGAGTTACCTCTGAGTTACATCTGAGTTACATCTGAGTTACATCTGAGTTACATCTGAGTTACCTCTGAGTTACCTCTGAGTTACATCTGAGTTACATCTGAGTTACATCTGAGTTACCTCTGAGTTACATCTGAGTTACATCTGAGTTACCTCTGAGTTACCTCTGAGTTACATCTGAGTTACCTCTGAGTTACCTCTGAGTTACCTCTGAGTTACCTCTGAGTTACCTCTGAGTTACCTCTGAGTTACCTCTGAGTTACATCTGAGTTACCTCTGAGTTACATCTGAGTTACATCTGAGTTACATCTGAGTTACCTCTGAGTTACATCTGAGTTACATCTGAGTTACCTCTGAGTTACATCTGAGTTACCTCTGAGTTACCTCTGAGTTACCTCTGAGTTACCTCTGAGTTACATCTGAGTTACCTCTGAGTTACCTCTGAGTTACCTCTGAGTTACCTCTGAGTTACCTCTGAGTTACATCTGAGTTACCTCTGAGTTACCTCTGAGTTACATCTGAGTTACCTCTGAGTTACCTCTGAGTTACCTCTGAGTTACCTCTGAGTTACCTCTGAGTTACATCTGAGTTACCTCTGAGTTACCTCTGAGTTACCTCTGAGTTACCTCTGAGTTACCTCTGAGTTACCTCTGAGTTACATCTGAGTTACCTCTGAGTTACCTCTGAGTTACCTCTGAGTTACATCTGAGTTACCTCTGAGTTACCTCTGAGTTACATCTGAGTTACCTCTGAGTTACCTCTGAGTTACCTCTGAGTTACCTCTGAGTTATCTCTGAGTTACCTCTGAGTTACCTCTGAGTTACCTCTGAGTTACCTCTGAGTTACATCTGAGTTACCTCTGAGTTACCTCTGAGTTACCTCTGAGTTACATCTGAGTTACCTCTGAGTTACCTCTGAGTTACCTCTGAGTTACCTCTGAGTTACATCTGAGTTACCTCTGAGTTACCTCTGAGTTACCTCTGAGTTACCTCTGAGTTACCTCTGAGTTACATCTGAGTTACCTCTGAGTTACCTCTGAGTTACCTCTGAGTTACCTCTGAGTTACATCTGAGTTACCTCTGAGTTACCTCTGAGTTACCTCTGAGTTACCTCTGAGTTACATCTGAGTTACCTCTGAGTTACCTCTGAGTTACATCTGAGTTACCTCTGAGTTACCTCTGAGTTACCTCTGAGTTACCTCTGAGTTACATCTGAGTTACCTCTGAGTTACATCTGAGTTACCTCTGAGTTACATCTGAGTTACATCTGAGTTACCTCTGAGTTACCTCTGAGTTACCTCTGAGTTACATCTGAGTTACATCTGAGTTACCTCTGAGTTACCTCTGAGTTACCTCTGAGTTACATCTGAGTTACATCTGAGTTACCTCTGAGTTACCTCTGAGTTACCTCTGAGTTACCTCTGAGTTACCTCTGAGTTACATCTGAGTTACATCTGAGTTACCTCTGAGTTACATCTGAGTTACATCTGAGTTACCTCTGAGTTACATCTGAGTTACCTCTGAGTTACATCTGAGTTACATCTGAGTTACATCTGAGTTACCTCTGAGTTACCTCTGAGTTACATCTGAGTTACATCTGAGTTACATCTGAGTTACATCTGAGTTACATCTGAGTTACCTCTGAGTTACCTCTGAGTTACATCTGAGTTACATCTGAGTTACATCTGAGTTACATCTGAGTTACCTCTGAGTTACCTCTGAGTTACATCTGAGTTACATCTGAGTTACCTCTGAGTTACATCTGAGTTACATCTGAGTTACCTCTGAGTTACATCTGAGTTACATCTGAGTTACATCTGAGTTACCTCTGAGTTACCTCTGAGTTACATCTGAGTTACATCTGAGTTACATCTGAGTTACCTCTGAGTTACCTCTGAGTTACATCTGAGTTACATCTGAGTTACCTCTGAGTTACCTCTGAGTTACCTCTGAGTTACATCTGAGTTACATCTGAGTTACCTCTGAGTTACCTCTGAGTTACATCTGAGTTACATCTGAGTTACCTCTGAGTTACCTCTGAGTTACATCTGAGTTACATCTGAGTTACCTCTGAGTTACATCTGAGTTACCTCTGAGTTACCTCTGAGTTACCTCTGAGTTACATCTGAGTTACATCTGAGTTACCTCTGAGTTACCTCTGAGTTACCTCTGAGTTACCTCTGAGTTACATCTGAGTTACCTCTGAGTTACATCTGAGTTACCTCTGAGTTACCTCTGAGTTACCTCTGAGTTACATCTGAGTTACCTCTGAGTTACATCTGAGTTACCTCTGAGTTACCTCTGAGTTACCTCTGAGTTACATCTGAGTTACCTCTGAGTTACATCTGAGTTACATCTGAGTTACCTCTGAGTTACCTCTGAGTTACATCTGAGTTACCTCTGAGTTACCTCTGAGTTACATCTGAGTTACATCTGAGTTACCTCTGAGTTACCTCTGAGTTACCTCTGAGTTACATCTGAGTTACATCTGAGTTACCTCTGAGTTACCTCTGAGTTACATCTGAGTTACATCTGAGTTACCTCTGAGTTACCTCTGAGTTACATCTGAGTTACATCTGAGTTACCTCTGAGTTACCTCTGAGTTACATCTGAGTTACCTCTGAGTTACCTCTGAGTTACCTCTGAGTTACATCTGAGTTACCTCTGAGTTACCTCTGAGTTACCTCTGAGTTACCTCTGAGTTACATCTGAGTTACCTCTGAGTTACCTCTGAGTTACCTCTGAGTTACCTCTGAGTTACATCTGAGTTACCTCTGAGTTACCTCTGAGTTACCTCTGAGTTACATCTGAGTTACCTCTGAGTTACATCTGAGTTACCTCTGAGTTACCTCTGAGTTACCTCTGAGTTACATCTGAGTTACCTCTGAGTTACCTCTGAGTTACCTCTGAGTTACATCTGAGTTACCTCTGAGTTACCTCTGAGTTACCTCTGAGTTACATCTGAGTTACCTCTGAGTTACATCTGAGTTACATCTGAGTTACCTCTGAGTTACCTCTGAGTTACATCTGAGTTACCTCTGAGTTACCTCTGAGTTACCTCTGAGTTACATCTGAGTTACCTCTGAGTTACCTCTGAGTTACCTCTGAGTTACCTCTGAGTTACCTCTGAGTTACCTCTGAGTTACATCTGAGTTACATCTGAGTTACCTCTGAGTTACATCTGAGTTACATCTGAGTTACCTCTGAGTTACATCTGAGTTACCTCTGAGTTACCTCTGAGTTACATCTGAGTTACATCTGAGTTACCTCTGAGTTACCTCTGAGTTACATCTGAGTTACCTCTGAGTTACCTCTGAGTTACATCTGAGTTACCTCTGAGTTACATCTGAGTTACATCTGAGTT
The DNA here is from genome assembly GCA_030686955.1 of Odontamblyopus rebecca. NCBI lineage: Eukaryota > Metazoa > Chordata > Actinopteri > Gobiiformes > Gobiidae > Odontamblyopus > Odontamblyopus rebecca. Next base: position 2,261,721 of record CM060667.1, read on the forward strand.
ACCTCTGAGTTACATCTGAGTTACCTCTGAGTTACATCTGAGTTACCTCTGAGTTACCTCTGAGTTACATCTGAGTTACATCTGAGTTACCTCTGAGTTACCTCTGAGTTACATCTGAGTTACCTCTGAGTTACCTCTGAGTTACCTCTGAGTTACATCTGAGTTACCTCTGAGTTACCTCTGAGTTACCTCTGAGTTACATCTGAGTTACATCTGAGTTACCTCTGAGTTACCTCTGAGTTACATCTGAGTTACCTCTGAGTTACCTCTGAGTTACCTCTGAGTTACCTCTGAGTTACCTCTGAGTTACATCTGAGTTACCTCTGAGTTACCTCTGAGTTACATCTGAGTTACATCTGAGTTACCTCTGAGTTACATCTGAGTTACCTCTGAGTTACATCTGAGTTACCTCTGAGTTACCTCTGAGTTACCTCTGAGTTACCTCTGAGTTACATCTGAGTTACATCTGAGTTACCTCTGAGTTACCTCTGAGTTACATCTGAGTTACATCTGAGTTACCTCTGAGTTACCTCTGAGTTACCTCTGAGTTACATCTGAGTTACATCTGAGTTACCTCTGAGTTACATCTGAGTTACCTCTGAGTTACCTCTGAGTTACATCTGAGTTACCTCTGAGTTACCTCTGAGTTACCTCTGAGTTACATCTGAGTTACCTCTGAGTTACATCTGAGTTACCTCTGAGTTACCTCTGAGTTACATCTGAGTTACATCTGAGTTACCTCTGAGTTACCTCTGAGTTACCTCTGAGTTACCTCTGAGTTACCTCTGAGTTACATCTGAGTTACCTCTGAGTTACCTCTGAGTTACATCTGAGTTACATCTGAGTTACCTCTGAGTTACATCTGAGTTACCTCTGAGTTACATCTGAGTTACCTCTGAGTTACCTCTGAGTTACCTCTGAGTTACATCTGAGTTACCTCTGAGTTACCTCTGAGTTACCTCTGAGTTACCTCTGAGTTACCTCTGAGTTACATCTGAGTTACATCTGAGTTACCTCTGAGTTACATCTGAGTTACCTCTGAGTTACCTCTGAGTTACCTCTGAGTTACATCTGAGTTACCTCTGAGTTACCTCTGAGTTACCTCTGAGTTACCTCTGAGTTACATCTGAGTTACCTCTGAGTTACCTCTGAGTTACATCTGAGTTACCTCTGAGTTACCTCTCTGAGTTACCTCTGAGTTACCTCTGAGTTACATCTGAGTTACATCTGAGTTACCTCTGAGTTACATCTGAGTTACCTCTGAGTTACATCTGAGTTACCTCTGAGTTACCTCTGAGTTACCTCTGAGTTACATCTGAGTTACCTCTGAGTTACCTCTGAGTTACCTCTGAGTTACCTCTGAGTTACCTCTGAGTTACCTCTGAGTTACCTCTGAGTTACATCTGAGTTACCTCTGAGTTACCTCTGAGTTACCTCTGAGTTACCTCTGAGTTACCTCTGAGTTACCTCTGAGTTACATCTGAGTTACATCTGAGTTACCTCTGAGTTACATCTGAGTTACCTCTGAGTTACCTCTGAGTTACATCTGAGTTACCTCTGAGTTACCTCTGAGTTACATCTGAGTTACATCTGAGTTACCTCTGAGTTACCTCTGAGTTACATCTGAGTTACCTCTGAGTTACCTCTGAGTTACCTCTGAGTTACCTCTGAGTTACCTCTGAGTTACCTCTGAGTTACCTCTGAGTTACCTCTGAGTTACATCTGAGTTACATCTGAGTTACATCTGAGTTACCTCTGAGTTACCTCTGAGTTACCTCTGAGTTACATCTGAGTTACCTCTGAGTTACCTCTGAGTTACATCTGAGTTACCTCTGAGTTACCTCTGAGTTACCTCTGAGTTACCTCTGAGTTACCTCTGAGTTACCTCTGAGTTACCTCTGAGTTACCTCTGAGTTACATCTGAGTTACCTCTGAGTTACCTCTGAGTTACATCTGAGTTACCTCTGAGTTACATCTGAGTTACATCTGAGTTACATCTGAGTTACATCTGAGTTACCTCTGAGTTACCTCTGAGTTACCTCTGAGTTACATCTGAGTTACCTCTGAGTTACCTCTGAGTTACATCTGAGTTACCTCTGAGTTACCTCTGAGTTACATCTGAGTTACATCTGAGTTACCTCTGAGTTACCTCTGAGTTACCTCTGAGTTACCTCTGAGTTACATCTGAGTTACCTCTGAGTTACCTCTGAGTTACATCTGAGTTACATCTGAGTTACATCTGAGTTACCTCTGAGTTACCTCTGAGTTACCTCTGAGTTACCTCTGAGTTACATCTGAGTTACATCTGAGTTACATCTGAGTTACCTCTGAGTTACCTCTGAGTTACCTCTGAGTTACATCTGAGTTACATCTGAGTTACATCTGAGTTACATCTGAGTTACCTCTGAGTTACATCTGAGTTACCTCTGAGTTACCTCTGAGTTACCTCTGAGTTACCTCTGAGGTACGTCTGAGTTACCTCTGAGTCTGAGTTACCTCTGAGTTACCTCTGAGTTACCTCTGAGTTACCTCTGAGTTACATCTGAGTTACCTCTGAGTTACCTCTGAGTTACCTCTGAGTTACCTCTGAGTTACATCTGAGTTACCTCTGAGTTACCTCTGAGTTACCTCTGAGTTACATCTGAGTTACCTCTGAGTTACATCTGAGTTACCTCTGAGTTACCTCTGAGTTACCTCTGAGTTACATCTGAGTTACATCTGAGTTACCTCTGAGTTACCTCTGAGTTACCTCTGAGTTACCTCTGAGTTACCTCTGAGTTACATCTGAGTTACATCTGAGTTACATCTGAGTTACCTCTGAGTTACCTCTGAGTTACCTCTGAGTTACCTCTGAGTTACATCTGAGTTACATCTGAGTTACATCTGAGTTACCTCTGAGTTACCTCTGAGTTACATCTGAGTTACATCTGAGTTACCTCTGAGTTACATCTGAGTTACCTCTGAGTTACCTCTGAGTTACCTCTGAGTTACCTCTGAGTTACATCTGAGTTACCTCTGAGTTACCTCTGAGTTACCTCTGAGTTACCTCTGAGTTACCTCTGAGTTACCTCTGAGTTACCTCTGAGTTACATCTGAAGAGACACGTTTGTTTACATTTTACAGAAACCTTATTTCCCGCTCATGTTCGGCCCGTTTCCCGCTCACTAAAGGAAGTGGAAGTCTGGATTCACACGAGAACAAACGGAGCGAGTTACAGTTTAACCTGAAGAGCTGTAAAGGCAAAACTCCTCACACGACCCCGTGACCCCGTGACCCCGTGACCCCTGGAGCCACTGCCACTGTCCGAGAGTGGAGATAACCTTCTGCCCCACCCACCAGCACCCACCAGCACCCACCAGCACCCACCAGGACCCACCAGCACCCACCAGCACCCACCAGCACCCACCAGCACCCACCAGCACCCACCAGCACCCACCAGCACCCACCAGCACCCACCAGCACCCACCAGCACCCATGTTTCAGCATTCAAAGGTCCCATGTCAGTGTTTTCTGATGTTCTGATGTCGTTTCCTGGAGCTGGAGTTGTGTTTTCTTTTCTTTCATGTTTAAACACACAAACCTGCACATTTAGCGCGAGTTCTGCCCTTAAACAAGAACCTAAACGCTCTGTTCCACCTGGTGATGTCATCATGTGTGGTTTTTAACCTCCACACACCTTCACTGGAATCATCTGGGTCACTTCAGCCCCTCATTTCTTTACCGATCTCCACCGAACTGAAGGGAAAAGGAACCAGAAGCAGAGATAAACTCAGAACTCTCCACAGAACTAGAATCAAACTTTTTCTTACAGATCCAAGTTTGACTCATTAAAATAATAATAATCATTGAAATAAACTTTAAATTCAATATTGGAAATAGAGGTCGAAATCTGTTTTTTTTTTGTTTATTTGACACTAAAACAGAAAAATGAAATAAACTGTTTTATACATTTATTGTAACGATGTCCAAGTCTCACCGTACGATACTTACTGTGATATCGTGGGAAAGATCAGGATATTCCGATATTCTACAGAATAACAGACTGACTCTAAAACGCTTCAGTCATTTGGTGCAACATTTACTGTCATTAGAGATGGAACGAAATCCAAATCTCTCTGTTCGATATTTTCACCATAAACATCTCACTGGACCAGATTTATTCCAATATAAAACTGTGAATCTGTGACTTTTTCCTCTAAAAATGCTTCACAGACTTAATCCACAGAATGAAGATGTAAAAGTGCTTAGAACAGTTATTTCTTCATGTCGTCTGCACTGAAACGGAGCAAAGGATCATGGTCTATGTAGTTCCCTCTGTTTTTTTTTGCTATTTCTGCATCAGAACTGTTCATTTCAGCAAAGAGACTTGCACTACAAAAAAGGATTTTCTAGCACAGTTAAACTGACTTGAATTAAACAGATTCATCTTAAAAGACCAATTTTAAGATTTTTTTACTTAATAAGATGAGTTTTTTTTACTTGTTTCCAGATATTTCCTCCTGATTTATCTTATCTCGATATTACAACTTATTCTAAGCACTTTTAACTCAGTCCAGGTTCAGCCTCTTTCACTTCCTCCTCAAACCAATAAGGGGAAAAATCTGTCCATAAACACTTGAAACTCGTGTTTTCTGCTTAGAACAAGATTCAGATTTCGTTTTGTTTTAAGAAAATTTGGTAAGTGAAAATTTCTTACTGCACTGGCAGAAAATTTCACTTAAAATCGGACATTTTTACCTCAAAATTGGTATATTTTTCTTATTTTTGAAAGATATTTTTTGTAGTGTGTGATTCGATATTATTGTGACACCGCTGATGATACGATATCACCAGATTTACTGTATTGTTGCCTTTTATTTTCCTGTATTTTGTTTTGAACTCAGGTCCAGAAGAGCCTCAGGTCCAGAAGAGCCTCAGGTCCAGAAGAGCCTCAGGTCCAGAAGAGCCTCAGGTCCAGAAGAGCCTCAGGTCCAGAAGAGCCTCAGGTCCACGGCTCCTGTTGGACTTTTAAACAGTTTCTGGTGTTTTTGTTGTGATTTGTGGTCGTCCTCTGCAGCCCAGCTCCCCTTTCTGCTCCTCGGGCACAATCTGCCACCGCCCCCCCTCCTCCCTCCTCCGACCCCCCCTCCTCCGACCCCCCCCTCCTCCGTCCCCCCTTCTCCGTCCCCTCCCTCCACCTGTTGGACACTTGTGGCACATTGTTTCTGTCTCCTTCATTGTTTCCCTCCGGCAAGTGTCCTCCCTTCTTTTTTCACTCTTTTCACACTTTCTGACCACTCCTCCTCCCGTCCGTATAAAAGTGAAAGAAAAAACTCGCCCGGGATTCGCCTCCAGAGACGCAGGGACAGAAACACAGGGAAACACAGAGGAACAGAGACAGAGGAGCTCAGACTCAGGTGGAGTCAGTGACCGAATCATCTGCACTGATTTTATCCACAACTGAAGCAAGAAAAACTACTTCACCAACTCCTCCTCCTGTAGCAGAAGTACTAAGAGTAGTAGTAGTAGTAGCTTTAGTAGTAGTAGTTCTGGCAGTAGTCGTAGTATTTGTAATTTTATTTTGCTAATTAGACTGAAAAAGTTACGAGAATCTGCGGCAACTTCCGAAAACTTGTAGAAGTATTTTTAACTTTACTTTGCAAGTTAGACTAAAAAAAAGTAGTAGTAGTAGTAGTAGTATTTGCAGTAGTAGTATTTGCAGTAGTAGTATTTGCAGTAGTAGTATTTGCAGTAGTAGTATTTGCAGTAGTAGTATTTGCAGTAGAAGTAAAAATGTCCCAGGAGGTGTCGGTGTCTCTGTGGTGTGAAGAAGCAGGAGACGTTCACTGTCTTCTGGAGGACGACCACAGGGAGCCCCGAGTCCTGGTCCGGATCCCGATCCAGACCCCGGTCCGGACCCCAGGCCAGACCCCGGTCCAGACCCCGGTCCAGACCCCGGTCCAGACCCCGGTCCGGCCCCGGGGCAGTCCGGCGGGGGCCCAGGAGCGGTGCGAGGTCCCGGCCGCCTGGGACCCGTCGGTGCTGGGGCAGAGGGCCGTGGCCCGGCTCCTGCAGCTGGAGAGGAGGTACCTGCCCTCAGCGCTGTACCTGCGCCTGGTCCAGGGGGCGCCGCAGAGCAGGGACCAGCTGGTCAAGTGGGCCATGGAGGTGAGTCCTGCCCCAGCCTGAGGCTCAGTTTGGACTAAACATGGAAACAAGTGTGAAGAATCTGGAAATGAAGCTGGAAATCAGGGTTTAAAGGTCACAGAGTCCTAAACTAGGACTAAAGCAGGACTAAAACAGGACTAAACCAGGACTAAGCCAGGACTAAAACAGGACTAAACTAGGACTAAACTAGGACTAAACCAGTACTAAACCAGGACTAAAGCAGGACTAAAACAGGACTAAACCAGGACTAAAACAGGACTAAACTAGGACTAAACTAGGACTAAACCAGGACTAAACCAGGACTAAACCAGGACTAAAACAGGACTAAAACAGGACTAAACCAGGACTAAACCAGGACTAAACCAGGACTAAAACAGGACTAAAACAGGACTAAACCAGGACTAAACCAGGACTAAAACAGGACTAAACCAGGACTAAACCAGGACTAAATCAGAGACTAAACCAGGACTAAACCAGGACTAAAACAGGTCTAAACCAGGACTAAACCAGGACTAAAACAGGACTAAACTAGGACTAAACCTAGGACTAAACCAGGACTAAAACAGGACTAAACTAGGACTAAACCAGGACTAAACTAGGGACTAAAACAGGACTAAACTAGGACTAAACCAGGACTGAACCAGGTCTAAACCAGGACTAAAACAGGACTAAACCAGGACTAAACCAGGACTAAAACAGGACTAAAACAGGACTAAACCAGGACTAAACCAGGACTAAACCCAGAATCATGACATAAAGTGACTGCTGTGTGTTTTCAGTCCTGTTCTGGTGTTTCCTCGTCTCAGACCTGGAGTCGTGTTGTTTCATTCACATGTTTCTGTGGCTCTTCATTATTTGTCTGTTACATCTCCACAGCTCCAAACGCTCTGCTCCACCCTGTGATGTCATGAAGTGGTAGTTTTAAAGTGAACCTTTAGACAGTTCCAGGAGTGAGATGATTGATGTTTCGTGTTGAAGTTTCTTTTCCATGTGGATTTTTGTCCTGAGGGTTCTTACACCTCAAAGTCTTTGATTCAGTTTTATGTTTCAAAAGAACTGTTCAAATGCCTCTTCTGTCCTCCTCTCCTCTCACCTCCTCTCCTATCTCCTATCTCCTATCTCCTCTCTCCTCTCCCCTCTCCCCTCTGGGCTTCGACTACACCCTCTCCCTCCTATCTCCTATCTCCTCTCTCCTCTCTCCTATCTCCTCTCTCCTATCTCCTATCTCCTATCTCCTATCTCCTCTCTCCTATCTCCTATCTCCTATCTCCTCTCTCCTATCTCCTATCCTATCTCCTCTCTCCTCTCTCCTCTCCTCTCTCCTCTTCTGTCTCCTCTCCTCTCTCCTCTCTCTCCTCTCACCTCCTCTCACCTCCTCTCACCTCCTCTCACCTCCTCTCCTCTCTCCTCACCTCCTCTCCTCCTCTCCTCCTCTCACCTCCTCTCCTCTCTCCTCTCTCCTCTCCTCCTCTCTCCTCTCACCTCCTCCTCTCCTCTCCTCCTCTCACCTCCTCTCCTCTCTCCTCTCCTCTCTCCTCTCCTCTCTCCTCTCTCTCCTCCTCTCTCACCTCTCTCCTCTCTCTCTCTCTCTCCTCCTCTCACTCTCTCCTCCTCTCACCTCCTCTCTCCTCTCTCCTCTCTCTCCTCTCTCTCACCTCCTCCTCTCACCTCCTCTCCTTCTCTCACCTCCTCTCCTCCTCTCTCCTCTCCTCCTCTCACCCTCCTCTCTCTCCTCCTCCTCTCCCTCCTCTCCTCCTCTCCTCCTTCCTCTCCTCCTCTCCCCTCCCTCTCCTCCCTCCTCACCTCCTCTCCTCTCTCCTCCTCCTCACCTCCTCTCCTCTCTCTCCTCACCTCCTCTCCTCCTCTCACCCTCCCTCTCCTCTCTCTCACCTCTCTCCTCCCTCCTCCTCTCCTCCTCTCACCTCCTCTCCCTCCTCTCTCCTCTCTCCTCTCACCTCCTCCTCTCTCCTCCCCCTCACCTCCTCCTCCCCTTCCTCACCTCCTCTCCCTCTCTCCTCACCTCCTCCTCCTCCCTCTCTCCTCCTCTCACCTCCTCTCCCCTCTCTCCTCTCTCTCTCACCTCCCTTCCTCCTCACCTCTCTCCTCTCTCCTCCTCCTCACCTCCTCTCCTCCTCTCTCTCCTCCTCTCTCTCTCCTCCTCTCACTCTCCTCTCTCTCCTCCTCTCTCCTCTCTCTCCTCTCTCCTCTCTCTCCTCCTCTCCTCACCTCCTCTCCCTCTCTCTCCTCTCTCTCTCCTCTCTCTCTCTCCCTCCTCTTCTCTCTCCTCCTCTCACCTCCTCTCTCCTCTCTCTCTCCTCCTCTCCTCCCTCCTCCTCTCCTCCTCTCTCCTCCTCTCCTCTCACCTCTCTCTCCTCTCTCTCCTCTCTCTCTCCTCTCTCCTCTCTCCTCTCCTCCTCTCTCCTCCTCTCACCTCCTCTCCCTCTCCTCTCTCCTCCCCTCTCCTCTCCTCCTCTCTCCTCCTCTCACCTCCTCTCCCTCCTCTCCTCCCTCCTCTCTCTCCCCTCTCCTCTTTCTCCTCTCTCCTCCTCCTCCTCTCACCTCCTCTCTCTCTCTCCTCTCTCTCCTCTCTCTCTCCTCTCACCTCCCTCCTCCTCTCTCCTCTCCTCCTCCTCACCTCCTCTCCTCCTCACCTCCTCTCCTCCTCTCCTCTCTCTCCTCACCTCCTCTCCTCTCGTCCTCTCACCTCCTCTCTCTCTCTCTCTCACCTCCTCTCCTCTCTCTCCTCACCTCCTCTCCACTCTCCTCTTCTCCTCCCTCTCCCTCCTCTCACCTCCTCTCCTCTCACCTCCTCTCCTCTCTCCTCTCTCCTCCTCACCTCCTTCTCCTCCTCACCTCCTCCTCTCCTCCCTCTCTCCTCTCCTCCTCTTCTCTCCTCTCTCTCCTCTCTCCTCCTCTCACCTCCTCTCTCTCCTCTCCCTCTCCTCTCTCTCCTCTCTCTTCTCACCTCCTCCCTCTCCTCTCTCCTCACTCCTCTCCTCCTCACCTCCTCTCCTCTCCTCCTCACCTCTCTCTCTCCTCTCCTCTCACCTCCTCCTCTCACCTCCTCTCTCCTCTCACCTCCTCTCCTCTCTCTCTCTCTCTCCTCCCTCTCCTCCTCACCTCCTCTCCTCCTCACCTCCTCTCCTCCCTCTCACCTCCTCTCCTCTCCTCCTCTCACCTCCTCTCCTCTCCTCTCCTCTCTCTCCCTCCTCTCTCCTCCTCCTCTCCTCCCTCTCACCTCCTCTCCTCTCTCCTTCCTCTCTCTCTCTCCTCTCCTCCTCTCCTCCTCTCCTCCTCTCCTCTCTCTCTCCTCCTCTCCTCTCCCTCCCTCCTCCTCCTCTCCTCTCCTCCTCTCCTCTCCTCTCTTCCTCTCCTCTCTCCTCTCTCTCTCTCCTCTCCTCCCTCCCTCCTTCTCCTCCTCTCACCTCCTCTCACCTCTCCTCCTCTCCCCTCCCTCTCCTCCTCTCCCTCTCCTCCTCTCCTCCTCACCTCCTCTCCTCTCTCCTGTCCTCCTCTTCTTTCCTCACTCCTCTCCTCCTCTCACCTCTTCTCTCCTGTCCTCTCTCCTCTCCTCTCCTCTCACCTCCTCTCCTCTCTCTCCTCCTCACCTCCTCTCCTCCTCATCTCCTCTCCTCCTCTTCTCTCCTCTCTCCTCCTCTCACCTCGTCTCCTCTCTCCTCTCTCCTCTCCTCCTCTCACCTCCTCTCCTCCTCACCTCCTCTCCTCCTCTCACCTCCTCCTCTCCTCTCCTCCTCTCACCTCCTCTCCTCTCTCCTCTCTCCTCACCTCCTCTCCTCCTCTCACCTCTTCTCTCTCTCCCTCTCTCCTCTCCTCTCTCCTCTCTCCTCTCACCTCCTCTCCTCTCTCCTCTCCTCCTCACCTCCTCTCCTCTCCTCCACACCACCTCACCTCCACTCCTCTCTCCTCTCCTCTCTCCTCTCCTCTCACCTCCTCTCTCCTCTCTCTCTCCTCAGGTGTGCTCGGACGTGGGCTGTGAGGAGCAGGTGTTCCCCCTGTCAGTGTCGCTCTTGGACAGGTTCCTGAGTGTGTCCCTGTCGGTTCCTGCTGCTCCTGTCTGTCTGGTGGCCTCCTGCGTCCTGGTGGCGTCCAAACTGTCCGAGTGTGAGACGCTTCCTGTGGACACGCTGTGCGCCGCCGCCGAGTACAGCTTCAGCTCGCACAGCCTCAGGGTCAGCATTTTATTTTATTTTTATTTTATTTTATTATTTTATTTTATTTTATTTTATTTTATTTTATTTTATTTTATTTTATTTTATTTTATTTTATTTTATTTTATTTTATTTTATTTTATTTTTATTTTATTTTATTTTTATTTTATTTTTATTTTATTTTATTTTTATTTTATTTTATTTTATTTTATTTTTTTTTATTTTTATTTTTATTTTTATTTTTATTTTTATTTTATTTTATTTTATTTTATTTTATTTTATTTTATTTTATTTTATTTTATTTTATTTTATTTTATTTTATTTTTATTTTATTTTATTTTATTTTATTTTTATTTTATTTTATTTTATTTTATTTTATTTTATTTTATTTTATTTTATTTTATTTTATTTTATTTTATTTTATTTTATTTTATTTTATTTTATTTTATTTTATTTTATTTTATTTTTATTTTAGTCCTGGTCTAGTTCTGGTTCAGACCTGGTTCAGTCCTGGTCTAGTCCTGGTTCAGTCCTGGTCTAGTCCTGGTCTAGTCCTGGTTCAGACATGGTTCAGTCCTGCTCTAGTCCTGGTTCAGACCTGGTCTAGTCCTGGTCTAGTCCTGGGTCAGACCTGGTTCAGTCCTGGTCTAGTCCTGGGTCAGACCTGGTTCTTTCCTCCTCAGGAGATGGAGCGGGTCCTTGTGTCGACCCTGCGTTGGGACTTGGCGTCGGTCACGCCTCAGGACTTCCTGCCTCACTTCCTGTCTGCGGCGGTGTCGCCGTGGCAACGCCGGACCTGGCGCCCACGGCCCGTCGTCATGCCGACACGCCGCCGCCGCCTGTGCGTGTGCGACTCGCGCTTCCTGGCGCCCCGCCCTCCCTGATGGCGGCCGCGGCCCTCTGCTGCGCCTTAAAGGGCCTCAGGGGCCCCTGGAGAGCCTGGAGAGCCTGGAGAACCTGGAGAACCTGGAAAGCCTGGAGAACCTGGAGCTGAGTATGGAGAGACTCGCCCACCTGTGCCAGACCGACCCTGTGAGTCCTCCCTCTTCTACTCTTTTCCTCCTCCTCTCCTCCTCTCCTCCTCCTCCTCCTCCTCTCCTCCTCCTCTCCTCCTCTCCTCCTCACCTCCTCCTCACCACCTCCTCTCTTCCAGGCCGTGCTGCAGTATTTCTCGGAGATGATCGAGCTGGTTCTCCGGGAGCGTTTGAGCGAAGGGCTCCAGAGCGCCCCCTCGCAGAAGGACGAGGAACTGACGGAGGAGCCGCGCCCCGGGACCCCGACGGACATGACCGAGATCGACTTTTAACCAAACGCGAAAACATCTCCAGAACTGAAACATCTCCAGATCCGAAACATCTCCAGATCCAAAACATCTCCAGATCCGAAACATCTCCAGATCCAAAACATCTCCAGATCCAAAACATGTTTAGATCCAAAACATCTCCAGATCCAAAACATCTCCAGATCCGAAACATGTTTAGATCCAAAACATCTCCAGATCCAAAACATCTCCAGTTCCAAAACATTTTCAAATCCGAAACATCTCCAGATCCGAAACATCTCCAGATCCGGAACATCTCCAGATCCAAAACATTTTCAGATCCGAAACATCTCCAGATCCAAAAAATCTCCAGATCCAAAAAAACTCCAGATTTGAAACATCTCCAGATCCAAAACATGTTCAAGTCCAAAACATGTTTGGATCCAGAACATCTCCAGATCTGAAACATCTCCAGATCCAAAACATTTTCAGATCTGAAACATCTCCAGATCCGGAATATCTCCAGAACTGAACTTTAACCTTAATCTGAAAACTTTGTACCGAGAACGACATAAATAATGTGATTTGAAACTGGCCGAAACATCTCATTTATTTCGCGGATGATTTCATGAGAGCCTCGGGAGGTTGAGCCGCCGCCTTATTACCGAGCGGTTGGTGGTTTGGTTTAATTGTGTCCTTGGGCAAGACACTTCCCGCGCCCCAGGGCAGAGAGACGGAAGAACAGCAAAGACGAGGGCCCCAAAAACGCAGTCCCATCGTTTAAATAATTCGTAACGTACACAAACCTTCACCGACATGAGCGAAGGAAACGCCGTGGACTCTATTTGCAAACAGGAAGTGAGCACGGGCGCACTTCTGGCTCCACGGATTTGGACTTCAACATCTTGTCCCAATTCAAGATCTAAGCCACTAAACGCCCTCCTCAAACTTTACTCCGCCCCTAAACAAAATCGGAAACCTCCTCCAGAGTTGGCGTCGCCGGACTTCGAAGCAGAGCGGACATTTGCGCTCGGATCTCGCCGTGTCCGATCCTCGTCCCTCAGTCGCCGTGTCTAGAGTCCGTGATGGAAACGCCTGTAAAAACTGAAGCACTCCAGAGCGCAGACCTCCTCCTTTCGTTTTATTTACGTACAAACTGTGGCACGTTTTTAGAGTTTGGTGCGAAACATAAAATCGACAAGGTTTGACATGACTTGAATTCAGAGTTTTTATGTTTTTGGACTAGTCTAGATGTATTTATTGAGCCTTTTACTTGATATTTCTCATGGTTTTTCTTGAACACTTATATTTTATTCATTATACGGTCTCAGTCGATGACATCGTGAAGTGAAATCTCGATTCTGACCGAACCTGCAGCGCGAGTGTAGCATCGTGTGACCAATCAGAGATCGGCCCGACTGATCCCGACCGCCTCAGAAGATTTAAAGTGTGATTTTAATTTATTTTGACCTAATTTATTGTTGAATTGTTTTGAGATGTGCCATATCTTTTATATTATTATTATCTATTTGAATGGACTTTTTACATGATGTTTATTTATGTATTTTATTTATTACCACGTGCAATTCTTGTTGTTTGGTTTGATGTTAATTTATTCTTTTGCTTTGAGTCTGTGCCCTGTTTTAAAGACTGTTCTAAATACTGTTTTTACAGTTATATATTTTTTAAAAGAAATAAACGGTTTTGTAAATAAGATGAAGAGATTTATCGTTTCATTTTTTTGACTTGAGATGAGCGTCATTACAAAGAACTATTACGACACGCCTCCATTTTATTAAAAGAATCACTAATCAATGATAATTTTGTGTAATTTTTCAGTTCCATCTGAGTTACCTCTGAGTTACCTCTGAGTTACATCTGAGTTACCTCTGAGTTACATCTGAGTTACCTCTGAGTTACATCTGAGTTACCTCTGAGTTACCTCTGAGTTACCTCTGAGTTACATCTGAGTTACATCTGAGTTACCTCTGAGTTACCTCTGAGTTACATCTGAGTTACCTCTGAGTTACCTCTGAGTTACCTCTGAGTTACCTCTGAGTTACCTCTGAGTTACATCTGAGTTACCTCTGAGTTACCTCTGAGTTACCTCTGAGTTACATCTGAGTTACCTCTGAGTTACATCTGAGTTACCTCTGAGTTACATCTGAGTTACCTCTGAGTTACCTCTGAGTTACCTCTGAGTTACCTCTGAGTTACATCTGAGTTACATCTGAGTTACCTCTGAGTTACCTCTGAGTTACATCTGAGTTACCTCTGAGTTACCTCTGAGTTACCTCTGAGTTACATCTGAGTTACCTCTGAGTTACCTCTGAGTTACATCTGAGTTACCTCTGAGTTACCTCTGAGTTACCTCTGAGTTACATCTGAGTTACCTCTGAGTTACCTCTGAGTTACCTCTGAGTTACCTCTGAGTTACCTCTGAGTTACATCTGAGTTACATCTGAGTTACCTCTGAGTTACCTCTGAGTTACCTCTGAGTTACCTCTGAGTTACCTCTGAGTTACATCTGAGTTACCTCTGAGTTACATCTGAGTTACCTCTGAGTTACATCTGAGTTACCTCTGAGTTACATCTGAGTTACCTCTGAGTTACCTCTGAGTTACCTCTGAGTTACCTCTGAGTTACCTCTGAGTTACCTCTGAGTTACCTCTGAGTTACATCTGAGTTACATCTGAGTTACATCTGAGTTACCTCTGAGTTACCTCTGAGTTACCTCTGAGTTACATCTGAGTTACCTCTGAGTTACCTCTGAGTTACATCTGAGTTACCTCTGAGTTACCTCTGAGTTACATCTGAGTTACCTCTGAGTTACATCTGAGTTACCTCTGAGTTACATCTGAGTTACCTCTGAGTTACCTCTGAGTTACCTCTGAGTTACCTCTGAGTTACCTCTGAGTTACATCTGAGTTACCTCTGAGTTACATCTGAGTTACCTCTGAGTTACCTCTGAGTTACATCTGAGTTACCTCTGAGTTACCTCTGAGTTACCTCTGAGTTACATCTGAGTTACATCTGAGTTACCTCTGAGTTACCTCTGAGTTACCTCTGAGTTACCTCTGAGTTACATCTGAGTTACATCTGAGTTACCTCTGAGTTACCTCTGAGTTACCTCTGAGTTACCTCTGAGTTACATCTGAGTTACCTCTGAGTTACCTCTGAGTTACATCTGAGTTACATCTGAGTTACATCTGAGTTACCTCTGAGTTACCTCTGAGTTACCTCTGAGTTACCTCTGAGTTACCTCTGAGTTACATCTGAGTTACATCTGAGTTACATCTGAGTTACCTCTGAGTTACCTCTGAGTTACCTCTGAGTTACCTCTGAGTTACCTCTGAGTTACCTCTGAGTTACCTCTGAGTTACCTCTGAGTTACATCTGAGTTACCTCTGAGTTACCTCTGAGTTACCTCTGAGTTACATCTGAGTTACCTCTGAGTTACATCTGAGTTACCTCTGAGTTACATCTGAGTTACCTCTGAGTTACCTCTGAGTTACCTCTGAGTTACCTCTGAGTTACATCTGAGTTACCTCTGAGTTACCTCTGAGTTACCTCTGAGTTACATCTGAGTTACCTCTGAGTTACCTCTGAGTTACCTCTGAGTTACATCTGAGTTACCTCTGAGTTACCTCTGAGTTACATCTGAGTTACCTCTGAGTTACCTCTGAGTTACCTCTGAGTTACATCTGAGTTACCTCTGAGTTACCTCTGAGTTACCTCTGAGTTACCTCTGAGTTACCTCTGAGTTACATCTGAGTTACATCTGAGTTACCTCTGAGTTACCTCTGAGTTACCTCTGAGTTACCTCTGAGTTACCTCTGAGTTACATCTGAGTTACCTCTGAGTTACATCTGAGTTACCTCTGAGTTACATCTGAGTTACCTCTGAGTTACATCTGAGTTACCTCTGAGTTACCTCTGAGTTACCTCTGAGTTACCTCTGAGTTACCTCTGAGTTACCTCTGAGTTACCTCTGAGTTACATCTGAGTTACATCTGAGTTACATCTGAGTTACCTCTGAGTTACCTCTGAGTTACATCTGAGTTACATCTGAGTTACCTCTGAGTTACATCTGAGTTACATCTGAGTTACCTCTGAGTTACATCTGAGTTACATCTGAGTTACCTCTGAGTTACATCTGAGTTACATCTGAGTTACATCTGAGTTACCTCTGAGTTACCTCTGAGTTACCTCTGAGTTACCTCTGAGTTACCTCTGAGTTACATCTGAGTTACCTCTGAGTTACATCTGAGTTACCTCTGAGTTACCTCTGAGTTACATCTGAGTTACCTCTGAGTTACCTCTGAGTTACCTCTGAGTTACATCTGAGTTACATCTGAGTTACCTCTGAGTTACCTCTGAGTTACCTCTGAGTTACCTCTGAGTTACATCTGAGTTACATCTGAGTTACCTCTGAGTTACCTCTGAGTTACCTCTGAGTTACCTCTGAGTTACCTCTGAGTTACCTCTGAGTTACCTCTGAGTTACATCTGAGTTACATCTGAGTTACATCTGAGTTACCTCTGAGTTACCTCTGAGTTACCTCTGAGTTACCTCTGAGTTACCTCTGAGTTACATCTGAGTTACATCTGAGTTACATCTGAGTTACCTCTGAGTTACCTCTGAGTTACCTCTGAGTTACATCTGAGTTACCTCTGAGTTACCTCTGAGTTACATCTGAGTTACCTCTGAGTTACCTCTGAGTTACCTCTGAGTTACATCTGAGTTACCTCTGAGTTACCTCTGAGTTACATCTGAGTTACCTCTGAGTTACCTCTGAGTTACCTCTGAGTTACCTCTGAGTTACATCTGAGTTACATCTGAGTTACATCTGAGTTACATCTGAGTTACCTCTGAGTTACCTCTGAGTTACCTCTGAGTTACCTCTGAGTTACATCTGAGTTACATCTGAGTTACATCTGAGTTACCTCTGAGTTACCTCTGAGTTACATCTGAGTTACCTCTGAGTTACCTCTGAGTTACATCTGAGTTACCTCTGAGTTACCTCTGAGTTACCTCTGAGTTACCTCTGAGTTACATCTGAGTTACCTCTGAGTTACCTCTGAGTTACCTCTGAGTTACATCTGAGTTACATCTGAGTTACCTCTGAGTTACATCTGAGTTACATCTGAGTTACCTCTGAGTTACCTCTGAAGAGACACGTTTGTTTACATTTTACAGAAACCTTATTTCCCGCTCATGTCCGGCCCGTTTCCCGCTCACTAAAGGAAGTGGAAGTCTGGATTCACACGAGAACAAACGGAGCGAGTTACAGTTTAACCTGAAGAGCTGTAAAGGCAAAACTCCTCACACGACCCCCTGACCCCCTGACCCCGTGACCCCGTGACCCCGTGACCCCTGGAGCCACTGCCACTGTCCGAGAGTGGAGATAACCTTCTGCCCCACCCACCAGCACCCACCAGCACCCACCAGGACCCACCAGCACCCACCAGCACCCACCAGCACCCACCAGCACCCACCAGCACCCACCAGCACCCACCAGCACCCACCAGCACCCATGTTTCAGCATTCAAAGGTCCCATGTCAGTGTTTTCTGATGTTCTGATGTCGTTTCCTGGAGCTGGAGTTGTGTTTTCTTTTCTTTCATGTTTAAACACACAAACCTGCACATTTAGCGCGAGTTCTGCCCTTAAACAAGAACCTAAACGCTCTGTTCCACCTGGTGATGTCATCATGTGTGGTTTTTAACCTCCACACACCTTCACTGGAATCATCTGGATCACTTCAGCCCCTCATTTCTTTACCGATCTCCACCGAACTGAAGGGAAAAGGAACCAGAAGCAGAGATAAACTCAGAACTCTCCACAGAACTAGAATCAAACTTTTTCTTACAGATCCAAGTTTGACTCATTAAAATAATAATAATCATTGAAATAAACTTTAAATTCAATATTGGAAATAGAGGTCGAAATCTGTTTTTTTTTTGTTTATTTGACACTAAAACAGAAAAATGAAATAAACTGTTTTATACATTTATTGTAACGATGTCCAAGTCTCACCGTACGATATTTACTGTGATATCGTGGGAAAGATCAGGATATTCCGATATTCTACAGAATAACAGACTGACTCTAAAACGCTTCAGTCATTTGGTGCAACATTTACTGTCATTAGAGATGGAACGAAATCCAAATCTCTCTGTTCGATATTTTCACCATAAACATCTCACTGGACCAGATTTATTCCAATATAAAACTGTGAATCTGTGACTTTTTCCTCTAAAAATGCTTCACAGACTTAATCCACAGAATGAAGATGTAAAAGTGCTTAGAACAGTTATTTCTTCATGTCGTCTGCACTGAAACAGAGCAAAGGATCATGGTCTATGTAGTTCCCTCTGTTTTTTTTTGCTATTTCTGCATCAGAACTGTTCATTTAAGCAAAGAGACTTGCACTACAAAAAAGGATTTTCTAGCACAGTTAAACTGACTTGAATTAAACAGATTCATCTTAAAAGACCAATTTTAAGATTTTTTTACTTAATAAGATGAGTTTTTTTTTACTTGTTTCCAGATATTTCCTCCTGATTTATCTTTTCTCGATATTACAACTTATTCTAAGCACTTTTTATATGAACTCAGTCCAGGTTAAGCCTCTTTAACTTCCTTCTCAAACCAATAAGGGGAAAAATCTGTCCATAAATACTTGAAACTCGTGTTTTCTGCTTAGAACAAGATTCAGATTTCGTTTTGTTTTAAGAAAATTTGGTAAGTGAAAATTTCTTACTGCACTGGCAGAAAATTTCACTTAAAATCGGACATTTTTACCTCAAAATTGGTATTTTTTTCTTATTTTTGAAAGATATTTTTTGGAGTGTGTGATTCGATATTATTGTGACACCGCTGACGATACGATATCACCAGATTTACTGTATTGTTGCTTTTTATTTTCCTGTATTTTGTTTTGAACTCAGATCCAGAAGAGCCTCAGGTCCAGAAGAGCCTCAGGTCCAGAAGAGCCTCAGGTCCAGAAGAGCCTCAGGTCCAGAAGAGCCTCAGGTCCAGAAGAGCCTCAGGTCCACGGCTCCTGTTGGACTTTTAAACAGTTTCTGGTGTTTTTGTTGTGATTTGTGGTCGTCCTCTGCAGCCCAGCTCCCCTTTCTGCTCCTCGGGCACAATCTGCCACCGCCCCCCCTCCTCCCTCCTCCGACCCCTCCCTCTGCTGCCCCCTCCCTCCTCTGACCCCCCCCCTCCTCCGTCCCCTCCCTCCACCTGTTGGACACTTGTGGCACATTGTTTCTGTCTCCTTCATTGTTTCCCTCCGGCAAGTGTCCTCCCTTCTTTTTTCACTCTTTTCACACTTTCTGACCACTCCTCCTCCCGTCCGTATAAAAGTGAAAGAAAAAACTCGCCCGGGATTCGCCTCCAGAGACGCAGGGACAGAAACACAGGGAAACACAGCAGAAGGAGACAGAGGAGCTCAGACTCAGGTGGAGTCAGTGACCGAATCATCTGCACTGATTTTATCCACAACTGAAGCAAGAAAAACTACTTCACCAACTCCTCCTCCTGTAGCAGAAGTACTAAGAGTAGTAGTAGTAGTAGTTTTAGTAGTAGTAGTTCTGGCAGTAGTCGTAGTATTTGTAATTTTATTTTGCTAATTAGACTGAAAAAGTTACGAGAATCTGCGGCAACTTCCGAAAACTTGTAGAAGTATTTTTAACTTTACTTTGCAAGTTAGACTAAAAAAAAGTAGTAGTAGTAGTAGTAGTATTTGCAGTAGTAGTATTTGCAGTAGTAGTATTTGCAGTAGAAGTAAAAATGTCCCAGGAGGTGTCGGTGTCTCTGTGGTGTGAAGAAGCAGGAGACGTTCACTGTCTTCTGGAGGACGACCACAGGGAGCCCCGAGTCCTGGTCCAGACCCCGGTCCAGACCCCGGTCCGGACCCCGAGCCAGACCCCGGTCCAGACCCCGGTCCAGACCCCGGTCCGGCCCCGGGGCAGTCCGGCGGGGGCCCAGGAGCGGTGTGAGGTCCCGGCCGCCTGGGACCCGTCGGTGCTGGGGCAGAGGGCCGTGGCCCGGCTCCTGCAGCTGGAGAGGAGGTACCTGCCCTCAGCGCTGTACCTGCGCCTGGTCCAGGGGGCGCCGCAGAGCAGGGACCAGCTGGTCAAGTGGGCCATGGAGGTGAGTCCTGCCCCAGCCTGAGGCTCAGTTTGGACTAAACATGGAAACAAGTGTGAAGAATCTGGAAATGAAGCTGGAAATCAGGGTTTAAAGGTCACAGAGTCCTAAACCAGGACTAAACCAGGACTAAACCAGGACTAAACCAGGACTAAACCAGGACTAAACCAGGACTAAAACAGGACTAAACCAGGACTAAACCAGGACTAAACCAGGACTAAAGCAGGACTAAAACAGGACTAAACCAGGACTAAAACAGGACTAAACCAGGACTAAACCAGGACTAAACCAGGACTAAACCAGGACTAAACCAGGACTAAACCAGGACTAAAACAGGACTAAACCAGGACTAAACCAGGACTAAACCAGGACTAAAACAGGACTAAACCAGGACTAAACCAGGACTAAACCAGGACTAAAACAGGACTAAACCAGGACTAAACCAGGACTAAACCAGGACTAAACCAGGACTAAACCAGGACTAAAACAGGACTAAACCAGGACTAAACCAGGACTAAAACAGGACTAAACTAGGACTAAACCAGGACTGAACCAGGACTAAACCAGGATTGAACCAGGACTAAACAAGGACTAAACCAGGACTAAAACAGGACTAAACAAGGACTAAACCAGGACTAAAACAGGACTAAAACAGGACTAAAACAGGACTAAACTAGGACTAAACCAGGACTAAATCAGGACTAAACCAGGACTAAACCAGGACTAAACCAGGACTAAACCCAGACTCATGACATAAAGTGACTGCTGTGTGTTTTCAGTCCTGTTCTGGTGTTTCCTCGTCTCAGACCTGGAGTCCTGTTGTTTCATTCACATGTTTCTGTGGCTCTTCATTATTCGTCTGTTACACCTCCACAGCTCCAAACGCTCTGCTCCACCCTGTGATGTCATGAAGAGGTAGTTTTAAAGTGAACCTTTAGACAGTTCCAGGAGTGAAATGATCCACATGATTCTTGTCCAGTGTTTTTATCAGTGTGAGAGTTAAACTGAGCCTAACTCTGCAGATGTGTTAAACATGTGTCTGAAGGAGACGAGGAAACGACATTTTCTCCTAGTTTCGTGTTGAAGTTTCTTTTCCATGTGGATTTTTGTCCTGAGGGTTCTTACACCTCAAAGTCTTTGATTCAGTTTTATGTTTCAAAAGAACTGTTCAAATGCCTCTTCTGTCCTCCTCTCCTCTCACCTCCTCTCCTATCTCCTATCTCCTATCTCCTCTCCCCTCTCCCCTCTGGGCTTCGACTACACCCTCTCCCTCCTATCTCCTATCTCCTCTCTCCTCTCTCCTATCTCCTCTCTCCTATCTCCTATCTCCTATCTCCTATCTCCTCTCTCCTCTCTCCTATCTCCTATCTCCTATCTCCTCTCTCCTATCTCCTATCTCCTATCTCCTATCTCCTATCTCCTATCTCCTCCTCTCTCTCCCTCTCTCCTCTTCTGTCTCCTCTCCTCTCTCTCCCTCTCTCTCCTCGCTCCTCCTCTCTCCTATCTCACTCCTCCTCTCCTCTCTCCTCACACCTCCTCTCCTCCTCTCCTCCTCTCACCTCCACTCCTCTCTCCTCTCTCCTCTCTCCTCTCTCACCTCCTCTCCTCCTCTCCTCCTCTCACCTCCTCTCCTCTCTCCTCTCTCCTCACCTCCCTCTCCTCTCTCACCTCCTCTCCTCCTCTCTCACCCTCCTCTCTCCTCGCCTCCTCTCTCTCCCTCTCCTCCCTCTCACCTCCTCTCCTCTCACCTCCTCTCCCTCCCTCTCCCTCTCTCTCCTCCCCTCCTCTCACCTCTCTCTCCTCTCTCCTCTCACCTCCCTCTCCTCCTCTCCCTCCCTCTCACCTCCTCCTCTCCCCTCCTCCTCCTCTCCTCCTCCCTCCCTCTCACTTCCTCTCCTCCTCTCACCTCCTCTCTCTCTTCCCTCCTCCCTCCTCCTCTTTCCTCCTCTCCTCTCCTCCTCTCACCTCCTCTCCTCCTCTCCTCTCCCCTTCCTCACCTCCTCTCTCTCCTCCTCCTCTCCTCCTCCTCACCTCCTCTCTCTCTGCTCACCTCCTCTCCTCCCTCCTCCTCCCTCTCTCCTCCTCTCACCTCCTCTCCCCTTCTCTCCTCTCCTCTCTCCTCTCACCTCCTTTTCTCTCTCCTCACCTCCTCTCGTCCTCTCACCTCCTCTCCTCTCTCCTCACCTCCTCTCCTCCTCTCCTCCTCTCCCCTCCTTTCCTCCTCTCCTCTCTCCTCTCTCCTCACCTCCTCTCGTCCTCTCACCTCCTCTCCTCTCTCCTCACCTCCTCTCCTCCTCTCTCCTCTCACCTCCTCTCCTCCTCTCCTCTCTCCTCCTCTCCTCTCTCCTCTCCTCCTCTCACCTCCTCACCTCCTCTCCTCTCTCCTCTCTCCTCTCCTCCTCTCTCCTCTCACCTCCTCTCCTCTCCCTCTCACCTCCCTCCCTCCTCTCCCTCCTCTCCTCCTCTCACCTCCCTCTCCTCTCTCCTCTCCTCTCTCCTCTCCTCTCTCCTCACCTCCTCTCCTCCTCTCCTCCTTCCTCACCCTCACCTCCTCTCCTCTTCCCTCTCTCCCTCCCTCCCTCCTCCTCCTCCTCTCACCCTCCCTCTCACCTCCTCTCTCCTCTCTCCCCCTCCTCCCTCTCTCTCTCCCTCTCTCCTCTCTCCCTCCTCTCTCTCCTCTCTCTCTCTCCTCCTCTCCCTCTCTCCTCCTCTCTCCTCTCTCCCTCTCACCCTCCCTCTCCTCTCCTCTCCCTCCTCCCCTCACCTCCCTCTCCTCTCACCTCCTCTCTCCTCCCTCCTCCCTCTCCTCACCTCCCTCTCCTCTCTCCTCCTCTCTCCTCCTTCCTCCTTCTCTCTCCTCCTCACCCTCCTCTCCCTCTCTCCTCTCACCTCCTCTCCACTCTCCTCTCTCCTCCCTCCTCTCCTCCTCTCACCTCCTCTCTCCTCTCACCTCCTCTCCTCTCTCCTCTCCTCTCCTCACCTCTCCTCCTCACCCTCCCTCTCCTCTCTCTCTCTCTCTCTCTCTCCTCTCTCTCTCTCTCTCCTCTCTCTCTCTCTCCTCCTCTCCCTCACCTCCTCTCTCCTCTCCTCTCTCTCTCTCTCTCTCTCTTCTCTCCTCCAACTCTCTCCTCTCCCTCTCTCCTCCTCACCTCCTCTCCTCCCTTCCTCACCTCCTCTCACCTCCTCTCCTCCTCTCACCTCCTCCTCTCACCTCCTCTCCTCTCTCTCCTCTCACCCTCCTCTCCCTCTCACCTCTCTCCTTCTCTCTCTCCTCTCCTCCCTCTTCCTCACCTCCTCTCCTCCTCACCTCCTCTCTCCTCCTCTCCTCTCTCCTCTCTCCTCTCCTCCTCTCTCTCACCTCCTCTCACCCTCTCCTCTCTCCTCCCTCCTCTCCTCCTCTCTCTCTCCCTCTCCCTCCTCTCTCCCTCTCACCTCCTCTCCCTCTCTCCTCTCCCTCTCTCTCCCTCTCCTCCCTCTCCTCCCTCACCTCCTCTCCTCTCCTCCTCTCACCTCCTCTCCTCTCTCTTCCTCCTCTCACCCTCCTCTCCCTCTCTCTCCTCTCCTCTCTCCTCTCCCTCTCTCCCTCCTCCTCTCACCTCCTCCCTCTCCTCCTCACACCTCCCCTCTCCTCTCCTCTCTCCTCCTCTCCTCTCCTCCCTCTCCCTCCTCTCACCTCCTCTCCTCTCTCCTCCTCTCTCCTCCTCTTCTCTCCCTCTCCTCCTCTCACCTCCTCTCTCCTCTCCCTCTCTCCTCTCTCTCCCTCTCTCTCCCTCTCACCTCCTCTCCTCTCTCCTCTCCTCCCTCACCTCCTCTCCTCCCTCACCTCCTCTCCTCTCCTCTCCTCTCACCTCTCTCCCTCTCTCCCTCCTCACCTCCCTCTCCTCTCTCTCTCTCCTCCTCTCTCCTCCTCACCTCCTCTCCTCCTCACCTCCTCTCCTCCTCCTCACCTCCTCTCCTCCTCTCTCCCTCTCTCCTCTCTCCTCTCCTCTCTCCTCTCCTCCTCTCCTCCTCACCTCCTCTCTCCTCTCTCCTCTCACCTCCTCTCCTCTCTCCTCTCTCCTCTCACCTCCTCTCCTCTCTCCTCTCCTCCTCACCTCCTCCCTCTCCTCTCCTCCTCACCTCCTCACCTCCTCTCCTCTCTCCTCAGGTGTGCTCGGACGTGGGCTGTGAGGAGCAGGTGTTCCCCCTGTCAGTGTCGCTCTTGGACAGGTTCCTGAGTGTGTCCCTGTCGGTTCCTGCTGCTCCTGTCTGTCTGGTGGCCTCCTGCGTCCTGGTGGCGTCCAAACTGTCCGAGTGTGAGACGCTTCCTGTGGACACGCTGTGCGCCGCCGCCGAGTACAGCTTCAGCTCGCACAGCCTCAGGGTCAGCAATTATTTTATTTTATTTTATTTTATTTTATTTTATTTTATTTTATTTTATTTTATTTTATTTTATTTTATTTTATTTTATTTTATTTTATTTTATTTTATTTTATTTTATTTTATTTTATTTTATTTTATTTTATTTTATTTTATTTTATTTTATTTTATTTTATTTTATTTTATTTTAATAATTATGGAATATTGTTCAGAAAATAAGGTACATTTATTAAATTCAAGACCCCAAATTTAGTCCCAGTTTAGTTCTTCCATAGTCCTGGCTTAGTCCTGGTCTAGTTCTGGTTCAGACCTGGTTCAGTCCTGGTCTAGTCCTGGTTCAGTCCTGCTCTAGTCCTGGTTCAGACCTGGTCTAGTCCTGGTCTAGTCCTGGGTCAGACCTGGTTCAGTCCTGGTTCAGTCCTGGTTCAGACCTGGTTCTTTCCTCCTCAGGAGATGGAGCGGGTCCTCGTGTCGACCCTGCGTTGGGACTTGGCGTCGGTCACGCCTCAGGACTTCCTGCCTCACTTCCTGTCTGCGGCGGTGTCGTCGTGGCGACGCTCGGACCTGGCGTCCACGGTTCGTCGTCATGCCGACACGCTCGCCGCCCTGTGCGTGTGCGACTCGCGCTTCCTCGGGGCCCCGCCCTCCCTGATGGCGGCCGCGGCCCTCTGCTGCGCCTTAAAGGGCCTCAGGGGCCCCCTGGAGAGCCTGGAGAGCCTGGAGAACCTGGAGAACCTGGAAAACCTGGAAAACCTGGAGAACCTGGAGCTGAGCATGGAGAGACTCGCCCACCTGTGCCAGACCGACCCCGTGAGTCCTCCTCTTCTACTCTTTTCCTCCTCCTTTCCTCCTCTCCTCCTCCTCCTCTCCTCCTCCTCTCCTCCTCCTCCTCTCCTCCTCCTCTCCTCCTCCTCCTCTCCTCTCCTCCTCTCTCCTCTCCTCCTCCTCCTCTCCTCCTCCTCCTCTCTCCTCCTCTCCTCCTCCTCCTCCTCCTCCTCCTCTCCTCCTCCTCCTCTCCTCCTCCTCTCCTCTCCTCCTCCTCCTCTCCTCCTCCTCTCCTCCTCACCTCCTCCTCACCTCCTCCTCTCTTCCAGGCCGTGCTGCAGTATTTCTCGGAGATGATCGAGCTGGTTCTCCGGGAGCGTTTGAGCGAAGGGCTCCAGAGCGCCCCCTCGCAGAAGGACGAGGAACTGACGGAGGAGCCGCGCCCCGGGACCCCGACGGACATGACCGAGATCGACTTTTAACCAAACGCGAAAACATCTCCAGAACTGAAACATCTCCAGATCCGAAACATCTCCAGATCCAAAACATCTCCAGAACTGAAACATCTCCAGATCCAAAACATCTCCAGATCCAAAACATCTCCAGATCCAAAACATGTTTAGATCCAAAACATCTCCAGATCCAAAACATGTTTAGATCCAAAACATCTCCAGATCCAAAACATCTCCAGTTCCAAAACATTTTCAAATCCGAAACATCTCCAGATCCGAAACATCTCCAGATCCGTAACATCTCCAGATCCAAAACATTTTCAGATCCGAAACATCTCCAGATCCAAAAAATCTCCAGATCCAAAAAAACTCCAGATTTGAAACATCTCCAGATCCAAAACATGTTCAAGTCCAAAACATGTTTGGATCCAGAACATCTCCAGATCCAAAACATCTCCAGATCCAAAACATCTTCAGATCTAAAACATTTTCAGATCCGAAACATCTCCAGATCCGGAATATCTCCAGAACTGAACTTTAACCTTAATCTGAAAACTTTGTACCGAGAACGACATAAATAATGTGATTTGAAACTGGCCGAAACATCTCATTTATTTCGCGGATGATTTCGTGAGAGCCTCGGGAGGTTGAGCCGCCGCCTTATTACCGGGCGGTTGGTGGTTTAGTTTGGTTTAATTGTGTCCTTGGGCAAGACACTTCCCGCGCCCCAGGGCAGAGAGACGGAAGAACAGCAAAGACGAGGGCCCCAAAAACGCAGTCCCATCGTTTAAATAATTCGTAACGTACACAAACCTTCACCGACATGAGCGAAGGTAACGCCGTGGACTCTATTTGCAAACAGGAAGTGAGCACGGGCGCACTTCCGGCTCCACGGATTTGGACTTCAACATCTTGTCCCAATTCGAGATCTAAGCCACTAAACGCCCTCCTCAAACTTTACTCCGCCCCTAAACAAAATCGGAAACCTCCTCCAGAGTTGGCGTCGCCGGACTTCGAAGCAGAGCGGACATTTGCGCTCGGATCTCGCCGTGTCCGATCCTCGTCCCTCAGTCGCCTCGTTCCTAGAGTCCGTGATGGAAACGCCTGTAAAAACTGAAGCACTCCAGAGCGCAGACCTCCTCCTTTCGTTTTATTTACGTACAAACTGTGGCACGTTTTTAGAGTTTGGTGCGAAACATAAAATCGACAAGGTTTGACATGACTTGAATTCAGAGTTTTTATGTTTTTGGACTAGTCTAGATGTATTTATTGAGCCTTTTACTTGATATTTCTCATGGTTTTTCTTGAACACTTATATTTTATTCATTATACGGTCTCAGTCGATGACATCGTGAAGTGAAATCTCGATTCTGACCGAACCTGCAGCGCGAGTGTAGCATCGTGTGACCAATCAGAGATCGGCCCGACTGATCCCGACCGCCTCAGAAAATTTAAAGTGTGATTTTAATTTATTTTGACCTAATTTATTGTTGAATTGTTTTGAGATGTGCCATATCTTTTATATTATTATTATTATTATTATTATCTATTTGAATGGACTTTTTACATGATGTTTATTTATGTATTTTATTTATTACCACGTGCAATTCTTGTTGTTTGGTTTGATGTTAATTTATTCTTTTGCTTTGAGTCTGTGCCCTGTTTTAAAGACTGTTCTAAATACTGTTTTTACAGTTATATATTTTTTAAAAGAAATAAACGGTTTTGTAAATAAGATGAAGAGATTTATCGTTTCATTTTTTTGACTTGAGATGAGCGTCATTACAAAGAATTATTACGACACGCCTCTATTTTATTAAAAGAATCACTAATCAATGATAATTTTGTGTAATTCTTCAGTTCCAGTGGCTTATAGTGATATATTTATATTGTTTAAAAAGTACGTCTGTAAATTAAAAAATAATAATAATTAGGACTAGATTATAAAACTGTTTTAATAAATTGCTAACTCATTTTTAATTTTTTATATTTAATTTTTATTTTATTCTATTTAATTTAATTTTATTCTATTTAATTTTATTTTTACACAATTTCCTGAAGATTGTGACGCCACTGGCATTTTTTTTTATATAACAAAAAATAATTAAATAAATCATATATAAATGAATGGAGCGAAAAGTATTAAAGTTAAAATGATAAATTGTTTCTAATTATTTATGTTTATTTTTTTTTAAACAAATATAACCCGGGTCTTCTCGTGTGACGTCATATTTAGTCGACGCGGACAGAGCTCCAGCGCAGCAGATTGGGCAGCGCCACAAACAGGTACGAAACAGCACGAAACGGCTCCAAAATCGGATTTAAAGCGCGATTCTGCGGATGTTTCCGTCAGTATACGGGGCGTCGTGATCATCGCGGAGTGTGAATGCGGGAATTAAACGATAAAGTTGTTTTAAAACCCGAGAAATGGAGATGTTTCTGACAGTTTGAGAGTGACTGATGACGGTGCAGCGAGCAGGAAGTCCGCGTATTAGTCACGGCAAATCACGTTACTGTTGTTTTTCTTTGGGATTTTGTGTCAGAAACCTGTTTTTAATGACTGAATGCCGCTGTACGTTTTAATTTTTGTAGTTTTATGGGTTAGAGTTCTCTACATCTGACCATCTTCTCTGCTCCTTCTGATCCTCTCCTCTTCATCTTCTGCTCCTTCTGACCTTCTCCTCTCCATCCTTTTCTCCTCTCTCCTCCTCTTTCCTCTTCTCCCAGGAGGATGGGGTGCAGAAGTTTGTACCTGCTGCTTCTGTCCATTTGCGTCGCGGTTTTCTCCGTCCCCATCGACCGAAATGAAGTTCCTCAGGAGCCGAAGGAGGAGCCCCAGGAGGAGAACATGGTGAGAACATTGGCTCCTGACCATAGAACTATAATAAAATCTGTCTTGTTGGTTGAAGATTTGGTGATGGGGCAGATTTATGAAGCTGGGGGAGAATACGCCACATTTACACACACATTTACCACAGAAAAAACATTAACAGGAAGTTCCACAAACCTACAGCGGGACACTTCAGACTGTAGGGAAAAGGTCTATACTAGTTTTGGGCAGTATCCAAATGTTGATCCTGTTAAACCGTCTCAGCGTTTTCCCGGGTTTACGGTTTTACTGTGACTAATTCAGAATTATTCTGTAGCTGCTCTAAACCCTTCAGAAACAGAGTCGCAGTTTTATATTTGAAGATGAGGCACAAGTTCTGATCAAACCAAACTTTGCAGCTCGTTCGATCACATCAGAATCAGAGAACGAGCAGTTTTTATCAGCGCTTGCAAATGAGCTGTATGCAAATGAGCTGTATGCAAATGAGCTGTATGCAAATGAGCCATGAGGTTTGAAGTTTGGTTTGTGTCAAACGTAAACAAATGTGCCAAAGCTGCATTAAACACATTATTCCTCAGAGTCTAGAATGAGGAGGAAATGTAGAGCGGTGCAGAGGACCAATCACAGCCCTTATGCCTGCGGCGTTTTGAGGCGTCGTTAGAAAGTTTTAGAACCATAAATTGGGCTTTACCGTCTCCTCTGTGAAAGTCTGACTTTGCCCTCGAGCGGGTGGATAAAAGACGTCCACAGAGCCAGTTTATTTCTGTTTATATGACTGTTTTAGTCGTGTTCCTTGTTATATCTTGTTGCACGACGCTGCGTTCATCTCTGTCTCGGACACTTTTAACGTCTAAATAATCGTGTGTGTCCTTTAGACAGAACCACACAAACAGCCTTAGACATTAAAGAATCGTTCTGCAGTGACCTGGATGTGACTCCCTCATTCTTCAAACACACCAGAACATTTATCGGTCCTGATCCGACACCTGTAGTGACGACAGCGCCGCCATTTTTTACATATCACAGGCCTCATGACAGGAGGAACTTTCTCCTCTTCAGCCTCGTCCCCTCTCGACTCTCGGCTTCAATAAAACATCTCCAGCACAAACTTTTGGGCTCAGCGTCGCACACGAAGCGTCAGTCAGGTTTTTTTCTTCTTCCTGCTGCGTGTGGATGGAAATCTCTGAGCGGAACCACGTTTGAAGAGGAGAGAGAGCGGAGGGAGGAAGTCCTGCTGTGGGTTTAGCTCCTGCAGTTGTTTTTTAAAAGTACTTTGTGTATTTCAGGACACAGGTCTGTACTACGACCGGTACCTGCGAGAGGTGATCGAGGTCCTGGAGACGGACTCACACTTCAGAGAGAAACTGCAGACGGCCAACACGGAGGATATAAAGGTGTTTAACATTTAGCATTTCATTCACACATGTTTGAGGAACTCTTATTATTATTATTAGTTTGTTTACATCTGCAAAACTCCATAAGCTCTGTTCCCTGTGTAATCCCACAGTGGTCCAGGTCTAAACCAGGTCTAAACCAGGTCTAAACCAGGTCTAAACCAGGTCTAAACCCAGGTCTAAACCCAGGTCTAAACACAGGACTAAACCAGGTCTAAACCAGGTCTAAACCAGGTCTAAACCAGGTCTAAACCAGGTCTAAACCCAGGTCTAAACCCAGGTCTAAACACAGGTCTAAACCCAGGTCTAAACCCAGGTCTAAACCCAGGTCTAAACCCAGGTCTAAACCCAGGTCTAAACCAGGTCTAAACACAGGTCTAAACCCAGGTCTAAACCCAGGACTAAACCAGGTCTAAACACAGGTCTAAACACAGGTCTAAACCAGGACTAAACCAGGACTAAACCAGGTCTAAACCAGGTCTAAACACAGGTCTAAACACAGGTCTAAACCAGGACTAAACCAGGACTAAGCCAGGTCTAAACCAGGACTAAACCAGGACTAAACCAGGACTAAACCAGGACTAAGCCAGGTCTAAACCCAGGTCTAAACCCAGGTCTAAACCCAGGTCTAAACCCAGGTCTAAACCCAGGTCTAAACCCAGGTCTAAACCAGGACTAAACCAGGTCTAAACCAGGACTATAACAGGTTTAAACCAGGTCTAAACCAGGTCTAAACCAGGACTAAACCAGGTCTAAACCCAGGTCTAAACCCAGGTCTAAACCCAGGTCTAAACCCAGGTCTAAACAAAGGTCTAAACCCAGCACTAAAACCAGCACTAAACCAGAACTAAACCAGGACTAAAACCAGGACTAAAACCAGGTCTAGAACCAGGTCTAAAACCAAGTCTAAACCAGGTCTAAACCAGGTCTAAACCAAGGCTAAAACCAGGTCTAAACCAGGTCTAAACCAAGGCTAAACCCAGGTCTAAACCCAGGTCTAAACCCAGGTCTAAACCCAGGACTAAACCAGGTCTAAACACAGGTCTAAACACAGGTCTAAACCAAGTCTAAACACCGGTCTAAACACAGGTCTAAACCCTGGTCTAAACCCTGGTCTAAACCCTGGTCTAAACCAGGACTAAACACAGGTCTAAACCAAGTCTAAACACAGGTCTAAACCAAGTCTAAACCAGGTCTAAACCCAGGTCTAAACCCAGGTCTAAACCCAGGTCTAAACCCGGACTAAACACAGGTCTAAACACAGGTCTAAACCAGGACTAAACACAGGTCTAAACACAGGTCTAAACACAGGTCTAAACCAGGTCTAAACACAGGTATAAACACAGGTCTAAACACTGGACTAAACCAGGACTAAACACAGGTATAAAGACAGGTCTAAACACAGGTCTAATCCAGGTCTAATCACAGGTCTAAACCAGGTCTAAACCCAGGTCTAAACCCAGGTATAAACCAGGTCTAAACACACGTCAAAACACAGGTCTAAACCAGGTCTAAACCAGGTCTAAACACAGGTCTAAACCAGGACTAAACACAGGTCTAAACACAGGTCTAAACACAGGTCTAAACCAGGTCTAAACCAGGTCTAAAACCAGGTCAAAACCCAGGTCTAAACCCAGGTCTAAACCCGGACTAAACACAGGTCTAAACCCAGGTCCAAACCAGGTCTAAACCAGGTCTAAACCAGGTCTAAACCAGGTCTAAACCAGGTCTAAACCAGGTCTAAACCAGGTCTAAACCCAGGTCTAAACCCAGGTCTAAACCAGGACTAAACACAGGTCTAAACCCAGGTCTAAACCCAGGTCTAAACCCAGGTCTAAACCAGGACTAAACACAGGTCTAAACCAGGTCTAAACACAGGTCTAAACCCAGGTCTAAACCCAGGTCTAAACCCAGGACTAAACCAGGTCTAAACACAGGTCTAAACACAGGTCTAAACCAAGTCTAAACACAGGTCTAAACCAAGTCTAAACCAGGTCTAAACCAGGTCTAAACCAGGTCTAAACCAGGTCTAAACCAGGTCTAAACCAGGTCTAAATGCAGGTCTAAATGCAGGTCTAAATGCAGGTCTAAATGCAGGTCTAAATGCAGGTCTAAACCAGGCCTAAACCAGGTCTAAACCAGGTCTAAACCAGGTCCAAACCAGGTCCAAACCAGGTCCAAACCAGGTCCAAACCAGGTCCAAACCAAGTCTAAACCAGGTCTAAATGCAGGTCTAAATGCAGGTCTAAACCAGGTCTAAACCAGGTCTAAACCAGGTCTAAACCAGGTCTAAACCAGGTCTAAACCAGGTCCAAACCAGGTCCAAACCAGGTCCAAACCAGGTCCAAACCAGGTCCAAACCAGGTCCAAACCAGGTCCAAACCAGGTCTAAACCAGGTCTAAACCAGGTCCATGGGTGCACACTAGTCTTTTTCCTCTTACACATTGTTGTAAACACATTCAGGTTCTGTTTTGTGGGACTTTTGTGGGATAAACGAGGTTCTAGTGTCGAGCCCCGGTTCAGAGCGGTGACCCTCGTCTTGTGTCCTCCCTGTGTTTGCGTTCAGAGCGGCCGTCTGAGCAAAGAGCTGGACCTGGTCGGGCATCACATCCGCACGCGCCTGGACGAGCTCAAGAGGCAGGAGGTGTCCCGGCTACGGATGCTGCTGAGGGCCAAACTGGACAGCACCAACACGCAGAGTAAAGAACGCCGCGCTCCAGTGCAAATGTCCAGCTGCTCTGTACGCAGGGCACTGTTTAGGAAAAAAAAGTCATGTTCATGGGAGCCACAAATGCACTGGGAGAGTCGAGGAAACGGCGTTCAGCGACGGGAGTTTAACTGTAATGATCTACAGTAATATCATAAAGCCTGGATATAACATGGCTCTGTAAATAATAATAATAATGATAATACATTTGATTTATTAGGCGCCTTTCTGGACACCCGAGGGTCGACTTACAACAACATGAACAAATTAGGACGATTTAAAACTGTTAAAGTGGGACAGGATTTAACTGAGTGATCGACTGAATTTAGTGTTTTATTAGTGTTTAAATCACTCACACCTTGAAAAAATATGAGTAGAGTCATATAATGTCATGATAATAATAACAGAATTGCAATAAATCCTCTACTACTATTATTAACAAATATAATAAAACTAATAATAATCAAATAAAAAATAATACATAAAAATACCTTAAAACATACCTAATAATTAAATTAAATAAGAAAAATAAATAATTTTTTTTTTTAATGCAGGGCTGGTGATGGTTTAGACTGTTTCAGAAAAGTCAATTAAAGGTTTCCACTTTCTAAAAAGATCATTTATAATAATTTTGTTTATAATTTAACCAGAGAAGTAAAGGCCGAATCCTGTAGCTGTAACGAGGGCAGAAATCTGTCGCTGTCGCACGTTTAAAAATCATTGAAGAGTGAAAAATCCCGTGGCCTGTGGCTCCTTTGGACTTTATTGATCCGCAGAGAAACGTTTGGACATTTTTCACATTTTTTCCCCATTTGCAGTTTTTTTTTTTCAAACAGCAGATGTAAAAATGTGAAAAATGTCGTGTCCAGATGGAGGCGGGTTTGAGACTGCGGAGAGTTTGGGGTCTTCGTTCAGCTGTCAATCACTCACCCCTTCCTCCTCCTCTTTGCCTTCCTCTTTTTCCTCTTCTCTCCTCCTCCTTTCCTCTCCTCCTCCTCTTCTCCTCTTCCCCTCCTCCTCTCCTCCTCTTCTCTCTGTTCTGTCTGAAGAATGTTCCTCTCCTCCTCTCACAGCAGGAGGCTTTGTTCAACTGTCCCTGGACTTTTCAAACATCCTTATTCTCCTGGTTTAGTCCTGGTTTAGTCCTGGTTTAGTCTTGGTTTAGTCCTGGTTTAGCCCTGGTTTAGCCCTGGTTTAGTCCTGGTTTAGTCCTGGTTTAGTCCTGGTTTAGCCCCGGTTTAGTCCTGGTTTAGTCCTGGTTTACTCCTGGTTTAGTCCTGGTTTAGCCCTGGTTTAGTCCTGGTTTAGTCCTGGTTTAGCCCTTTTTTAGCCCTTTTTTAGTCCTGCTTTAGTCCTGCTTTAGTCCTGGTTTAGTCCTGGTTTAGTCCTGGTTTAGCCCTGGTTTAGCCCTGATTTAGCCCTGGTTTAGTCCTGGTTTAGTCCTGGTTTAGCCCTGGTTTAGCCCTGGTTTAGCCCTGGTTTAGTCCTGGTTTAGTCCTGGTTTAGTCCTGCTTTAGTCCTGCTTTAGTCCTGCTTTAGTCCTGCTTTAGTCCTGTTATTATATATTTATGTATATTTGTGTACAGGTCTCTAGATGTGTGTGTTCTTGTTTCTGATTCTCGTGTGTGTGTGTTTTGTGTGTATGATGTGCAGGTCTGCAGATGTGTGTGTGTGTTGTGTGTGTTTCTGATTCTCGTGTGTGTGTATTTTGTGTGTATCATGTGCAGGTCTGCAGATGTGTGTGTGTTTCTGATTCTCGTGTGTGTGTATTTTGTGTGTATCATGTGCAGGTCTGCAGATGTGTGTGTGTTTCTGATTCTCGTGTGTGTGTATTTTGTGTGTATCATGTGCAGGTCTGCAGATGTGTGTGTGTTGTGTGTGTTTCTGATTCTTGTGTGTGTGTTTTTTGTGTGTATGATGTGCAGGTCTGCAGATGTGTGTGTGTTGTGTGTGTTTCTGATTCTCGTGTGTGTGTGTATTTTGTGTGTATCATGTGCAGGTCTGCAGATGTGTGTGTGTTGTGTGTGTTTCTGATTCTCGTGTGTGTGTATTTTGTGTGTATCATGTGCAGGTCTGCAGATGTGTGTGTGTTGTGTGTGTTTCTGATTCTCGTGTGTGTGTGTATTTTGTGTGTATCATGTGCAGGTCTGCAGATGTGTGTGTGTTGTGTGTGTTTCTGATTCTAGTGTGTGTGTGTATTTTGTGTGTATCATGTGCAGGTCTGCAGATGTGTGTGTGTTGTGTGTGTTTCTGATTCTAGTGTGTGTGTGTATTGTGTGTATAAAGTGAACATCTCAGCAGATGTGTGTGTTGTGTGTGTTTCTGATTCTCGTGTGTGTGTATTTTGTGTGTATCATGTGCAGGTCTGCAGATGTGTGTGTGTTGTGTGTGTTTCTGATTCTCGTGTGTGTGTGTTTTGTGTGTATGATGTGCAGGTCTGCAGATGTGTGTGTGTTGTGTGTGTTTCTGATTCTCGTGTGTGTGTATTTTGTGTGTATGATGTGCAGGTCTGCAGATGTGTGTGTGTTGTGTGTGTTTCTGATTCTCGTGTGTGTGTATTTTGTGTGTATGATGTGCAGGTCTGCAGATGTGTGTGTGTTGTGTGTGTTTCTGATTCTCGTGTGTGTGTATTTTGTGTGTATGATGTGCAGGTCTGCAGATGTGTGTGTGTTGTGTGTGTTTCTGATTCTCGTGTGTGTGTGTTTTGTGTGTATCATGTGCAGGTCTGCAGATGTGTGTGTGTTGTGTGTGTTTCTGATTCTCGTGTGTGTGTATTTTGTGTGTATGATGTGCAGGTCTGCAGATGTGTGTGTGTTGTGTGTGTTTCTGATTCTCGTGTGTGTGTATTTTGTGTGTATGATGTGCAGGTCTGCAGATGTGTGTGTGTTGTGTGTGTTTCTGATTCTCGTGTGTGTGTGTTTGTGTGTATCATGTGCAGGTCTGCAGATGTGTGTGTGTTGTGTGTGTTTCTGATTCTTGTGTGTGTGTATTTTGTGTGTATCATGTGCAGGTCTGCAGATGTGTGTGTGTTGTGTGTGTTTCTGATTCTCGTGTGTGTGTATTTTGTGTGTATGATGTGCAGGTCTGCAGATGTGTGTGTGTTGTGTGTGTTTCTGATTCTCGTGTGTGTGTATTTTGTGTGTATCATGTGCAGGTCTGCAGATGTGTGTGTGTTGTGTGTGTTTCTGATTCTCGTGTGTGTGTATTTTGTGTGTATCATGTGCAGGTCTGCAGATGTGTGTGTGTTGTGTGTGTTTCTGATTCTCGTGTGTGTGTATTTTGTGTGTATCATGTGCAGGTCTGCAGATGGACCACGCGTCGCTTCTCAAACAGTTTGAACACTTGGATCCGCACAACCAGAACACGTTTGAGGCCAAGGACCTGGAGCTGCTCATCTCCACGGTAACGCACAACAAAGAAACGCATAAAATATCCACGTACGGCGAGAAAAACGGCTCACGCAGGTCACATTTTAAAACCGAAATCTGGACTTTACACTAAACCGAGGATCCCAACACCACAGAGCAGGTTTGAGGAGATCTGCAGGTTTCCACAGAAGAAAAAGAGAGAAATGTAAGAAACAGGTTTTTGGAGATCTGAATGTTTCTACAGAAGAAAAACAGAGAGATTTGGGGAACAGGTTTGTGGAGGTTTGCAGGTTTCCACAGAAGAAAAAAAAAAGAGGTTTGAGAGAGAAAAACAGACTGATCTGGAGGGAATCTCACGTTTTGCTGCGGCAGGGAGGGTCAGCAGATCTGTGGAAGAGCCAAAAGCGTCCCTCCCTCCTCTGTGTCCGGCAGCGGCGGCCTCCAGGGGGCGCCAGGCGAACGCGGCGGGAAAGGCCTCGCCCTCCATTTCTCTTCTGTTAGCGACTGTAAAGTGACTATAGTGGCCGTATATATGTTACTGGACACACACTGATATGGAAAAGACCTGTGAACAGAGGTGTGAATTATCCGCATTTAGCAGATCATTCATTACCGCGGCGCACACGCATTTACCGCTAAAGCTAATAGCGATAGTTTACCTACAGCACTTTCTTTACAGGCGAGAATATGGTACAAAAACACCATTAGGCCGAGCGACTCTTTAAATATGACGTAAAGAGGCAGAAGAACAGGAAATGTCGCCTAAACAAACCGACTGAAAATTAGTGCTGCCGCGATTATTCGACGTTGTCGACGTAATCGATTGTGAAAATGAGTCGAATACAATTTTTTTGGTCGAATATTCGCCTTTATTTATTTTTGGTCTCAGACGGCTCGTCCAGAGACCTTTTGCTTGCCTGAGATCAGGTATTTCCCCTCCACACCACTAGTCGTACTACACTCGAGGCCGACACCGGTGCGGCAGGCAGCGGCTACACCCGAGGCGGACACCGGCGCAGCTAACAGCGGCTACACCCGAGGCGGACACCGGTGCCGCGGGCAGCGACGGCGCCCGAGGCCGACACCGGTGCTGCTGACAGTGGCTACATCCGGGGTTGACGCCGAGGTGGCTAACCTCGGCTTCACCAAAGGCTAACAGCAGTGGTAAATAATGGCACCGCCAAAGAAAACAAACTTGAGGAAGTATTTGCCGTGCGCACTCTGCTGGCTGGTTTCTCTCTTTCTCGACCACGACCACGATGCATGAGGTATTGAGAATACCGTTGCATATGCTGCTCGTGCATACTCGTTAAATTGTGTGTGCATATCGTTGTTCAACATTGTTGAATGAGCACACACAACAGACATAACAGCAAAAACCTTTGCAACTCGCACGCACAGCACACACAAGGTAAAATCTAACACACACACTTGTGTGTGTTAGAACCGCTTTTTTTTTATTAGTCGTTTAGATTAGTCGACTAATCGAAAAATTAGTCGAGAGATTAATCGTTAGAAAATTAGTCGTTAGTGGCAGCACTACTGAAAATCCAACAGAGCCAAACTGAAGTTTCACAAACAACTGAAGATTTACAGGGAATTTTCACATCATAAATATATCGGCATCATAACGGCCGCAAAAAAATCCATATCAGTCGGACTCTAGTATTTTATTAGTATTTAAATCACTCAAACCTTGAAGAAATATGAATATGAGAGTCGTATAATAATAATGATTATAATAATAATGGTAATGATAATGATAATAATGATAGAATTGTAATAATGGTTCGTTCCAAGTGTCCTCCTCCTCCTCCATCTGACTCACGGGGAGGGCATCTGACCCACGGGGAGGGCATCTGACCCACGGGGAGGGCATCTGACGCACGGGGAGGGCATCTGACACACGGGGAGGGCATCTGACACACGGGGAGGGCATCTGACGCACGGGGAGGGCATCTGACGCACGGGGAGGGCATCTGACGCACGGGGAGGGCATCTGACACACGGGGAGGGCATCTGACGCACGGGGAGGGCATCTGACTCACTGTGATCGTGTTTCTGTGCAGGCGACCAAAGACCTGGAGAACTACGACGCCGAGAGACACGAGGAGTTTAAACGCTACGAGATGCTGAAGGTTCAGATCTGCAGGACGCACACACACACACACACACACACACACACACACTATACACACACACACACACACATACACGAGTCACACACACTATACACACACATACACACACACACACACACACACTATACACACACACACACACACATATATATACACACACACACACACACACACATATATATACACACACATATACACACACACACTATACACACACATACATACATACACTATATACACACACACACACACACATACATACACTATATACACACACACACACACACATACATACACTATATACACACACACACACACACATACATACACTATATACACACACACACTATACACACACACACACACACTATACACACACATACACACACACACATACACTATATACACACACACATACACACACATACATACACTATATACACACACACACACACAGAGGGGTGTGTGTGTGTGTGTGTGTGACTCGTGTGT
Source organism: Odontamblyopus rebecca (assembly GCA_030686955.1). NCBI lineage: Eukaryota > Metazoa > Chordata > Actinopteri > Gobiiformes > Gobiidae > Odontamblyopus > Odontamblyopus rebecca. Next base: position 2,299,965 of record CM060667.1, read on the forward strand.
GTGACGTTTGTTTCTCTGAAGGAGCACGAGAGGAGGGAGTATCTGAAGGGTCTGGACCAGGAGAAGAGGGAGCAGGAGCAGAGGAGGCTGGACGAGCTGAAGGAGAAACACCGACAGCATCCCAAAGTCAACGCCCCGGTACGAAAACACACAACAAACACACAAAACACACAACACACACACAACAGACACACAACAAACACACAAAACACAACCCAGCATCCTAAAGTCAACGCCCCGGTACGAAAACACACAACAAACACACAAAACACACAACAAACACACAAAACACAACCCAGCATCCTAAAGTCAACGCCCCGGTACGAAAACACACAACAAACACACAAAACACACAAAACACACAACACACACAACAAACGCACAACAAACACACAACACACACAACAAACACACAAAACACACAACAAACACGCAACAAACACACAAAACACAACCCAGCATCCCAAAGTCAACGCCCCGGTACGAAAACACACAACAAACACACAACAGACACACAAAACACACAAAACACACAACAAACACACAAAACACACAACAAACACACAAAACACACAACAAACACACAAAACACAACCCAGCATCCTAAAGTCAACGCCCCGGTACGAAAACACACAACAAACACACAAAACACACAACAAACACACAACAAACACACAAAACACACAACAAACACACAAAACACACAACAAACACACAAAACACACAACAAACACACAACAAACACACAACAAACACACAAAACACACAACACACACACAAAACACAACCCAGCATCCTAAAGTCAACGCCCCGGTACGAAAACACACAACAAACACACAACAAACACACAACAAACACACAAAACACAACCCAGCATCCTAAAGTCAACGCCCCGGTACGAAAACGCACAACAAACACACAAAACACACAATAAACACACAATAAACACACAACAAACACACAACAAACACACAACAAACACACAAAACACACAACAAACACACAACAAACACACAACAAACACACAACAAACACACAACAAACACACAAAACACACAACAAACACACAACAAACACACAACAAACACAAAACACAACCCAGCATCCCAAAGTCAACGCCCCGGTACGAAAACACACAACAAACGCACAAAAAACACACAACAAACGCACAAAAAACACACAACAAACGCACAAAACGCACAACAAACGCACAGAACACAACATCGATTAGAGTGACGTCAGTAAAAGAAAACTGCTCCGTGTTCTTGTACTTTATATTTAGAGGACGATAAAAACAAACCTCTGTGTGTTATATTTACACTGTTGTATTTAAACGCTGTAGTTAGTTTATTATTATGATTTCTTCTACTTCTTCTGCTTCTTCTCTTTCTTCTGCTTCTGCTTCTTCTGTTCCTTCCTCTGCTTCTTTTGCTTCTTCTTCTGGTTCTTCTGCTGCTTTTTCTGCTTCATCTGTTTCTTCTGTTTCTTCTGTTTCTCCTGTTTCTTCTGCTTCTGCCTTTTCTCCTTCTCCTTCTTCTGCTTCTTCTTCTGTTTCTCTGTTTCTTCTTCTCCTTCCGTGTTCAGGGCAGTGTGGATCAGCTGCGGGAGGTGTGGGAGGAGACGGACGGACTCGACCCCAACGAGTTTAACGCCAAAACCTTCTTCAAACTCCACGGTCTGAATCACTTTTTTTAGTAAATACTGTAGATATCGCTGCAAATGTCTCTGATCCGGTCAAGACTTTCACATTTCTATCAGGTTCTGCATATTGTTTTCAGATTTATTCTCTCTCCACTCGTTCTGAGACGCTTCATTCTCGTCTAGAGGTCGATTATTTGAAGAGAATTTTACCACTTTTAAGTCATTTTCTGATAGATTTAAGTGTTTAGATCTGACATTTTTGCCATTTTTTTGGCTGTGACATTTATAAAAGTTTTAATACGACGTGTGAAGTATTTACCACATTTAATGACGCTGTAGTGGATTTTAAAATGTGAAAAACAGAATGACTCTTATGGTTTTCAGGGGTCCAAAATTATTCCTCTTTTGCCTTATGGATTTTTATGCTAACAGTGCACTTCCTGATTCTCTGACTTTAAAGCGCTTCATAATCAGACGCAGACACAACACAGTGGACTTATTTTGACCTCAGGAGCTGCTTATACGATTAGATCTGTACCACATCTGCTCTGAGCTCAAATACACGAGAAAACTCCAGTATAAAGCTTTAAATTTAGCTGAGGACAGAACTCCGGACACACAGAGTCCAGCAGAGGGCGCTGTAATCCTGCACAGACTCACATGTCCAGCAGAGGGCGCTGTAATCCTGCACAGACTCACATGTCCAGCAGAGGGCGCTGTAATCCTGCACAGACTCACATGTCCAGCAGAGGGCGCTGTAATCCTGCACAGACTCACATGTCCAGCAGAGGGCGCTGTAGTCCTGCACAGACTCACATGTCCAGCAGAGGGCGCTGTAATCCTGCACAGACTCACATGTCCAGCAGAGGGCGCTGTAATCCTGCACAGACACACATGTCCAGCAGAGGGCGCCGTAATCCTGCACAGACTCACATGTCCAGCAGAGGGCGCTGTAATCCTGCACAGACTCACATGTCCAGCAGAGGGCGCTGTAATCCTGCACAGACTCACATGTCCAGCAGAGGGCGCTGTAATCCTGCACACTCACATGTCCAGCAGAGGGCGCTGTAATCCTGCACACTCGCATGTCCAGCAGAGGGCGCTGTAATCCTGCACAGACTCGCATGTCCAGCAGAGGGCGCTGTAATCCTGCACAGACTCACATGTCCAGCAGAGGGCGCTGTAGTCCTGCACAGACTCACATGTCCAGCAGAGGGCGCTGTAATCCTGCACAGACTCACATGTCCAGCAGAGGGCGCTGTAATCCTGCACAGACTCGCATGTCCAGCAGAGGGCGCTGTAATCCTGCACAGACTCACATGTCCAGCAGAGGGCGCTGTAATCCTGCACACACTCACATGTCCAGCAGAGGGCGCTGTAATCCTGCACACTCACATGTCCAGCAGAGGGCGCTGTAATCCTGCACAGACTCACATGTCCAGCAGAGGGCGCTGTAATCCTGCACAGACTCGCATGTCCAGCAGAGGGCGCTGTAATCCTGCACAGACTCGCATGTCCAGCAGAGGGCGCTGTAATCCTGCACAGACTCACATGTCCAGCAGAGGGCGCTGTAATCCTGCACAGACTCACATGTCCAGCAGAGGGCGCTGTAATCCTGCACAGACTCACATGTCCAGCAGAGGGCGCTGTAATCCTGCACAGACTCGCATGTCCAGCAGAGGGCGCTGTAATCCTGCACAGACTCACATGTCCAGCAGAGGGCGCTGTAATCCTGCACAGACTCACATGTCCAGCAGAGGGCGCTGTAATCCTGCACAGACTCACATGTCCAGCAGAGGGCGCTGTAATCCTGCACAGACTCACATCCACATTCTGCTCTGACAGACGCGAACGAAGACGGAGTTCTGGACGAGCAGGAACTGGAGGCGCTCTTCACTAAAGAGGTGTGTGACTGTGTTTTTGTGTGTGTTTTTGTGTGTTTGAGTTTTTTTCAGACTCATTGCGTAAATGTGTTGCAGCTGGAGAAAGTTTACAACCCGAAAAACGAAGAGGACGATATGATGGAGATGGAGGAGGAGCGGCTCCGGATGAGAGAACACGTCATGAACAACGTGAGTTTAGTCAGATTCATGTTTCAGACGATCACAACGTCCTACAGACCGAACATCTCCCACACACGGAGCAGCTCGGATGAGTCTTCAGAGTTCTGTTGTAATACAGCGCACGCACACACACACACACACACACACACACACACACACACACACACACACACACACACACACACACACACACACACACACGGAGCTGTCCATCCAGAAAGGTCCTGGTTCCTGCACTAGTTACACTGGGAACCAAAGTTCAAACCGTTTAAGTGAACAAGGACGCGTCATTGACAGAAGATGTGGACTTGCCGCCAAATAAAAACAAGGGCATACGAACAAACCATTATTTATCTGCACCGAAACGTCTGCTGTGGAGAAACGTCTGCTATGGAGAAACGTCTGCTGTGGAGAAACGTCTGCCGTGGAGAAACGTCTGCTATGGAGAAACGTCTGCTGTGGAGAAACGTCTGCTGTGGAGAAACGTCTGCCGTGGAGAAACGTCTGCCGTGGAGAAACGTCTGCCGTGGAGAAACGTCTGCTGTGGAGACGGAGGCAGCGACGCCCAGTACAAAGATGGAACCTCACTGAACGAACATGGATACAGCAAATATTTGTTCTCCTCCACTGACACTTCACGATCTTCTGTCACTTGAGTTCGTGTGACTCAGATGAACCTGCTCATGTCGACTGTGGAAGTTTTACCTGGTTCCCGAACGCTCAGATTTTTGGCATGGACACGTCAGTCAGTTCCAGATTAGGCGTGGGAACCGGCACAGGCACAGTTCTGTCGGCCTGAAAACGCGATCAGAGAAACGATCAGGTTGAACATTTGTGAGTTTGACGTTTTGGAGATTTCATGGTGAAGTTCAGTGAGATCAGAAGAACTCTGACCTCTGACCTCTGACCCCATCTGAGCCTATGACATCGTCACATTCTTGGTTCATTGATCCTTCTCATAATTATTCAGGTCTCAGTATCTGTCTCCATCTTTTAGGAGCGATTTTTAGAAGCTCCATTATTTAGTCATCAGGACTCATCTTCTAAATGGAGATGTTCCTCTGTCTGAAGAATCTGCCTCTGTTTGTTTATCCCTCTGTCTCTCTGTTTGTCCCTCTGTTTGTCCCTTCGTTTGTCCCTCCGTTTGTCCCTCTGTTTGTCCCTCCGTTTGTCCCTCTGTTTGTCTCTCCGTTTGTCTCTCCGTTTGTCCCTCTGTTTGTCTCTCTGTTTGTCCCTCTGTTTGTCTCTCTGTTTGTCCCTCTGTTTGTCCCTCTGTTTGTCTCTCTGTTTGTCCCTCTGTTTGTCTCTCCGTTTGTCCCTCTGTTTGTCTCTCCGTTTGTCCCTCCGTTTGTCCCTCCGTTTGTCCCTCCGTTTGTCCCTCTGTTTTCTGACTCTGTCTCTGTTTTAAGGTGGACCTGAACAGTGATCGTGTGGTGAGTCTGGACGAGTTCCTCAAATCCACCGAGAAGAAAGAGTTCAACAGCCACAAAGAGTGGGAGGTGAGAGGAGGAGAAAAGGAGCTCTGACCTCCCTGTGACCTGTGTGACCTCCCTCTGACCTCCCTGTGACCTCCCTGTGACCTCCCTCTGACCCCTCTGACCTCCCTCTGACCTGTGTGACCTCCCTCTGACCTCCCTCTCACCTGTGTGACCTCCCTCTGACCTCCCTCTCACCTGTGTGACCTCCCTCTGACCTCCCTGTGACCTCCCTCTGACCCCTCTGACCTCCCTCTGACCCCTCTGACCTCCCTCTGACCTGTGTGACCTCCCTCTGACCTCCCTCTCACCTGTGTGACCTCCCTCTGACCTCCCTGTGACCTGTGTGACCTCCCTCTGACCTCCCTGTGACCTCCTTCTGACCCCTCTGACCTCCCTGTGACCTCCCTCTGACCCCTCTGATCCCTGTGTGACCCCAGGTATCAGGTATGCGCCTCCCCACAGATCTGACCCGTTGCGTTTGCGTTTCAGACCCTGGACACGAAGCAGGTTTACACGGAGGAGGAGCTGCAGCGCTTCGAGGCGGAGCTGCAGGACAAAGAGGAGGAGCTGAAGAGGAGGGCGGCGGCGCTCAGCCAGGAGCAGGAGGTGCTCAAGGAGCGAGGGAAGGCCCTGGAGGCGCAGAGGAGGGAGTACCAACAGGTGAGGAGGAGAGGAGGAGAGGAGGGAGTACCAGCAGGTGAGGAGGAGAGGAGGAGAGAGGGAGGAGGAGAGGAGGGAGTACCAGCAGGTGAGGAGGAGAGGAGGAGAGGAGGAGAAGAGAGAGTACCAGCAGGTGAGGAGGAGAGGAGGAGGCGCAGAGGAGGGAGTACCAGGAGGTGAGGAGGAGAGGAGGAGAGGAGGGAGTAACAGCAAGTGAGGAGGAGAGGAGGAGAGAGGGAGGAGGAGAGGAGGGAGTACCAGCAGGTGAGGAGGAGAGAGGGAGGAGGAGAGGAGGAGAGGAGGGAGTACCAGCAGGAGAGGAGGAGGAGGAGAGGAGGGAGTACCAGCAGGTGAGGAGGAGAGAGGGAGGAGGAGAGGAGGGAGTACCAGCAGGTGAGGAGGAGAGGAGGAGAGAGGGAGGAGGAGAGGAGGGAGTACCAGCAGGTGAGGAGGAGAGAGGGAGGAGGAGAGGAGGGAGTACCAGCAGGTGAGGAGGAGAGAGGGAGGAGGAGAGGAGGAGAGGAGGGAGTACCAGCAGGTGAGGAGGAGAGAGGGAGGAGGAGAGGAGGAGAGGAGGGAGTACCAGCAGGTGAGGAGGAGAGAGGGAGGAGGAGAGGAGGGAGTACCAGCAGGTGAGGAGGAGAGAGGGAGGAGGAGAGGAGGGAGTACCAGCAGGTGAGGAGGAGAGAGGGAGGAGGAGAGGAGGGAGTACCAGCAGGTGAGGAGGAGAGGAGGAGGAGGAGGAGAGGAGGGAGTACCAGCAGGTGAGGAGGAGAGAGGAAGGAGGAGAGGAGGGAGTACCAGCAGGTGAGGAGGAGAGGAGAGGAGGGAGTACCAGCAGGTGAGGAGGAGAGGAGAGGAGGGAGTACCAGTAGGTGAGGAGAGAGGGAAGGAGCGAGGGAGGGAAAGGGGGAACAGTCTGGAGGCTCAGAGGAGGGAGTAAACAACAGGAGGCAGGGAGCGAGGGAAGAGGAGAGGGAGTAACTACAGTTTCGCGAGAGGGAGGGATGAAGGAAAGCAGGTGAGAGGGAGGAAGAGAGAGAGGAGAGAAAGAGGGAACGGTCTGGAGGTGCAGAGGAGGGAGTAAACAACAGGAAACGGGAAGAAAGAACAGAATGAAAGGGAGGGAAGAGAGAGCGGGAGGGAGGAAGGAGGGAGTACCCACAGATGAGCTGGAGAAAGGGGAGCGAGAAAAGGAAGAGAAGGAGCGAGGGAAGGGTCTGGAGGTGCAAATGAGACAGGAAAGAGGGAGAAAGAAAAGAATGAAATGTAGAAAGAGAAAGAAAAGGAAAAGAGAGGGATGAGGAGGGAGTACCAACATGTAAGAGGGAGAAAGAGAGGGAGAGTGAGGAGAGAGAGGGAGGAAGGAAGGGTGAGAGGGAGAAAGAGAGGAGAGAAAAGGGAGAGAAGGAGCGAGGGAAGGATCTGGAGGTGCAGAGGAGGGAGTAAACGACAGGAAAGAAAAGAAAGAAGAGAAAGAGGGAGGAGGAGGGAGGTAGAGACTCTGAGATTAGACTCAATAAACTGAATCTTTGAGACAAATATCGACACATTTAAAAATCCAGATTAAAAACCCAATGACCTGTTTTATATGAGTTTTATTTATAAACTGAAACGTTTTTTTCCCATGAGGCCGTGCTGGAGATGTCCCACAGACAGAAGGGGCCTGAGGACGCAGCTCCACCTGCTGGACCCAACGGGGAACTGCACTACGAGCCCGAGGCCCAGAAACAGCAGAAAGGTGCGAGACACGACTGAAACGTCCAGGAAACGCCACGAAACACGACTGAAACATCCAGAAAACACCACGAGACACAACTGAAACATCCAGAAAACACCACGAGACACAACTGAAACATCCAGGAAACATCCAGGACGAGACACGACTGAAACATCCAGAAAACATCTAGAACGAAACATGACTGAAACATCCAGAAAACACCACGAGACACGACTGAAACATCCAGAAAACACCAGAAAACACGACTGAAACATCCAGAAAACACCACGAGACACAACTGAAACATCCAGAAAACACCACGAGACACAACTGAAACATCCAGGAAACATGACTGAAACATCCAGAAAACATCCAGGACGAGACACGACTGAAACATCCAGAAAACATCTAGAACGAAACATGACTGAAACATCCAGAAAACACCACGAGACACGACTGAAACATCCAGAAAACACCACAAGACACGACTGAAACATCCAGAATACAACAGAAAACACGACTGAAACATCTAGAAAACATCCAGAACGAAACATGACTGAAACATCCAGAAAACACCACGAGACACAACTGAAACATCCAGAAAACACCACGAGACACAACTGAAACATCCAGAAAACACCAGAAAACACGACTGAAACATCCAGAAAACACCAGAAAACACGACTGAAACATTCAGAAAACACCATGAGACACAACTGAAACATCCAGAAAACACAAGAAAACATGACTGAAACATCCAGAAAACACCACGAGACACGACTGAAACATCCAGAAAACACCAGAAAACACGACTGAAACATCTAGAAAACACCACGAGACACGACTGAAACATCCAGAATACAACAGAAAACACGACTGGAACATCTAGAAAACACCACGAGACACGACTGAAACATCTAGAAAACACCACAAGACATGACTGAAACATCCCTCTCTCCATCCCTCTTTCTCTCGTTCTCTCTTTCAGTGGAAAACGGCACAGACATTTTGGTGGAGCCTCCTCAGAACCTGCCCGTCCACACCTGAGCCCAGACCTGCACCTATCCCCGCCCACTTCACAGAGGACTAACGAGAAAACACACCCTACAGAGGACGGACGAGAAAACACACCCTACAGAGGACGAACGAGAAAACACACCCTACAGAGGACGAACGAGAAAACACACCCTACAGAGGACGAACGAGAAAACACACCCTACAGAGGACGGACGAGAAAACACACCCTACAGAGGACGAACGAGAAAACACACCCTACAGAGGACGAACGAGAAAACACACCCTACAGAGGACGGACGAGAAAACACACCCTACAGAGGACGAACGAGAAAACACACCCTACAGAGGACGAACGAGAAAACACACCCTACAGAGGACGGACGAGAAAACACACCCTACAGAGGACAAACGAGAAAACACACCCTACAGAGGACGGACGAGAAAACACACCCTACAGAGGACGAACGAGAAAACACACCCTACAGAGGACGGACGAGAAAACACACCCTACAGAGGACGAACGAGAAAACACACCCTACAGAGGACGGACGAGAAAACACACCCTACAGAGGAAGAACGAGAAAACACACCCTACAGAGGACGGACGAGAAAACACACCCTACAGAGGAAGAACGAGAAAACACACCCTACAGAGGACGAACGAGAAAACACACCCTACAGAGGACGGACGAGAAAACACACCCTACAGAGGACGGACGAGAAAACACACCCTACAGAGGACGAACGAGAAAACACACCCTACAGAGGACGAACGAGAAAACACACCCTACAGAGGACGAACGAGAAAACACACCCTACAGAGGACGGACGAGAAAACACACCCTACAGAGGACGAACGAGAAAACACACCCTACAGAGGACGGACGAGAAAACACACCCTACAGAGGACGAACGAGAAAACACACCCTACAGAGGACGGACGAGAAAACACACCCTACAGAGGACGGACGAGAAAACACACCCTACAGAGGACGAACGAGAAAACACACCCTACAGAGGAAGAACGAGAAAACACACCCTACAGAGGACGAACGAGAAAACACACCCTACAGAGGACGAACGAGAAAACACACCCTACAGAGGAAGAACGAGAAAACACACCCTACAGAGGACGGACGAGAAAACACACCCTACAGAGGACGAACGAGAAAACACACCCTACAGAGGACGGACGAGAAAACACACCCTACAGAGGACGAACGAGAAAACACACCCTACAGAGGACGGACGAGAAAACACACCCTACAGAGGACGAACGAGAAAACACACCCTACAGAGGACGAACGAGAAAACACACCCTACAGAGGACGAACGAGAAAACACACCCTACAGAGGACGGACGAGAAAACACACCCTACAGAGGACGGACGAGAAAACACACCCTACAGAGGACGGACGAGAAAACACACCCTACAGAGGACGGACGAGAAAACACACCCTACAGAGGACGAATGTATCCTGAGGTTTCATATTCTCCAGTTTTGTCTCACTGGTGTCACTCAAACTCAACAGACTTTAAAGAGGAGGTATTCTGCCAAATGAACCTTTTTTGTTTTTAGTTTTCTCCCACGTTTTAACTTTGCTCCTCATCAACCCCCTGCCTGAAGAGGTTTTAGCATCATCCATGCGTGTTTGAGTAATCCAGTGATCTGTAGATCCAGATATGTTGCCGTGAAGACCCCAGACGCGTCAGGTACCTCCCCTTTAAGTCTTGAAGCTGCTTTGTGTCGTGTTCATTTCTGTGGTAAAGATTATAATAAATAATAAATGTTGAAGTGAAATGTTTCTGTGCACAATTTAATATGACTTTTTTTTTTATCCGTAGATAGTTTAACCTGAGCTCTCCGTTTTCATCTCTCTCACTCTTACTCGTCTCTCTCTCTCTATTTTTCTCTACACCTTTTTCTCCATCTGTCCTCCTCTCTCCTCCTCAGACCATCTCTCCTCATCTCTCCATCTCTCTCCTCCTCTCTTCTCTCTCTGTTGTCTCGCTCTGTCTCTCTCTTGGCCTCTCCCCATCTCTCTCCTTCTTTCTTTCTCTCCTTTTCTTTCTCTCTCATCTCTCTCCCGTCTTCAGTTTCTCTTCTTTTTGTCCAAACTCCTCCAGAATCTCAGAGGAAGTTGTAGTTTTTTTCTCTTCTTTTTGTCCAAACTCCTCCAGAATCTCAGAGGAAGTTGTAGATTTTTCTCTTCTTTTTGTCTGAACTCCTCCAGAATCTCAGAGGAAGTTGAGGTTTCATCGGGAGCGCGCCCCGCGGCCCCGCGGCCCCGCGTCTCACATTACGTCACCGCTCTGCGCTAAGCCCCGCCCCCTCGGCCCGCTCTGCGCTCTGATTGGTCGAGCCGCGTTCGCTGTCCATCACCTGAACTCTCCATCCGAACTTCCTCCCGCTGTTTCCACCCGATCCGCGCTCGTTTTTGCAGATTTCGATGCAAAATGAGATGATTTGACTTTGAAAAAACACATTTAGACGTTTATTTCATCTAAAAACAGCCCGAGTTTGTCACTAAAATGACTCTTGCGTCTTGGACATGTCCATTTGTCCGCTCTTATCTTCTACTTAGTCTAGTAAATAGTTAATAAGGTGAGTGTGATAAGTCTAACGATACTAGCAGTGTTCATTTGGTTATAACGTCGTTTATAACATGTTAATAACCTGTTAATAACACGTTAATAGCTGTAGGCGTTTGCAGATGGTTTCACAGTTATTAAATCTGAAACTAAATAGAGTTAGAATTAATAAAAAATAGTAATAATAATGAAAGGATGGTTTAAGTTGTGCCTGTAGGACTGAAGTGGAGAGAGAAGGAGCCGAGGGCCGGAGCCAGAGCCGGAGAAAGAGCCGGAGCTGGGGAAAGAGCCGGGGAAAGAGCCGCGGATGGGGCTGGAGGAGGGAGACAGGACCGGAGGAGAGGACCGGAGGAAGAGGCGGCGGAGCGGCGTGAAGCTGCGGGCGCGCGCACGCTCACATCCGGGAGAACGTTTCAGAATCCGGCCAAGACTTTTCACCCACAAACGAGAAGAGACTGGGTCATGTTTTATTTCAGCCGAACAGACCGTGAGAGAAAGTCTGAATAAAACAGTTAATAAACATAAACTAGTCTTCGTGTTATAGGATTTCAAACTAAAAAACTGGGACCTCCCTGGTTTTTTAGTGGTTGATAATAATAAAACTGTGAAACGAGCGCGAAATTAAGGAAAATGTTTCAGTTTAGACACATTTTCTTTGTGTTTTGGTTGTTTTTAAGCAGCTTTTCTGAATTTGACCAAAAACAAATGACAGTTTCTGCCTCTCGTTGCTGTTGGCCAGGATCAAATGGAGCCATTAGGGACATTTCGTGTATAAAACTGGGACAAATAAGTGGTTTTGTATAAATCTGCTGGGACAGGAGACACAGGGTTGTTTTTTTAAAGGTGTAGAGTCTCTTCTAAAGCCCCAGTTTATTTATCATCACTTTCCTGAAACATTTTCTCTTCAAATCATAAATCTAACAGTTGTTTTTCATCTTCTTTTGCAGTGAAAGTCTCAGACCGGACGTGGCCGTGCGTCCTGCGTGCGTCTTTACGCAGCGTCGCTCCGGAGCGCAGAGGGAGGGGATGTAACCGGGCTGTACGGGGCTGTACCGGGAGAACCTGCCGCTCTGAGCCGCTCCTTTCCCCGGTGCTCGGACCCGGGACTCGGCCTCTTCTGTCCTCGTGAACCATGGCCACGGTAAGCGCGCGAGCCGCACGTCCCCTCCGCGCGCCCCGCTCCCCGCGCGGCGGCGGCGGCGGACGTGAAGCGGTACAGCTGTTTTTCAGGGCGGGGGGGGCGCGGGGAGCAGGGTGTGTGGCGCGGGGCAGCGGGGAAATCCGCCGTTTATGGAGAAGAAAAGCGGACAGTGTGTGTGCCGTGAGTCCCGGGCCGCGCGGCGCACCGGCTCCGCGCGCACACACGTTAATTGGGCCTCATCAGCTCCAGATGATTGGCACCTCCCTCCCTCCGTGCAGCGGGGCTCGAGGCTTCGGTTCCGCCTGTTTTTCTCCCGTTTTACCGTCAGTTTGTTCACGACAGCGGCTGGACGCGGCTCATTCGGCCTCATCCGCCTCAGCCCGCGGGACCAAACTCAAATGTTCCGTGAATCTTTGGTTTGGAGGCGCAGAAAAGGCCAAATTGGTCTCGTAATTACAATTCATGATGACACCCTCTTCCCCCCACATCCGCGCGTGCAGCAGCCGCGGGGGGAGACCGGGGGCATCGCACCCCCGACCGCACCGCCGCACCGGGCTCTGCGCGCGCCTCTGCCCGGGTTTGGGGCGGTTATTTGCGGGTTTGGGAGCCGGACACGCGCGATGACTGATGGATGATTTGTCAGGGAGCCGCTGAAGTCTCGCGATGGCGGAGGAGACGCGAGAGCGCGGAGGCATCACGTGTGCAGCGAGGTGTGAACCGGAGAACCGGAGACACGGCGGCGGCACGAGCCCAGAGGTGTAATGTCAGGGTAATAACGGAAGTGTCACGTGGTGTCAGGGAGCGGGGGTCACGAGGACAGGCCACACCTCCAAATGTGAAGAATAAAAGTGTAAACATTAAAGCGGAGGTGTTCCGCAGGATGTTCTCACGTCGTTCCTCAGCAAGAACCTGCCTGAAGGTTTTAGAGTCGTCCACGCACGTCCTGGGTCCAAACCCTCCTTACGGTCAGAAGTACGAGCCTGTACGAGGCCCCGCCCACAAGCCTACGTCCCCCACATGACAACAGGCTCTGTTCACGCTGACGTCACAAACCAGGAAGATGTTTGGAAACAGGTGATGACGACTTCCTCTGGGCTCTGTTCACGTTCATAAGTCTGACAAAATGTAGGAAAAATAAGTAAATGTCCCAGTTTTCTTCATCTCCGTTAAGTCCGGCTCATCCACGATTCCAACCGTACCTCAGTTTTCATCATTTCCACCGACGCACGACTCCGAGCGCAACTGGGTCCATGCGATTAGAAGAGACGAGGATGATTCCAAACCAGAGGGAACTACATAGACCATGATCCTTTGCTCCGTTTCAGTGCAGACGACATGAAGAAACCAACAATCAGTGGGTTTGATCACAGTCGACAGTCGAGTCCAGAGTCCGGGGGGGAAGTCGTCGTCGCAGGTTTCCAAACGTCCTCCTGGTTTGTGACGTAACGTGAATAGAGCCGATTCTCCATAAATACACAAAAACATGACACAAAAGTGAACACGGCGACATGACAAACCTGCAGTGATGTGCGGGAGTTTCATTGGTGGGATGCGCTCTGCAGGGAGAGGGACTTAGCGCAGAGAGCAGGGGGCGGGGGACATGTTCACACATTGTTTTGGGCGAATAAAACATTTTAAACAGGATAAAAGGAACATGGTCTAAATATGAGACGTGTTACAGTGAAACTACCAGAGACGTCACATTTCAATACGTTTGAGCTAAAAACTCTTTTTCAATTCTGAGGAACAGACTCGAGACTTCAGACTGATCCTAAAACCAGAATGAAAATAAATCCCTCTTTCTTTAGACGATCACCTGGTTTAGACCTGGTTTAGACCAAATTTAGACCTGGTTTAGACCTAGTTTAGACCTGGTTTAGTCCTGGTTTAGACCAAATTTAGACCTAGTTTAGACTTAGTTTAGTCCTGGTTTAGTCCTGGTTTAGACCTGGTTTAGTCCTGGTTTAGTCCCGGTTTAGACCCGGTTTAGTCCTGGTTTAGACCTGGTGTAGACCAAATTTAGACCTGGTTTAGACCTAGTTTAGACCTAGTTTAGACCTAGTTTAGTCCTGGTTTAGACCTGGTTTAGACCTGGTTTAGACCAAATTTAGACCTAGTTTAGACCTAGTTCAGTCCTGGTTCAGTCCTGGTTTAGTCCTGGTTTAGACCAAATTTAGACCTGGTTTAGACCTAGTTTAGACCTGGTTTAGTCCTGGTTTAGACCAAATTTAGACCTAGTTTAGACTTAGTTTAGTCCTGGTTTAGTCCTGGTTTAGTCCTGGTTTAGACCTGGTTTAGTCCTGGTTTAGTCCCGGTTTAGACCCGGTTTAGTCCTGGTTTAGACCTGGTGTAGACCAAATTTAGACCTGGTTTAGACCTAGTTTAGACCTAGTTTAGACCTAGTTTAGTCCTGGTTTAGACCTGGTTTAGACCTGGTTTAGACCAAATTTAGACCTAGTTTAGACCTAGTTCAGTCCTGGTTTAGACCTGGTTTAGACCTGGTTTAGACCAAATTTAGACCTAGTTTAGACCTAGTTCAGTCCTGGTTCAGTCCTGGTTTAGTCCTGGTTTAGTCCGAGTTTAAACCTGGTTTAGTCCTGGTTTAGTCTTGGTTTAGTCCTGGTTTAGACCTGGTTTAGACCAGGTTTAGACCAGGTTTAGTCCTAGTTTTGACCTTGTTTAGTCCGTGTTTAAACCTGGTTTAGTCCTGGTTTAGACCTGGTTTAGACCTGGTTTAGTCCGTTTTGTCAGTGGGACTTATTTAGTATCGAAACCTGTGATCAACGAGGCTCTAGTTTTGATATTGGTTTAAATATCGGTTTAAGTATCGGTTTAAGTATCGGTTTGCATCTGTTCTTTCGATTCTTCTGACTCTTTTCTCTCTTTCCTCCTGTCGTTTCTCGCAGGTTCTCTCGTTCTGAAATCTGGACGTGGAGAACAGACGTCCCCCTCCTCCCCCTCACCCACGACTCCCCCCTCCCCCGAAACACCCGGACTCCTCCCCCCCGGATCCTCCACACGTGTCAGATGCCCTCCCGCTCCTGCGTGAAAACCACCTCGAAAATGCTCTGAGTCACACGAGACTTCAGTTTCTCTCAGACGTTTAAAATCCGCTCCGAGGCTCAAATCGTGATTTTTAAGGATAAATCTGAAAGAAAAAACGAATTCCAGGTGATCATTTTTCGCTTTTTACGTATTTTAGCGGCTTATTTTTTCCTGAAGCGGACCTGGTTCAGACCTGGTTTAGTCTTAGTTTAGACCTAGTTTATTCCTGGTTTAGTCCTGGTTTAGACCTGGTTTAGACCCGGTTTAGACCCAGTTTAGTCCTGGTTTAGACCCGGTTTAGACCCGGTTTAGACCTGGTTTAGTCCTGGTTTAGACCTGGTTTAGACCCGGTTCAGACCCGGTTTAGACCCGGTTTATTCCTGGCTTAGACCTGGTTTAGACCTGGTTTACTCCTAGTTTAGTCCTGGTTTAGACCCGGTTTAGACCCAGTTTAGACCCGGTTTAGACCTAGTTTAGACCCGGTTTAGACCCGGTTTAGACCCGGTTTAGACCTGGTTGAGACCCGATTTAGACCCAGTTTAGACCCGGTTTAGACCCGGTTTAGACCCGGTTTAGACCCGGTTTAGTCCCCGCTGTGTCAGTGGGTCTTACTTCTCGACAGCTGCGGTAAACGAGGCTCCGGTTTGGATCCCGGTCTAACTCTCGGCAGAGATGATGTGCGAGGTGATGCCCACGATCTCGGAGGACGGCCGGGGCGGAGCCGGCGGCCAGGCGTCCCCGGCGGGAGGGGGCGGCGGCGGGCTGGGCGGAGCCGGCGGCGTGGGCGGGTACGGAGGCCGGGACCCGCGGGGAGGGGGAGGAGGCGCGGGAGGAGGAGGCGCGGAGGAGGGCAGCAGCACGGGGAACCTGGAGTCGCTGATGGTGAACATGCTGACGGAGCGAGAGCGCCTCCTGGAGAGTCTGAGGGACACGCAGGACAGTCTGTCCACCGCACACCTCCGCCTCAGGGAGCTCGGCCACGAGAAGGACAGTCTGCAGAGACAGCTGTCCATCGCCCTGCCGCAGGTGAGGAGGAGGAGAGGAGGAGGAGGAGAGGAGAGGGGGAGGAGGAGGAGGACAGTCTGCAGAGACAGCTGTCCATCGCCCTGCCGCAGGTGAGGAGGAGGAGAGGAGGAGGAGGAGAGGAGAGGGGGAGGAGGACAGTCTGCAGAGACAGCTGTCCATCGCCCTGCCGCAGGTGAGGAGGAGGAGAGGAGGAGGAGGAGAGGAGAGGGGGAGGAGGACAGTCTGCAGAGACAGCTGTCCATCGCCCTGCCGCAGGTGAGGAGGAGGAGAGGAGGAGGAGAGGGGGAGGAGGAGGAGGACAGTCTGCAGAGACAGCTGTCCATCGCCCTGCCGCAGGTGAGGAGGAGGAGAGGAGGAGAGGAGAGGGGGAGGAGGACAGTCCGCAGAGACAGCTGTCCATCGCCCTGCCGCAGGTGAGGAGGAGAGGAGAGGGGGTGGCGAGGAGAGGGGGAGGACAGTCTGCAGAGACAGCTGTCCATCGCCCTGCCGCAGGTGAGGAGGAGGAGAGGAGAGGAGAGGAGAGGGGGAGAGAGGAGGAGGAGGAGGAGGAGGAGGAGGACAGTCTGTCCACCGCACACCTCCGCCTCAGGGAGCTCGGCCACGAGAAGGACAGTCTGCAGAGACAGCTGTCCATCGCCCTGCCGCAGGTGAGGAGGAGGAGAGGAGAGGGGGAGGAGAGGAGGAGAGGAGAGGGGGAGAGGGGGAGGAGAGGAGAGGGGGAGGAGGAGGAGGACAGTCTGCAGAGACAGCTGTCCATCGCCCTGCCGCAGGTGAGGAGGAGAGGGGGAGGAGGAGGAGAGGGGGAGGAGGAGGAGAGGACAGTCTGCAGAGACAGCTGTCCATCGCCCTGCCGCAGGTGAGGAGGAGAGGGGGAGAGGAGAGGAGAGGGGAGAGGAGGAGAGGAGAGAGGAGAGAGGACAGTCTGCAGAGACAGCTGTCCATCGCCCTGCCGCAGGTGAGGAGGAGGAGAGGAGAGGGGGAGGAGGGGAGGGGGAGGGGGAGGGGGGGAGAGGGGGAGAGGAGGAGAGGGGGAGAGGAGGAGAGGAGAGGGGGGGAGAGGAGGAGGAGAGTCTGCAGAGACAGCTGTCCATCGCCCTGCCACAGGTGAGGAGGAGAGGGGGAGAGGGGGAGGAGGAGAGGAGAGGGGGAGAGGAGGAGGAGAGGAGAGGGGGGGAGAGGAGGAGGAGAGGAGAGGAGAGGGGGGAGAGGGGGAGAGGAGGAGGAGAGTCTGCAGAGACAGCTGTCCATCGCCCTGCCGGGAGGAGGAGGAGAGGGGTAGAGGAGGAGGAGGGGGAGAGGTGGAGAGGGGGAGAGGGGGAGAGGAGGAGGAGAGTCTGCAGAGACAGCTGTCCATCGCCCTGCCGCAGGTGAGGAGGAGGAGAGGAGAGGGGGAGAGGAGGAGGAGAGGAGAGGGGGGGAGAGGAGGAGGAGAGGAGAGGAGAGAGGACAGTCTGCAGAGACAGCTGTCCATCACCCTGCCGCAGGTGAGGAGGAGGAGAGGAGGAGGAGGAGTGTGTGCAGAGGAGGAGGAGGAGAGAGGAGGAGGAGTGTGTGCAGAGGAGGAAGAGGAGAGAGGAGGAGGAGAGAGGAGGGGGAGGAGAGAGGAGGAGGAGTGTGTGCAGAGGAGGAGGAGGAGGAGGAAGAGGACGAGGAGGAGGAAGAGGAGGAGAGAGGAGGAGTGTGTGCAGAGGAGGAGGAGGAGGAGGAGGAGGAGAGAGGAGGAGTGTGTGCAGAGGAGGAGCAGGAGGAGGAGTGTGTGCAGAGGAGGAGGAGGAGTGTGTGCAGAGGAGGAGAGAGGAGGAGGAGGAGGAGGAGAGAGGAGGAGGAGGAGGAAGTGTTGTGGATCAGTTTGGTCGAGTTAGATTCACATGACGAAGTTCAATGAGTTCATCTGTGAAGAGAGAGAGAGGAGAGGGAGAGAGGAAGAGGAGAGAGGGAGAGGAGAGGGAGAGGGAGAGAGGAAGGGGAGAGAGAGAGGGAGAGGAAGAGGAGAGAGGGAGAGGAGAGGGAGAGAGGAAGGGGAGAGAGAGAGAGAGGGAGAGGAGAGGGAGAGGAGGAGAGGAGAGAGGAGAGAGGGAGAGAAGGAGAGGAGAGGAGAGAGGGAGAGGAGAGAGGGAGAGGAGAGGGAGAGGAGAGAGGGAGAGGAGAGAAGGAGAGGAGAGAAGGAGAGGAGGAGAGGAGAGAGGGAGAGGAGGAGAGGAGAGAGGGAGAGAGGAGAGGAGAGAGTGAGAGAGGAGGGGAGGAAAGGAGCAAAGAAAAAAAGAGAAGCAGAAAAGAAGGAAGGGAGGGAGAGGATGACAAAAAGAAGGGGAGGAGAAAAAATAAGGGAAGAAAAGAGGAGGATGGAAGGATGGGAGAGAGAGAGAGAAGGAGGGAGAGAGAGGAGGATGGAGGGATGAAGGGATGGAGGGAGAGAGAGGAGGATGGAGGGAGAGAGAGGAGGATGGAGGGAGAGAGAGGAGGAGGGATAGAGAGGAGGATGGAGGGATGGAGGGAGAGAGAGGAGGATGGAGGGAGGAGGATGGATGGAGGGATGGAGGGAGAGAGGAGGATGGAGGGATGGAGGGAGAGAGAGGAGGATGGAGGGAGAGAGAGGAGGATGGAGGGATGGAGAGAGAGAGATGGAGGATGGAGAGAGAGAGGAGATGGAGGGATGGAGGGAGAGAGGAGGATGGAGGGAATGGAAAGGAAGAGAGAAAGAGGAATGAAAGGGATGAGAGAGGAGGAGATGGAGAGAGGAGAGATGGAGGGAGGAGAAAGGAAGAGATGAGAGAGAGAGGAGGATGGAGGGATGAAGGGATGGATGGAGGGAATGAAAGAGATAGAGAGGAGAGAGGAGGATGGAGGGATGGAGAGAGGAGAGAGAGAATGGAGAGGATGAAAGTGAAGAGAGGGAGAGGAGGCTGGAGAGATGGAGAGAGAAAGGAGGATGGAGAATGAAGGGATGGAGATGGAAAGGGAGAAAGGAAGAGATGGAGAGATGGAGGGAAAGGAGAGAAAGGAAGATGGAGAGATGGAGAGGAGAGAGAAGAGGATGGAGGAGATGAAAAAGAGATGGAGAGGAGGATAGAGAGGAAAGAGATGAGAGATGGAGGGAGAAAAAGGAAGATGGAAAGGGATGAAAGGGAGAGAGGAGATGGAGAGATGAAGAATGAAGAGGAGGGAAAGAGAGAGGAGGATGGAGGGATGGAGGGAGAGAAGAGGAAAGATGGAGGGATGAAAGGATAGATGGAGAGGGAGAAAGAAAGGAAGAGATGGAAGAGGATGGAGAGAGAAAGGAAGGATGGAGGGATGAAGAAAGGATGAAGGGATGAAAGGAATGGAGGGAGGAAAGAGAGGAGGATGGAGAAAGGATGGATGAGAGGGAGAGAGAAAGAGGATGGAGAGGATGAAGGGAATGGAAAGGAAAGGAGAGAGAGGAGGATGGAAAGGGAGAGAGAGGAGAGAGAGAAGAATGAAGGGATGAAGGGATGGGAGAGAGGAGAAGTATGGAGGAGATGGAGGGAGAGAGAAAGGAGGATGGAGGGAATGAAGGGATGGAGAAAGGGAGAGAGGAGGCTGGAGGGATGGAGGAAAGAGAGGAAGAGATGAAGGGATGGAGGGAGAGAGAGAAGAGATGGAGGGATGGAGGGAGAGAGAGGAGTATGGAGGGAATGAAGGGATGGAGGGAGGGAGAGAGGAGGATGGAGGGATGGAGGGAGAGAGAGGAGGATGGAGGGATGAAGGGAGGGAGAGGAGGATGGAGGGATGAAGGGATGGAGGGAGGGAGAGAGGAGGCTGGAGGGATGGAGGGAGAGAGAGGAGGATGGAGGGATGAAGGGATGGAGGGAGGGAGAGAGGAGGATGGAGGGATGGAGGGAGAGAGAGGAGGATGGAGGGATGAAGGGATGGAGGGAGGGAGAGAGGAGGATGGAGGGATGGAGGGAGGGAGAGAGGAGGATGGAGGGATGAAGGGATGGAGGGAGGGAGAGAGGAGGATGGAGGGATGGAGGGAGAGAGGAGGATGAAGGGATGGAGGGAGGGAGAGAGGAGGATGGAGGGATGGAGGGAGAGAGAGGAGGATGGAGGGATGAAGGGATGGAGGGAGGGAGAGAGGAGGATGGAGGGGGAGAGAGGAGGATGGAGGGGGAGAGAGGAGGATGGAGCTCCTGAACAGCCTGAAGCTGAGGCTGAGGCTCAGTTCTGTGTTTGTGACAGAATCAGATGTAAAGAACCACACGGTGAGTGGGCGACAGGCTGAACCCACTGAACCACCCACAGCAACAGCCTGGAGACGACATGTCCCACAGTGAGACTTTAAATGTCCCACAGTGAGACTTTAAATGTCCCACAGTGAGACTTTAAATGTCCCACAGTGAGACTTTAAATGTCCCACAGTGAGACTTTAAATGTCCCACAGTGAGACTTTAAATGTCCCACAGTGAGACTTTAAATGTCCCACAGTGAGACTTTAAATGTCCCACAGTGAGACTTTAAATGTCCCACAGTGAGACTTTAAATGTCCCACAGTGAGACTTTAAATGTCCCACAGTGAGACTTTAAATGTCCCACAGTGAGACTTTAAATGTCCCACAGTGAGACTTTAAATGTCCCACAGTGAGACTTTAAACCTGCAGACGAACAGTTTTAATACAAAGAAAAAGAATTTAATCTGAATAAACAGAGTTCCTCTTAAAAAGTTCCTGAACTTCATAATGAAACTGACTCTGAGTTAATCTTAATCCTGAAGTGAGTTTATTCTGATTTTAAACACGAGTGAATTTCCTCCTGGATCCTGGAAACGTTTCTTCTTCTTCACAATAATCCATAATAATAATAACAATAACAATAATAATAATAATAATAATAATAATAATAATAATAATAATAATAATAATAATAATAATAACAATAATAATAATAATAATAATAACAATAATAATAATAATAATAATAATAATAATAATAATAATAATAATAATAATAATGATAATAATAATAATAATAATAATAATAATAATAATCCCGTGGGTTGGAGCTCGTTGGTTCCTCCACTCGTCTCTTTCCTCCGCTGCTCTTTGGTTCTTTTCATTTTTTAACATTTATTTATTTCTCCATTTTCTCCCACTTCATCCAGCTGGTCACAGGGCTGCCCACCCCTCACAGCCCCTGACCCCCCTGACCCCCTCTGACCCCCTCTGACCCCCTCTGACCCCCTGAGCCCCATGACCCCCTCTCTCAGTCCCGGAAACAGCTCCTGTCAGGACCACGGCCAGAGCCACAGCACTTCTGCATTTCCAGGGTGGAAATTACATTTGGATTTGTTCATTTGGACTGAAATAAACCTTTAAATAAAAATAGAAAGAGATGCACAATTACACACACCAAGATGTGTCATTTTCCATGTGTGTGAGAATTAACTCCACTTAGAGCGACTTTTTCCCTCGTTATAAACACACACAGTCAGAGGAGTCGACCATCTTGACTCACTTCACTCTTTGGCAAAGTTTGGCTCCATCAAAATGGACGGAGCGCATGAGTTTGGGGAAAACAAAGTTCCTGTTGGACACTCGTTTTGCTCCCGTCATCACACAGCGTGAGTGTGACGTAGGATAAAGCCGCAGAAATGTACGGAAACCTCTATGTCTGCACTTTCAGAGGGGGAAAGGACGTTTCTGTCTTTACACTTACAAAGTTCTGCGGTTATAGAAACGTATTCGTAGCTTTCTGTAGGCGTCGCCTCAGCACATGTTTAATGCCGCACTGTGGGACGTTACGGCGTTTCCATGGAGACTGTGTGACTCTGACCCGTTGTCTCCCCCTGGTGGCGCCGCAGGAGTTTGCAGTTCTGACCAAAGAGCTGAACCTGTGTCGAGAGCAGCTGCTGGAGCGAGAGGAGGAGATCGCCGAGCTGAAGGCCGAACGCAACAACACACGGGTCAGTGAACGCACCACGACACGAACACGACGACACACGGGTCAGTGAACGCACCACGACACGAACACGACGACACACGGGTCAGTGAACGCACCACGACACGAACACAATGACACACGGGTCAGTGAACGCACCACGACACGAACACGACGACACACGGGTCAGTGAACGCACCACGACACGAACACGACGACACACGGGTCAGTGAACGCACCACGACACGAACACGACGACACACGGGTCAGTGAACGCACCACGACACGAACACGACGACACACGGGTCAGTGAACGCACCACGACACGAACACAACGACACACGGGTCAGTGAACGCACCACGACACGAACACGACGACACACGGGTCAGTGAACGCACCACGACACGAACACGACGACACACGGGTCAGTGAACGCACCACGACACGAACGCAACAACACACGTGTCAGTGAACGCACCACGACACGAACACGACGACACACGGGTCAGTGAACGCACCACGACACGAACACGACGACACACGGGTCAGTGAACGCACCACGACACGAACGCAACGACACACGGGTCAGTGAACGCACCACGACACGCACGCAACGACACACGTGTCAGTGAACGCACCACGACGTGTACATGAATTAACCACGATGTGTACACACACGCACCACGAAATGTACATGAACGCACCACGATACATACACAAACGCACCACACAAAGGCAACACGATATAAACACAAACGCGCCATGACATGTCCACGAACGCACCACACGAACGCATCACGACGTGTGCACGAACGCACCACACGAACGCACCACGACGTGTGCACGAACGCCCCATGAACGTACCATGATGTGTACACAAACGCACGATAAACGCATGATATGTACACACTAACACATGGGTCAGTCCCGGCTCGGTCCCGGCTCGGTCCCGGCTCGGTCCCGGCTCGGTCCCGGCTCGGTCCCAGCTCAGTCCCGGCTCGGTCCCAGTCTGGTCTCTCCTCAGCTCCTGCTGGAACACCTGGAGTGCCTGGTCTCTCGTCACGAGCGCAGTCTGAGGATGACGGTGGTGAAGCGACAGGCACAGAGTCCGGCGGGCGTGTCCAGTGAGGTGGAGGTGCTCAAGGCGCTCAAGTCCCTGTTCGAGCACCACAAAGCGCTGGACGAGAAGGTGCGCGAGAGGCTGCGGGTGGCGCTGGAGAGGGTGGCTGCGCTGGAGGAGGAGCTGCAGTCTTCATCTCAGGAGGTATAAAAAAAAAAAAGGTCATTTATTTTGGAAAAGTTCATATTTTCCATGTTTGTGAGTGAGTTTTTGGTGTTTTTCAGGTGGTGACTCTTCGGGAGCAGATCAAGCGCAGACAGCAGGGTCTGGACAACGGCAAAGAGGTGAGACCAGCTGAGCAGCGAGAGCAGGTCATGAGAGAAGAGCTCCTGACCCTGCAGTGGTCAGAGGAAGAGTCTTTTTAATGGGCGACACTGATGCAGATTGTTTAGAAAGTGAAACCAGTGGCTGATATTTCTGGGCCGATATGTTGAGCAAGTTTTGATTATTTTCACCAAATTCTCTACTTTTAATGTTCTAAAAACTCGCCCTTTTTGCCATAAACCTCTCCACCTTATTCCGCCCGAGCACTTTTGTCTCGAAACGCTCCTTTCGTGTGTCGGCGCTTCCGGTTAAACTTGGCTCCCGTTCATGCTGCACCACAAAAGGACCCACCTCACAGCTGATTGGCCCGAGCGCCGACTACAACTTCCGGGCTTCTTGCAAACTACCGAGTGTATTCTGATTCCTGACAAATCGCTGGGGAGAAATTAAACTGAGCCTGGCCAGACTCAGACACCAATTCTGTCCAGTTTATAACTCCCTTTGTAACTCAAACCTAAATCAAAACAAATTAAGAAAACAACAAAAGTCGCCACGTCGGGCCCAGAGGTGTAAAGCTCCATTATGGCTCCTAATGATTCTGCGAATATGACCCCAGACTCGGGGCAAGTTCAACAGGCCGAGCGAACAACAGACACTGTAAACATGTAGGGTATTAGTTTCAGAGTAATTTCATAGTAGCCAGCTCCTCCCTTCAGGCAGATTTAAGGCAGTGTCCTATCAAGGGAAGAAAGATGAAAGCTTAAAGGAAACGACGACGAGCAGTAATGAACGACTGAGCAACACTAATGTTATGGTCCTAGAGATTCAAACTGCACAAGTCTATGTGCTAATATCGACATCATGAAATCGATTTTTTATTTAAATTGCAGAATCAGTCTGAGTGAACGAGTCCCTTCTCTTTTCTCCAGGATCAGAACGTTAGTCCTGCTCGGTCGTTTCACTGATCCTCGTCGTTGTTTCCTTTAACCTCCTGAGACCCGAGCTTTTGTCTGGTGTCCATTTTTCATTTCTTCTTGCTATTTGGGATAAGTAGGACCTACTAAGTAAGTCTTCTGTATGACACCATTGGTTAAAAAATGTAAAAACATTAAAATGTATAGATAAATTACAAAAAAAAAAAAAAACAGCAATTAGCTGTTTATTTCAAACCCTAAACCTGCCAAATGTGACGCAGGTCGACCGTGAGCAGGTTGGGGTTCAGTGAGTGAGGTTAAAAACACACAAAAAGGCCTGAAAATGTGGTCCACGGTTTTAATTTTTTCTGGTTTTCAATCGTTACAAAAAAAAGTAGAGGTGCAAAAAGTGGAGACAGGCAGCAGTTTCCCTATAGCAGCAGAAACGTCCAGCAATTTATAACTGTAAACTCATCTAAATATTCCCAAGTTTACCTAACAACATGTACAATCAATAATGTAACACAGTCCCAAGGTCTTCAAACGAGGACATGACCTTTCCTGATGCTCTCGTCTGCTGTGGTCAATAAAATGTGTCAAATTTTAATGCCAAATGAAGATACATTAAGATACATGAAGAGACATTATTGTACATAAATACATTGGTTTTATTCATAAATTTTGCATCTAAACTTTACCATGCAGTTTTTTTTTACTTTCGGGAGCTGCTGTAGAGGTTTTTAGTTGATTACAGGTGAAAGTTTAAAATAATTGAAAATCATGCTGCTAAGAGGCAAAAATGTAATGTCCTCGTATGAGGCCACAGGGTCTCAAGAGGTTAAGCTTTGGTCTTTCTTCCCTCGATCGTTGTGGACAAATTCTTCATGAAGAATGTTTCTCCTTTGTGGACCTTGTTGGTTGAAGATTCGGTGATGGGGCAGATTTATGAAGAATAGAGGATGGAGGATGGAGAGAAACATTTACACACACATTTGCCACAGAAAAACATTAACTGGAAGTTCCGCAAACCTTCTGGCCATAGAGAAAAAGGTCGACATCTTACATTTTACAGAAACAGCATGAGTCACTTGAATCTGGCGCCCCCTGGGTAATAAATGTGTAACTGCAGCTGTTTTCGCCCCAGTCAAATGTACGTCTGTAGTTTATTTTTCATTTGTTCCGTCTACGTTCTGCTCGCATAAACCAGTTCAGAAGTTCAGGTTCTTCTCAAAGTGCCTGTAGTAACCGGACTGAGCGGCGCCCCCTTGTGTTTGTGTCTGTTCGTCCCAGCGCCTCCCGAACGGCCCCTCCTCCCTCCTGGACGACGGGGAGATGGAGCGACAGCGAGAGGGCGAGATCGAGAGGCAGAGGTCGGAGCTCGGGCAGCTGAAGGAGCGGCTGGCGCTCATGTGCCGACAGGTAACGACACGCTAAGGACACGCTAAAAACACGCCAAGAACATGCTAAGAACACACCAAGAACACACTGAGAACACGCTAAGAACACACCAAGAACACACTTAAACATGCTAAGAACATGCCAAGAACATACTAACTACGTGCTAACTACATGCTAAGAACATGCCAAGAACTTGCCAAGAACATGCACTAAGAACACGGCAAGAATATGCCAAGAACATGCTAAGAACTCGCCAAGAACACGGCAAGAACATGTTAAGAACACACTAACTACACACTGTTATGAAACACCTGTAGGGGGCAGCACAGCACCGTTCACAAGAGCGACGTTATGTCCCAAAATGAAGTCATTTCTGTGGTAAACGTGTTAAGTTTCTGTGTCTCTGTGTTTCTGAGGTGGGAGAAATCGAGGAGCAGCTGACGTCAGCGCGAAGAGAACTGGCCCGATCTGAGGAGGCAAACCAGAAACTCCAGCGCGACGTCAAAGAGGTGAGAGACATTCGCCACGTTTACATCAGAGCTTTAATTCACAATCAAAATGATTAAACTTGGAATAAAAAAGAATTCCACTTTTAAAAGTCCCTGTAAACACTTAATTCTGATAAATGATTCTTGTGAATTAAACTTAATCCTGAAGTCAGTGGGTTTATTCTGATTTTAAAGCCGAAAGAATTTCTTTCTGGATCATGTAAACATTTCTTCTTCTTCAATAATCCCGGTGGTTGGTGCTCGTTGGCTCGTCCTTCGATCCTCCTCCAGTCGTCTCTTGGGACTTTCCTCCACGTCTCTGTGGATTTGTGAGCGGGATGTGGGAGTGGGCTGAGGTGTGGCAGCCTCACACTCAGCTCACGTTTACACCGACACGACTCGCCGTACTGGAAACGATTTCGTCCAGACACGTCGCCTGAAACGACACCACGTGGGCGGTAAAAACGAAGAAGTGAAGCACCGTGTCTGAAGCCGACATTGAGCCGAGGACGATGGCGAGCGTGAAAACCGTCTCTTCGTGGGCCGACGCTGTTTCCCGTTTGTCTCGGGTTTGTTTAAACTGTTTTCCGCATCAGCGCCACACGACTGAATGTCACGAACCAGCGAATCAGGAAGGAGCGAGTCACAGTGACGTGATCCAATAAGCGACAACTCGAGCTCCTACGTCAGCGTCAACGTTTTTCATGCGTCAACACAGCACCGAATCAGATAGTTTAGTTTAGTTTATTTCTTTAGTCATTCAGTCAAAACTTAGACATTACAGATTCCAGGACATTTAGAATTTCAATGACCAAAGGGGTTTAGGCTGAAGTTACACTGATAGAAGCCAAACCCTATTTACAAGAAAATGGCAATTTTTAACAAAAGAAATAGTAATTTTTTAAAAAAGAGAGGGAAAAACTGTGAGCGGTCCGTGCGAGCTGGAATCTCCACACGTCTCCGGAGCCGTTTTCCATCGGATTATTGTGGACGAACACTGCATCCACAACGACTGGAATACGCAGGAGTGTGGACGGGGCCTCAGTTTGTCTTCTTCCTCCTTCTCCCACACTCTTCCCTTCTCCTCAGCTCACAGACTTAAGCCTGAGGAGAGAATTCTCCAGCTGCTGCTTCATTATCATCAGAACCACTGCGGGAAAAGTTTGGATCGTGTTTGTGTCGGTGGCGAAACGACAAACCGACAAACAGAAAAGAGCAGCTGAAGTGTGGGTTTTCTTCCCAAAGACGGAAATACGTTTGTGTCGCTGTCCAATCAGCACCTTCCCCACCCCCAGAAGCTGAGAACTATTTTCCGTGGAAACTCCCAGGAGAATATTTTAATTGCGAGTTATTTAATCCAGAACAATTCATTTGGAATGACAAAACATCATGGAAACGTGGCCGTACAGAGACTGAAGAGGCCTGATTTAAGAAGGACTCACGTTGCGTCAGTTATTTTATTTTTTACATATATTCTGCATGTTTGTTTCGACGTAACACGCACGTCTCTGATTGGTCAATGTTCCCGACACAGACACGTGTAGTTTGAGCAAATTAAATCTGTAAAATCCCCCTGAAAGTGTTTTTGAACGTGAACAGAATCGGAACCGTGAGAGTGTTTTTCTGCAGAGTTGAACTGTTTTGTGTGTTTCAGGCTCTGTGTCAGAGGGAGGACATGGAGGAGCGCATCACCACCCTGGAGCGCAGGTCTCACCTTCATTTAAAGCTTTTCTCCATGGAAACCTTAGCGCTTTGTCTGGAATGTTTCACACTGTGGCATTAAACCGAACCGGACCGAGTTCCAGGGCAGATCTGCGGAGAGGCGACTCTGCTCACAGTCAGAACGCCTGTTTTTCTCTGGGTTTTTGAGCTCTAAAACCACCTGTAACTGAGTAAATGTGAAGTAAAGCTGTTTAATGTCACACTGTGGAACATTCTAGTATCCATAGAAACAAGCGGGTGATGGACCCTGAATCACAAAGTTACGCAGTTGCACTTTTGAACAAACTAAAGTTCACAAACAGATTTTAAACCTTTATCAAATCCTCCTAAACTCGTCATTTTAAAGTGTTACAGATCAGTGTGAGCAAAAATATCGAAATATCGATATATCGTATAGTTTAATGTGATACAGTATCGATATCGTCACCTGCTGTTTCGATATATTCAGTTCATTTATTTAAGCAACATTGTGCTGGAAGAAGCAGGAAGAAGAGTGAACTTATAAACTTCAACCCTTCACCCTTTTTTGGTTTATTTGACTAAATTATTTCATTGCAGATGTTCGGATGTTTTTAAATTCTATCCGTCAGAGCTACAGGCAGCACATAGCACATGTTATTGGAACCGTCGAGTTTGAACCGACCGATCAGCAAACTTCTGTGTTGTGTTGTGTGGATGAAGTGAGCAGGACACAGGGGTTTGTCATTCAGGAGATTTACTGTGTGAGACACAAAAATGTCAAATACAGCTGCTCCACAAGTGCCACCGCTTCACAAAACAGCACAAACGACTGACTCCATTTTGGGCGTTTTTGAGCATTTTTCTTCTTCCTGTGGGACGGACCCCAGTTTGACCTGTAAAAGAGTCGTGGAGGTTTAAGAAAGAGGGCGACTTCACGGAGGTTTAAGAAAGACTTCATTTAGCCTTGATTTTTATTGAACTGTATTGAACTGAGGTGAAATATATCGTATCGAATCAAAAGCGTCTGTATCGTATCAGCATCAGCCCGAGTCACAGAGCCGTTTGTCTCTTCTCGTCTCTGTTGGCTGCAGGTACCTGGCCGCCCAGCGGGAGGCGACGTCTCTCCACGACATCAAAGACAAACTGGAGAACGAGCTGGCGAGCAAGGACTCCCTCTACAGACAGGTACTGGAACTGCAGCCACACGGGGACATGAACCACCTTATTTAACCCAAACATGGACGTGTTTCACTGAGTTTAGCCTCAGAAACCACTGGAAAAACTCGGTCTCAGAACACCCTGAATATAACTTTAGAGATTTACACCACACAGCCTCTCACGCAAGGTTTTGCTTCTTTATTTTTACTATTTTTTACATTTTATACACAGATGGAAGGCAATACAGCTCTAGAAAAAAAATAAGAGACCCCTGGATGTTTTTTTTCCTGAAATCAGCGTCTCTACATGTGCGACGTCCGTTTTATTCCAGCGTCTGTTGAATTCAACACAAACACCTCATTCTGCTTCATGAGGCCCTGATGAGGAGATCACCTGAACCTGATTTAAGGAGGAAAAGGAGAAAAAAATCAGGGTTATTCCACCAAATCTTGATTTCTGAACTCTTCCTCAGTTCATACATTAGTCTTGTGTTGCTTTAAAATAAATATGATCTTGTTTTCTTCACATTATTTGATCTTTTTTGTCATTTTCTGCAAATAAATGCTCGAAATGACAATATTTTTATTTAGACTTTTGGAGAAATGTTGTCAATAGTTTATAGAACGAAACAAAACTGTTCATTTTACTCAAACACAAACCTGTAAGTAGTAAAAGCAGAGAAACTGCGGCTCTTATTTTTTTAAGGAGCTGGATGTGGAATTATGTAGTAAAGAAAAAAGTGAAATGACTCTGCTCAATATGTTTATATAGTTTCTTTGAGGATTTGGATAAAGACTTAGACTTTATTGGTCAATAATAATAATAATAATAATAATAATAATATACATACATACACACATACACACATACATACATACATGCAAATTATTATTATTTTTTATTTATTTTTAGACTTAGAGAAACTTAATATATAATATATAAATATAAAATACATATATAAAAAGATCTTTTGTCTATATTATTCCATGTATCTTGTTTATATATTTGTATATATCTTCTGTGTGTATAAAATGTAGAAAGTAGTGAAATGTTTCTGATTCTGCTGTTTTTAGTGTGCTATTAATTTTTATTCTAATCTGAATGTTCTTCCTGTGTTCTGCAGAGCGAAGAGAAGAACCGTCAGCTTCAGGAGCGACTGGACGATGCCAAACAGAAGCTTCAGCAAACGCTGCAGAGAGCGGAGACTCTGCCCGAGGTGGAGGCACAGCTCGCCCAGAGGGTGGCAGCACTGAGCAAGGTCTGGGCTAGAATGACACCAGAATAACACAAGAATAACACAAGAATAACACCAGAATAACACTAGAATAACACTAAAATAACACTAGAATAACTCGAGAATAACACTAAAATAACACGAGAATAACACACACACACAATATACACACACACAATATACCCACACACACAATACACACACACACGTTATACACATACTCAGGCACACGTTATACACACACATGCACATGTTATACACATGCACATGTTATACACACACATGCACATGTTATACACATGCACATGTTATACACATACACATGTTATACACATACATGCACATGTTATACACATACATGTTATACACATACACATGTTATACACATACATGCACATGTTATACACATACACATGTTATACACATACACATTATACACATGCACATGTTATACACATACATGCACATGTTATACACATACATGCACATGTTATACACATACATGCACATGTTATACACATACATGCACATGTTATACACATGCACATGTTATACACATACATGCACATGTTATACACATGCACATGTTATACACATACATGCACATGTTATACACATACATGCACATGTTATACACATGCACATGTTATACACATGCACATGTTATACACATACATGCACATGTTATACACATACATGTTATACACATACATGCACATGTTATACACATGCATGCACATGTTATACACATACATGCACATGTTATACACATGCATGCACATGTTATACACATACACATGTTATACACATACATGCACATGTTATACACATGCACATGTTATACACATGCACATGTTATACACATACATGCACATGTTATACACATACATGCACATGTTATACACATACATGCACATGTTATACACATACATGCACATGTTATACACATACATGCACATGTTATACACATGCACATGTTATACACATACATGCACATGTTATACACATACATGCACATGTTATACACATGCACATGTTATATACATACATACACATGTTATACACATACATGCACATGTTATACACATACACATGTTATACACATACATGCACATGTTATACACATACATGCACATGTTATACACATACACATGTTATACACATACATGCACATGTTATACACATACATGCACATGTTATACACATACATGCACATGTTATACACATACACATGTTATACACATACATGCACATGTTATACACATACATGCACATGTTATACACATGCATGCACATGTTATACACATGCACATGTTATACACATACATGCACATGTTATACACATGCATGCACATGTTATACACATGCACATGTTATACACATACACATGTTATACACATACATGCACATGTTATACACATGCACATGTTATACACATGCACATGTTATACACATGCACATGTTATACACATACATGCACATGTTATACACATACATGCACATGTTATACACATACATGCACATGTTATACACATGCACATGTTATACACATACATGCACATGTTATACACATGCACATGTTATACACATACATGCACATGTTATACACATACATGCACATGTTATACACATGCACATGTTATACACATGCACATGTTATACACATACACATGTTATACACATACACGTTATACACATACATGCACATGTTATACACATACACATTATACACATGCACATGTTATACACATACATGCACATGTTATACACATACATGCACATGTTATACACATACACATGTTATACACATACATGCACATGTTATACACATACATGCACATGTTATACACATACATGCACATGTTATACACATACATGCACATGTTATACACATACATGTTATACACATACATGCACATGTTATACACATGCATGCACATGTTATACACATACATGCACATGTTATACACATACATGCACATGTTATACACATACATGCACATGTTATACACATGCATGCACATGTTATACACATACACATGTTATACACATACATGCACATGTTATACACATACATGCACATGTTATACACATGCACATGTTATACACATGCACATGTTATACACATGCACATGTTATACACATACATGCACATGTTATACACATACATGCACATGTTATACACATACATGCACATGTTATACACATACATGCACATGTTATACACATGCACATGTTATACACATACATGCACATGTTATACACATACATGCACATGTTATACACATACATGCACATGTTATACACATACATGCACATGTTATACACATACACATGTTATACACATACATGCACATGTTATACACATACATGCACATGTTATACACATACATGCACATGTTATACACATGCACATGTTATACACATACATGCACATGTTATACACATGCACATGTTATACACATGCACATGTTATACACATACACATGTTATACACATACACATGTTATACACATACATGCACATGTTATACACATGCACATGTTATACACATGCACATGTTATACACATACATGCACATGTTATACACATACATGCACATGTTATACATATACACATGTTATACACATACATGCACATGTTATACACATACATGCACATGTTATACACATACATGTTATACACATACACATGTTATACACATTCATGCACATGTTATACACATACATGCACATGTTATACACATACATGAACATGTTATACACATGCACATGTTATACACATGCACATGTTATACACATTGCACATGTTATACACATGCACATGTTATACACATACATGCACATGTTTTACACATACATGCACATGTTATACACATGCACATGTTATACACATGCATGCACATGTTATACACATACATGCACATGTTATACACATACATGCACATGTTATACACATACATGCACATGTTATACACATGCACATGTTATACACATGCACATGTTATACACATACATGCACATGTTATACACATACATGCACATGTTATACACATGCACATGTTATACACATACATGCACATGTTATACACATGCACATGTTATACACATACATGCACATGTTATACACATACATGCACATGTTATACACATGCACATGTTATACACATGCACATGTTATACACATACACATGTTATACACATACATGCACATGTTATACACATACATGCACATGTTATACACATGCACATGTTATACACATACATGCACATGTTATACACATGCATGCACATGTTATACACATACATGCACAGGTTATACACATACATGCACATGTTATACACATGCATGCACATGTTATACACATACACATGTTATACACATACACATGTTATACACATACACATGTTATACACATACATGCACATGTTATACACATACACATGTTATACACATGCATGCACATGTTATACACATGCACATGTTATACACATACATGCACATGTTATACACATACACATGTTATACACATACACGTTATACACATGCATGTTATACACATGCACATGTTATACACATACATGCACATGTTATACACATGCACATGTTATACACATGCACATGTTATACACATACACATGTTATACACATACACATGTTATACACATACATGCACATGTTATACACATACACATGTTATACACATACACGTTATACACACACACACACACACACGTTATACACATACAACGTCCTCGTCTCCTTGTCTCTTCATCCCCTTCTCACCTTGTCTCCTTCTCACCTCGTCTCCCTCTCTCCTCTCTGCTTGTCTCCTCATGTCCTTGTTCTCTTCATTCCTCTCTCCTTCGTTTGCCACATGTCTTTGTCTCCTCGTCTCCTCATCCCCTTCTCTCCTCTCCTTCTCACCTTGTCTCCTTCTCCCCTCTCCCCTCTCCCCTCTCTCCTCTCTCCTCTCTCCTTCTCTCCTCCTGTCCTAGGCGGAGGAGAGACATGGTAACTTTGAGGAGCGTCTGCGTCAGATGGAGGCTCAGCTGGAGGAGAAGAACCAGGAGCTGCAGAGGGTGAGTCTCATGTTTCTCCCCAAGGCGAGAAGGTCCTTGGTTCCTCCCTCCTCTCTCCTCCTCCTCTCCTCCTCTCCTCCTCTCCTCCCTGTTCTCACTCTTTTCTCCTCGCAGGCCCGGCAGAGGGAGAGAATGAACGACGAACACAACAAACGTCTGAGCGACACGGTGGATAAACTCCTGTCCGAGTCCAACGAGCGTCTGCAGCTGCACCTGAAGGAGAGGATGGCCGCCCTGGAGGAGAAGGTCAGAACTGCACCTCCGTCCATCCCAAACAGGAAGTGAGCGTGGGCGTGACTCGGCTCCATCCACCGTGGCCTCCAGTTCACTTTCTATTGAAAACCATCCCCCCTCTCTCTGTAACTGCGGCTCGTATCGTCATTTTGGTCTCAAATCGTTCGTATTTACGCCTCTACCTGCTCCGTGCACCGTTCGTTCGTTTGAATTTGAAAAAAACAGTCTCGGTGCCTGTTTCAGTTTTGATATTTTATTCTCTCTGGTTCATATGAAGTTCTGCTGCTCAGGGCGATGTGTGAAATGTGGATCTATTGAATTCTGTGTCAACAGTGTCGACTGAACAAAACAGAGTTTATCGCTGCTTCCTGTTTCTCTTCATGGAGTTCAGCGATTACTTTCCAAGACGTGAGGGTAAATGCTAAAGCCAGCGTAGACTGTGCGATGTTTTCGACCAAATCTCAGTTTTTAAAAGTTCACAGCTCCTGATTCATGTTCTCACACTGTACGAACAACTTCAACAGAAACCCTCACGAGAGGCGACTGGATTCAAGCAGGTTTGATTTTCTTGTGACCCACGATTGTTGATCTGGAGCTGAACTTGGCCGTGCAAAAGCTCAGTTTGGTTGCAGGAATAACCCGTCTGTCATATAGTTTATCTGCGTTGTGTTGTGAGCAAATGGACAGGACACGGTGCTGCTTTTGTGGTTTTAATCCACATGAAACAAAACATGTGGTGAGGATACCACAGCTCTACACAGAGCGAGTCACATTAGCACCTAAAGTTAGCTTCTGTCACCACATGTGTAACAGTTCCTTACTGTGTAATAACTCGTACATTGTACAAAAATTATGTCATAAATGTCCCAGTTGACATAAATGAATAATTAAACAGAAATACACCATTTTTACAGACAGAGCTAAAATCTGTGACCCACCTCGTGCCCGTCTCCCATGAACTGGCAACATGCTCACGGCACCAGGGGCACCACAAGAGGGCGCTACTCAACCAAAATGCATTATCTTAATAAGTAATGACAAGTGGAATCCAGCACAGTGGAATCTCCGTCACACTGGTCGTGAGGGATTCATCGGTTCTCGTTACCCCATGTTTACGACAAGAAACACGACGCACGATTAAGGAAAAAATCAGCTCAGAAAGGGTCAAAAATTGCAGCGTGTACACCCGGCTGACCCTGACCCTGACCCTGACCCTGACCCTGACCCCGACCCCGACCCCGACCCCGACCCCGACCCCGACCCCGACCCTGACCCTGACCCTGACCCTGACCACTCCTTTATGTACAGTCTGTGGTTAAACACACTCACACTGTATATTCTGCTGTCGTGTCTTCTGCAGAACGCTCTGTCTGAGGAACTGTCCAACATGAAGAAGCTCCAGGACGACCTCTTGGCCAATAAGGTAACTCCTCCTCCTTCTTCTCCTCCTCTCCTCCTCCTCTCCTCCTCCTCCTCCTCTCCTCTCCTCCTCTCCTCCTCCTCCTCTGCTGCTCCTCTTCTCCTCCTCCTCTCCTCCTCCTCCTCCTCCTCCTCCTCCTCCTCCTCTGCTGCTCCTCTTCTCCTCCTCCTCTCCTCCTCCTCTCCTTCTCTCTCCTCCTCTCCTCCTCCTCCTTCTCTCCTTCTCCTCCTCTCCTCCTCCTCTCTCCTCCCTCCTCTCCTCCTCCTCCTCTCCTCCTCCTCTCCTCCTCCTCCTCTCCTCCGCCTCCTCCTCCTCCTCCTCCTCCTCTGCTGCTCCTCTTCTCCTCCTCCTCTCCTCCTCCTCCTCCTCCTCCTCCTCCTCTGCTGCTCCTCTTCTCCTCCTCCTCCTCCTCTCCTCCTCTCCTCCTGAGGTCATAGTGTTTTATCGGCTGTAGATTATTGACCCTCACAGGGTCCTGACAGCTCTGTGCTCTCAGTCAGTTAAACGTGGGTCTGGAGGCCGTTTGAAAAGCATCTGAAGTGAAATCTTTGTCCTCCTGCAGCTCCCGTTTCGTTTTTTCCTGTGTTGGTTTTACTTACGTGTGTTTTGTGTGTTGCCGTTGTTCAGGATCAGCTGATCGCAGAGTTGGAGCGAATTCAGCTCGAACTGGACCAACTCCGAGCCCGACCCGGAGGAAACTACTCCAGGTACACGACGCCAAACACTGACAACTACTGCAGGACTGTAACACTGGAGTAGCAGTAGTGGTTGTATTTATAGTAGTATTTGTAGTATTCAAAGTATCTGCAGTACTGACCCTCCCTCCCCACAGTCACTCCCTCCCCGGCAGTGCTCTGGAGTAGCAGCAGCAGTAGTAGTAGTAGTAGTAGTAGTAGTAGTAGTAGTAGTAGTAGTAGTAGTAGCAGTAGCAGTAGCAGTAGCAGTAGTATTTGTAGTATTTATAGTAGTATTCGTAGTATTCAAAGTATCTGCAGTACTGACCCTCCCTCCCCACAGTCACTCCCTCCCCGGCAGTGCTCTGAAGCAGCAGTAGTAGCAGTAGCAGTAGTAGTAGTAGTATTTGTAGTATTTGCAGTATTTGTAGTATTTGTAGTATTTGCAGTATTTGTAGTATTCGTAGTATTTGTCCCCACAGCCGCTCCCTCCCCGGCAGTGCTCTGGAGCTGCGTTACTCTCACGGCGGTGGGGGGGGGTCTCTTCCGTCCAGCTCTCACCTGGACATGTTGGGCCACGCCACGGTGGGGCCGGTCGTGCGCCGCAGTCACCGCGCCCGGTGGAGCTCCGCCCGCGACGACGCCACCAAGGTCAGACCCTACGCGCGTCTCTGTGGCCAGAACGTTCGGCGGTTACCACGGAGACGCAACACACACACGAGCAAACACAGCCAGTCGGGTCTGATGGAGTTAAAGCTGAACTGACTCTAACGCAGTGCTTCTCAAGTAGTGGGGCCCGCCCCTGGGGGCGGAGTTAAAGCTGAACTGACTCTAACGCAGTGCTTCTCAAGTAGTGGGGCCCGCCCCTGGGGCGGAGTTAAAGCTGAACTGACTCTAACGCAGTGCTTCTCAAGTAGTGGGGCCCGCCCCTGGGGGCGGAGTTAAAGCTGAACTGACTCTAACGCAGTGCTTCTCAAGTAGTGGGGCCCGCCCCTGGGGGCGGAGTTAAAGCTGAACTGACTCTAACGCAGTGCTTCTCAAGTAGTGGGGCCCGTACTAGAATAAAGTGTAATTGCAGATCCACTACAGTAGGTGGCAGTGGCGCTCTCATTGTCAGAGTGTGCAGGGAGCATTAGCTCTATGCTGTAGGGTTTATTTTGCACTGAGCAGGTGATATGAAGTGAGTAAACGGACCTGAAGACAACATGAAGACATTTTTAACAGGGATGAAAAGAAAGAGAGAGAGATGAAGATAATGAGACAAAAGAAAGTCGCCCGAAAGCGAAGACGAGGAAATATGACGAAGCAAATGTAGCGCTCGGCTTCACTGTGATTACAGTGGGAGACGAGGAAAGACCGGAGTGTTTTCTGTGTGTAAAAACGCTGGCAGTGGACAGCATGAAGCCAAAGAGATTAAGGCGCCACTTGAAGACTTTACATCCCAACACGCGGATGAGCCGCTAGAGTTTTTTCAGCGAAAACATGCTGAATATTGGCAATATTGGAAAGCTCCTTCAGTAAACCAGAGCACTGTTAGCATCGTATAAGGTGCTGTACCAAACTGCTCAATGCAAAGAATTAAGTTATTCTTTGTTATAAGTTGAACTATAGTTCTTTCTTTTTTCTTTTCTTTAATGTTAACAGGACACAGTGTTATGCAGAGCTGGACCAGTTTTACAGACAAATGCTGTAATATAATATATCATATATATAGTGCCAACATAGTGGGGGGGAATTGTTTTCTTTTTGCTGGGGGAAGAGTAACAGAAAATAATTGAGAAGCACTGACTCTAACGTAATCATATATACATACATATCTCCATGGAGGCAAACAGAAATGTTACATAGTGGGGCTTTAAGACAATGATACCAGAGCTGCTGATACCAGAGCTCCTGATACCAGAGCTCCTGATACCAGAGCTGCTGATACCAGAGCTGCTGATACCAGAGCTCCTGATACCAGAGCTGCTGATACCAGAGCTCCTGATACCAGAGCTGCTGATACCAGAGCTGCTGATACCAGAGCTGCTGATACCAGAGGAAAAACAGTCCATGTTCTCGAGCTGAATCGTGAGTATTTAAGACCCACTGCTGAAGCCCCTGTGTGTGTGCAGTACCCGGACTGGGACAGCGCCGCCCTGCTGGTGCCGGGCTTCGAGCGCGGGGGGGAGGTGGGCTGTTCCGACGAGGAGGAGGACGGGGACGGGCTGTTCGGCTCAGAGCTGCTGTCGCCCAGCGGACAGACGGACGTGCAGACACTGGCCATCATGCTGCAGGAGCAACTGGAGGCCATCAACAAGGAGATCAAGTGAGGACCGGACCGGGACTGGGACTGGGACTGGGACTGGGACTGGGACTGGGACTGGGACTGGGACTGGGACTGGACCGGGACCGGGACTGGGACTGGTCCGGGACTGGACCAGGACTGGACCAGGACCGGACCAGGATTAGACTGGGACTGGATCAGGACTATAATGAGAATACAGAACCAGGACTGAGACCAATATCAGGACCATTCCAGAACTAAACCAGGGACCAAGGTTGGACTTGAATCAGGACTCGAATCTAAACCAGGACTGGGACCTGAGCAGGACCACCCCGACTACTCTTCCTCTTTGTTTTTCCTTCCCTCACTCACCATCCTCTCTTCCTTCCTCTCTCCTCTCTCCTCTCCTCTCCTCTCTCCTCTCTCCTCTCTCCTCTCTCCTCTCCTCTCTCCTCTCCTCTCTCCTCTCCTCTCCTCTCTCCTCTCCTCTCCTCTCCTCTCTCCTCTCTCCTCTCTCCTCTCTCCTCTCCTCTCTCCTCCCCCTCTCCTCCCTCTCTCCTCTCTCCTCTCCTCTCTCCTCTCTCCTCTCCTCTCTCCTCTCCTCTCCTCTCTCCTCCCTCTCTTCTCCTCCCCCCCTCAGGCTGATCCAGGAGGAGAAGGAGAACACGGAGCTTCGTGCGGAGGAGATCCAGAGTCGTGTGAGTGTGTCTCTGGACAGTCCTCCGCTCGCTCCCTCGTCTCTGGGCAGAGACTCGGGTCGCGCCTTCATGTCGTCCTCCATCACCTCCTCCACCCTGGCCTCGCCCTCCCCGCCCAGCTCCGGCCACTCCACGCCGCGCCTGCCCCACTCGCCCGCCCGCGACACCGACCGCCAGGTACGCAGCGCCCCCTGGAGGAGCAGGGAGCGCCCCCTGGAGGAGCAGGGAGCGCCCCCTGGAGGGCTGGAGTGTTCTGATCTAAGGATGTTTCCTCCTCACAAACACCTGGAGATCTGTTTCCTGGTTTAGTCCTGGTTTAGTCCTGGTTTAGGCCTGGTTTAGCCCTGGTTTAGTCCTGGTTTAGTCCTGGTTTAGCCCTGGTTTAGTCCTGGTTTAGTCCTGGTTTAGCCCTGGTTTAGCCCTGGTTTAGTCCTGGTTTAGTCCTGGTTTAGTCCTGGTTTAGACCTGGTTTAGACCTGGTTTAGTCCTGGTTTAGTCCTGGTTTAGCCCTGGTTTAGTCCTGGTTTAGTCCTGGTTTAGTCCTGGTTTAGTCCTGGTTTAGTCCTGGTTTAGTCCTGGTTTAGTCCTGGTTTAGCCCTGGTTTAGACCTGGTTTAGACCTGGTTTAGTCCTGGTTAACCCTGGTTTAGTCCTGGTTTAGTCCTGGTTTAGTCCTGGTTTAGACATGGTTTAGACCTGGTTTAGTCCTGGTTTAGCCCTGGTTTAGTTCTGGTTTAGTCCTGTTTTAGCCCTGGTTTAGTTCTGGTTTAGTCCTGCTTTAGCCCTGGTTTAGTTCTGGTTTAGCCCTGGTTTAGTTCTGGTTTAGCCCTGCTTTAGCCCTGGTTTAGTCCTGGTTTAGTTCTGGTTTAGTCCTGGTTTAGTCCTGGTTTAGTCCTGTTTTAGTCCTGTTTTAGTCCTGGTTTAGCCCTGGTTTAGTCCTGGTTTGGATCTGGTTTAGATCTGGTTTAGTCCTGGTTTAGCCCTGGTTTAGCCCTGGTTTAGTCCTGGTTTAGTCCTGGTTTAGTCCTGGTTTAGCCCTGGTTTAGTCCTGGTTTAGACCTGGTTTAGCCCTGGTTTAGACCTGGTTTAGTCCTGGTTTAGACCTGGTTTAGCCCTGGTTTAGACCTGGTTTAGTCCTGGTTTAGTCCTGGTTTAGTTCTGGTTTAGTCCTGGTTTAGTTCTGGTTTAGTCCTGGTTTAGTTCTGGTTTAGTCCTGGTTTAGTTCTGGCTTTAGCCCTGGTTTAGTCCTGGTTTAGCCCTTGTTTATACCTGGTTTACCCCTGGTTTAGCCCTTGTTTAGTCCTGGTTTAGTCCTGGTTTAGCCCTGTTTTAGTCCTGGTTTAGTTCTGGTTTTAGCCCTGGTTTAGTCCTGGTTCAGCCCTGGTTTAGTCCTGGTTTGGCCCTGGTTTAGTCCTGGTTTAGTCCTGGTTCAGCCCTGGTTTAGTCCTGGTTTAGTCCTGGTTTAGACCTGGTTTAGTCCTGGTTTAGTCCTGGTTTAGTCCTTCTTTCAAATAGAAACGGCTCTGTTCCACCTTGTGATGTCATGTGGTGATACAGGAAGTGCTCCGCTGTCTTTTTAAACTCACTTGAAAACTACCACTTCATGACATCACAAGGTGGAACAGAACATTTGGAGCTTTGGAGATGTAAACAGAGTCACGCAAACATGTGAATGAAACAAACACGACTCCAGTTCTGTTTGTGAGGTGGAAAGAGTCTCATATGAACCTTTAATAAACACATTCTGACCAGATGAAACAGTGAGACTCTGAGCAGGACGGATGTCACTGGAGCTGTCGTCTGAAACACGTCGTGTGTATAATAATAATAATAATGAAGCTGTGGTGTGTTTGTTCATGTGGAGGAGGAGCGCTCTCTCCTGGACTCTGCTCCTCGGGCTCTGCGTCTGGACAGAACCACCCTCACTCACCCTGGAGCCCTGCTGGACGACCCCCGGGAATACCGCAGGTAAACCACACTGACACGCCTGAAGCCAGAGGGCAAAACCGGAGAAACAGGGACTGAAGCCAGAGGGCAAAACCGGAGAAACAGGGACTGAAGCCAGAGGGCAAAACCGGAGAAACAGGGACTGAAGCCAGAGGGCAAAACCGGAGAAACAGGGACTGCAGGTGGAAATGAGCTCTGGTGCTACAACCGGGCACAGTGGGTCTCTCCTGTTTAACCCTCGAAGACCTACGACATCGTACACGACACAGAGGAACATGTTTGTATAACCGCAGAACTTTGTAAGTGTAAAAGACAGAAACGTCCTTTTCCCCTCTGAAAGTGCAGACATAGAGGTTTCCGTACATTTCTGCGGCTTTATCCTACGTCACACTCACGCTGTGTGATGACGGGAGCAAAACGAGTGTCCAATAGGAACTTTGTTTTCCCCAAACTCATGCGCTCCGTCCATTTTGATGGAGCCAAACTTTGCCAAAGAGTGAAGTGAGTCAAGATGGTCGACTCCTCTGACTGTGTGTGTTTATAACGAGGGAAAAAGTCGCTCTAAGTGGAGTTAATTCTCACACACATGGAAAATGACACATCTTGGTGTGTGTAATTGTGCATCTCTTTCTATTTTTATTTAAAGGTTTATTTCAGTCCAAATGAACAAATCCAAATGTAATTTCCACCCTGGAAATGCAGAAGTGCTGTGGCTCTGGCCGTGGTCCTGACAGGAGCTGTTTCCAGGACTGGACCAGGAAAGTCATGGAGCCACTGCACTTTTTTGTTTTTAGGGCAATAAGGAGATTTTTAATTTACTTACAGACTTGAGATTTTGCATTTTTGTAGCTCAGGCCCTAAATTAAGCATTTTTATGTCCAAGAAGTTGTTTCTACATGTTTGCTGTGACTTTTGTATGAAAGTTTTTTTTATGTGTATTTCTGGTCCTGTAGCTTTTCTCACAGCCTCATGACACAACTACAGCAGCAGATGTGAAATAACAGGTTGGACTGAACAAAAGGAGGTAGAACACTTCATTAGGGGTAAAAGGGGCAGTTTTAAAAGCAAAATTAAGAACAGAATCCAGGCGAGGAGAAATGTACTAAAACTGCCCTCAGGTTGCCCCACAGTCCCATAAATAAACTAAATAATAATAAGTGAACGGTTCAGATTCCTCATGTAGAAGGAGAGAGTTCCTGAAATACTGTTAAACGTTTTACCCCCATCATAGAAACATCAGGTCCCATGAGCCTTTCAGAGGTGCAGACGTTTGTTCAGAACGTTTAAAGCTTCAGTGTGTGACTTTCTTCTGTCTTCAGTCTCTCGGTGGACGGCAGCTGCACCAACAGCACCAACAGCAGCCAGGACTCTCTGCACAAGAAGAAGAAGAGCATCAAGTCGTCCATCGGGCGCCTGTTTGGAAAGAAAGAGAAAGGACGGATGGGACAACCGGGGCGGGACGGGCCGGCCTCACTGGGTAAAACAACCACACACACACATACATACAAAAAACTGCACATACATACACACACATACACACACACACACACATACATACACACACACACACATACATACACACACACATACACACACACACACATACATACAAAAAACTGCACATACATACACACACACACACACACACACACACATACATACACACATACATACATACACACATACATACACACACACATACATACACACACACATACATACACACATACATACACACACACATACATACACACATACATACACACACACATAGATACACACATACACACACACATACACACACACATACATACACACACACATACATACATACACACATACATACACACACACATACATACACACACACATACATACACACATACATACACACACACACACACACATACATACACACACACACACATACATACAAAAAACTGCACATACATACACACACACATACATACAAAAAACTGTAGCTGTAGTTGTGTCCTTAGGCAAGACACTTCCCCTGCGTTGCCTGGGGTGACGGTGAGTGTGTGTGAGTGAGTGTGTGAGTGAGTGTGTGAGTGTGTGAGTGTGTGAGTGAGTGAGTGAGTGAGTGAGTGTGTGAGTGTGTGTGTGTGTGTGAGTGTGTGAGTGAGTGTGTGAGTGTGTGAGTGTGTGAGTGAGTGAGTGAGTGAGTGAGTGTGTGACTGTGGCGTAAATGAACAGCGCTCTGTAAAGTGTCTTAACTATCAAGGACCACACCAACGACACACGTGCAAAGAGAAAAGAGTTCGTTCTCTGGAGACGAGGCGGGTTGGCTGGGTTGAGACTCACGGTGGGGATACAGTCTCAATCTTCACATAGCCCAGCAGGACAGAATCAGAATTTGCAGGAGTTGGTTGCTACATTCATTTAGTTTTAAAAATCATGACAATATCAAGTAATCCAAAGTATTCAGATTACATTACTCACTTTAAGTAATTTAATTGATTATGTCACAAACTACATTTTGGGGTCTGTAATCTGTAATCTGTAGGGGAACATTTTAAAAGTCACCTTCTCAACACTGATGCCACAACATCTAAACAGAATCGTACATTACATCAAGTGGAAAAGAAACCGCGAGGTGAGTCAACCTG
Organism: Odontamblyopus rebecca; assembly: GCA_030686955.1. Classification (NCBI taxonomy): domain Eukaryota; kingdom Metazoa; phylum Chordata; class Actinopteri; order Gobiiformes; family Gobiidae; genus Odontamblyopus; species Odontamblyopus rebecca. The sequence goes on from CM060667.1 coordinate 2,344,451, forward strand.
AGCCCAAAACACGTGGATCTGTCAGTGCAGGTGGTGTGTGCTTAACATGTGCAAAGTAGACATGACAATAACAAACGATTACTCGATTATTCAAACAAAATAATCGACTGAATAATCGATTACTGTAATAATCGAGAGCTGCAGCCCTATAATGAACATCTTTGGTGCATTCGGAGAGCCGTTCAGGAGGAGGTGGGGAGCTCCTGTTAGCTCCTGTTAGCTCCTGTTAGCTCCTGTTAACTCCTGTTAGCTCCTGTTAGCTCCTGTTAGCTCCTGTTAGCTCCTGTTAGCTCCTGTTAGCTCCTGTTAGCTCCTGTTAGCTCCTGTTAGCTCCTGTTAGCTCCTGAGCTACAGGCTGGAGACCCCTGCTGTACATCAGTGAACACAAACACACTACATACGACATACACGTACAGCACACTAACTCCTGCTCAGCCTCCAGCTCCTCTGAGGACCTCTCTTCTCTCATATGAATCTTCTGTCCTCAGCCTCCACTCCCTCTGAGGACCTGGGCCCCGGAGACTCCATGACTCTGAGTAAAACCGGGACTCTGGGCCCGGCCGACAAAGACCGACGCAACAAGAAGAAGTGAGTTTCACCTCAGTGTGGCTCCGGCATCACCCAGTGCTCAGCTGCAGATGTTCCATAACACTTCTGGTTCCTCTGTGGTGTTTCATGGTTCTTCTCTGTTGTTTCATGGTTCTTCTCTGTTGTTTCATGGTTCTTCTCTGTTGTTTCATGGTTCTTCTCTGTTGTTTCATGGTTCCTCTCTGTTGTTTCATGGTTCCTCTCTGTTGTTTCATGTTTCCTCTGTGACGTTTCATGGTTCTTCTGTTGTTTCATGGCTCTTCTCTGTTGTTTCACTGTTCTTCTGTTGTTTCATGGTTCCTCTCTGTTGTTTCATGGTTCCTCTCTGTTGTTTCTTGGTTCCTCTGTGATGTTTCATGGTTCCTCTGTGACGTTTCACGGTTCTTCACGGTTCTTCTTTCAGACATGAGCTGCTGGAGGAGGCGTGCCGTCAGGGTCTCCCCTTCGCCTCCTGGGACGGTCCCACTGTGGTGTCGTGGCTTGAGGTGAGAAGCTCCTGAACCTGTTCTGAAGTCGCAGCCGAACATCTGAGCAGCAAAGCTCCAGCAGCTGTGTGTCAGATGCCCTCCCTGCGTCTCCAGGGGGTTTGGTTCTGGAGTTCAGAGTCTGAGATGTGAATGTTCCTGTGCTGGAGTCAAATGTGAAAATGAATTATTCTGCAAAAGCTCTAATCCTTAATATGTTTGTGTCTGATTTTTCTGCCCCCTTTACCCTCTGTGCCTCCTCTGTCCTCTCTGTGCCTCCTCTGTGCCTCCTCTGTGCCTCCTCTGTCCTCTCTGTGCCTCCTCTGTGCCTCCTCTGTCCTCTCTGTGCCTCCTCTGTCCTCTCTTTTCCTCCTCTGTGCCTCCTCTGTCCTCTCTGTGACTCCTCTGTCCTCTCTTTTCCTCCTCTGTGCCTCCTCTGTCCTCTCTGTGCCTCCTCTGTCCTCTCTTTTCCTCCTCTGTGCCTCCTCTGTCCTCTCTGTGACTCCTCTGTCCTCTCTGTGCCTCCTCTGTCCTCTCTGTGCCTCCTCTGCGCCTCCTCTGTCCTCTCTGTGCCTCCTCTGTGCCTCCTCTGTGCCTCCTCTGTCCTCTCTGTGCCTCCTCTGTGCCTCCTCTGTCCTCTCTGTGCCTCCTCTGTCCTCTCTGCGCCTCCTCTGTCCTCTCTGTGCCTCCTCTGTCCTCTCTTTTCCTCCTCTGTGCCTCCTCTGTCCTCTCTGTGCCTCCTCTGTCCTCTCTGTGCCTCCTCTGTGCCTCCTCTGTCCTCTCTGTGCCTGCTCTGTCTTCTCTGCGCATTCTGTGTCCTCTCTGTGCCTCCTCTGTCCTCTCTGTGCCTCCTCTGTCCTCTCTGTGCCTCCTCTGTCCTCTCTGTGCCTCCTCTGTGCCTCCTCTGTCCTCTCTGTGCCTCCTCTGTCCTCTCTGTGCCTCCTCTGTCCTCCTCTGTGCCTCCTCTGTCCTCTCTGTGCCTCCTCTGTCCTCTCTTTGCCTCCTCTGTGCCTCCTCTGTCCTCTCTGTGCCTCCTCTGTCCTCCTCTGTGCCTCCTCTGTCCTCTCTGTGCCTCCTCTGTCCTCTCTTTGCCTCCTCTGTGCCTCCTCTGTCCTCTCTGTGCCTCCTCTGTCCTCTCTTTGCCTCCTCTGTGCCTCCTCTGTCCTCTCTGTGCCTCCTCTGTCCTCTCTTTACCCCCTCTGCCCCCTCTTTTACCCCCGGGGCAGCTGTGGGTGGGCATGCCGGCCTGGTACGTGGCCGCGTGTCGCTCGAACGTGAAGAGCGGCGCCATCATGGCGAACCTGTCGGACACGGAGATCCAGCGGGAGATCGGGATCAGTAACCCGCTGCACCGCCTCAAGCTGCGCCTCGCCATCCAGGAGATGGTGTCGCTGACCAGCCCGTCCGCGCCCGCCACCACCGGATCTGTGAGGACCGGGACGAGACCGGGACCAGGACCGGGACTAGACCGAGACCAGGACTGAACCAGGACCAGGACTAAACCAGGACCAGGACTGAGCCAAGACTAAACGACTAAACCAGGACTAAACCAGGACTAAACCAGCCCGTCCGCGCCCGCCACCACCGGATCTGTGAGGACCGGGACGAGACCGGGACCGGGACCGGGACCAGGACCAGGACCAGGAGTAGACCGAGACCAGGACTAAACCAGGACTGAACCAGGACCAGGACTGAACCAGGACTGAACCAGGACTAAACCAGTACTAAACCAGGACTAAACCAGGACCAGGACTGAACCAGGACTAAACGACTAAACCAGCCCGTCCGCGCCCGCCACCACCGGATCTGTGAGGACCTGGACCTGGACCAGGACCGGCGACAAACTCCACAAAAGTCTGTGTTATTCTATAAAATATGAACCAAAGGCAAATGACTAAAGACTGAAACAGACTTTTCCTCAGCCTCAGGTCGTTTCTCTTCTCTAGTTTTGTGGAGTTTGTCTCCGTCAGCTGAGCAGAAATGACGTCCTGTAATTACCACAGAAATAATAATGAAGAATTTTAGAAATAAACTCACACAAATGAAACTGTCACAGCACAAAACAGCACAAACCAAATACAAACGTTTGACATCATTTTCTTCCTGTTTTGAGGCTGTTTCACATTCTGAGGTTCTGGACGACGTCATCGACCAAAATAAAACTGAATATCTGAAGAACCAGAATCACAAACTGAACTTTCTGCAGCACAAACAGAGTTTTTGTGCAGGTTAGAGTTTGATGGGCTTCAGGGAGCTCCGGGCTCCTGACACACGGCGCGGAATAAATGAGCCAGAATCCAAAGAGGATTTCATTACATATATTATTATTATTATATTTATTAATATAGTTATTTGTTTTATTATGTATTCCTTAAGATCATGATAAAATCGGAATCGTGATTTTATTATTTTTAATCGCCCGCCCCCCCCCCCCACTCACTCATGTTTATTCAGCATCAGAATATCAGAAACCGATAATCCGTCCAAAGATTCGCCGCATCCGTGTTTTAAGGCGCAGGGTTCAGAGTGTGAGTAAAAAGGAGCGTCTTACAGTCGGGAAATGGCGACTCCAGACGGTCAGTGAGGAGGAACGACTAGAACATGGAGGAAATAATAATAATAACTTGTATAGCTCTATTTTGGACACTCAAACACACTTTAAATAACATAATAATCCACCTTTTCTCTTTTCTCCTCCTCCAGTCGACCAGTAACGTGTGGATGACCCACGCTGAGATGGAGTCTCTGAACGCCGCCACCAAGCCCCCCGTAAGCCCCGCCCCCTCATCACAACACCTCTTTTCTCTGTCGTTTTTGCTTTGGAATGATTTGATTTTGGTCTTTTTTTTGCGTTGTCTCTCCTCCTCTCCTCCTCCTCTCCTCCTCCTCTCCTCCTCCTCTCCTCCTCTTCCTCTCCTCCTCTGTCCCTCTGTCCTCCTCCTCTTCCTCCTCTTCCTCTGTTTGTTTCTCGTGTTTCTTCTGTGTTCTGGTCTCAGGTCTCGGCTCCACCTGCTGCACTGCACAGTTTGTTTATTTAGACATTTACTAGAGTTTAGACCCAGTTTTTTACAGGTGTCGTTTAGACCTGGTTTAGTCCTGGTTTAGTCCTGGTTTAGTCCTGGTTTAGTCCTGGTTTAGATCTGGTTTAGTCCTGGTTTAGACCTGGTTTAGATCTGGTTTAGACCTGGTTTAGTCCTGGTTTTGTCCTGGTTTTGTTCTGGTTTAGTCCTGGTTTAGTCCTGGTTTAGTCCTGGTTTTGTTCTGGTTTAGTCCTGGTTTAGTCCTGGTTTAGTCCTGGTTTAGTCCTGGTTTTGTTCTGGTTTAGTCCTGGTTTAGACCTGGTTTAGACATGGTTTAGACCTGGTTTAGACCTGGTTTAGATCTGGCTTAGTCTGGGTTTAGTCTGGTTTAGATTTGGGTTAATCCTGGTTTAGTCCTAGTTTAGACCTGGTTTAGACCTGTTTTAGACTAAGTTTAACCCAAGTTTAACCCAAGTTTAGACCAGGTTTAGTCCTAGTTTAGTCCTGGTTTAGTCCTGGTTCAGTCCTGGTTCAGTCCTGGTTTAGTCCTGGTTTAGTCCTGGTTTAGTCCTGGTTCAGTCCTGGTTAAGTCCTGGTTTAGTCCTGGTTTAGTCCTGGTTAAGTCCTGGTTAAGTCCTGGTTCAGTCCTGGTTCAGTCCTGGTTCAGTCCTGGTTTAGTCCTGGTTTAGTCCTGGTTCAGTCCTGGTTCAGTCCTGGTTCAGTCCTGGTTTAGTCCTGGTTAAGTCCTGGTTCAGTCCTGGTTCAGTCCTGGTTAAGTCCTGGTTAAGTCCTGGTTCGGTCCTGGTTCGGTCCTGGTTCGGTCCTGGTTTAGTCCTGGTTTAGACCTGGTTTAGTCCTGGTTTAGTCCTGGTTAAGTCCTGGTTCGGTCCTGGTTTAGTCCTGGTTTAGTCCTGGTTTAGTCCTGGTTTAGTCCTGGTTCGGTCCTGGTTTAGACCTGGTTTAGACTTGGTTTAGTCCTGGTTTAGTCCTGGTTTTTCAGTGCAGCTCTTGTTGTTGTTTCAAACTAAAATCCCGTCACTAACTCCTGTGTCCCTCACACTCCTCCTCCTCCTCCTCTCTTCCTCCTCCTCCTCTCCTCCTCCTCCTCCTCTCCTCCTCCTCTTCTCCTCCTCCTTCTCTCCTCCTCTCCTCCTCCTCCTCTCCTCCTCCTCCTCCTCCTTCTCTCCTTCTCTCCTCCTCCTCCTCCTCCTTCTCTCCTCCTCCTCCTCCTCCTCCTCTCCTCCTCCTCCTCTCCTCCTCCTCTCTTCCTCTCTTCCTCCTCCTCCTCTCCTCCTCCTCCTCTCTTCCTCTCTTCCTCCTCCTCCTCCTCTCTTCCTCCTCCTCCTCCTCTCCTCCTCTTCTCTCTCTCTCTGCAGGAGCTTAAGGAGTTCAGCTGGGACCAGGTGAGATTCACATTTTTCTTTTGAATCTTTTGATCCGAGCTGAGAGAAGGTTCTGACTGTGGCCGTTCCCTCTCCCCCTCTCCTCCTCTCCTCCTCCCCCTTTCCTCCTCTCCTCCTCTCCTCCTCCTCCTCTCCTCCCCTCTCCCCCTCTTATCTCCTCCCTCTCCTCCTCCCCCTCTCCTCTTCCTCTCCCCCTCTCCTCCTCTCTTCCTCCTCCTCCTCTCCCCCTCTCCTCCTCCTCTCCGCCTCTCCTCCTCTCCTCCTCCTCCTCTCCCCCTCTCCTCCTCCTCTCCTCCTCCTCCTCCTCTCCTCCCCCTCTCCTCTCCTCTCCTCCTCCTCCTCCTCTCCTCCTCCTCCTTTCCTCCTCTCCTCCTCTCTCCTCCCCCTCTCCCCCTCTCCTCCTCTCCTCCTCCTCCTCCTCTCTCCTCCTCCTCACCTCCCCCTCTCCTCCTCTCCTCCCCCTCTCCTCCTCTCCTCCCCCTCTCCTCTCCCCCTCTCCTCTCCTCCTCAGATCCTGGCGTACGGGGACATGAATCACGAGTGGGTGGGGAATGAGTGGCTGCCGGGCCTGGGTCTGCCTCAGTACAGGTCGTACTTCATGGAGTCTCTGGTGGACGCGCGGATGTTGGACCATCTGACCAAGAAGGAGCTGAGGGGGCAGCTCAAGATGGTCGACAGCTTCCACAGGTGGGATTTAGACCCGCTTTAGTCCTGCTTTAGACCTGCTTTAGTCCTGCTTTAGACCCGCTTTAGTTCTGGTTTAGTCCTGGTTTAGTCCTGCTTTAGACCCGCTTTAGTCCTGCTTTAGACTCGCTTTAGTCCTGCTTTAGTCCTGCTTTAGACCCGCTTTAGTCCTGCTTTAGACCCACTTTAGTCCTGCTTTAGACCCGCTTTAGTCCTGCTTTAGACCTGGTTTAGTCCTGGTTTAGTCCTGGTTTAGATCTGGTTTAGACCTGGTTTAGATCTGGTTTAGACCCGCTTTAGTCCTGCTTTAGACCTGGTTTAGTCCTGCTTTAGACCTGGTTTAGACCTGGTTCAGACCTGATTTAGACCTAGATTAGAACTGGTTTAGACCTGGTTTAGACCTGATTTAGACCTAGATTAGACCTGGTTTAGACCTGGTTTAGTTTAGTAGTTTAGTTTCCTGGTTTCAAGTCCTAGATTTCACCTGATTGTATGAGTTTAAGTGAGCGACCCCCATGTGACCCCTGTGTGACCTCTGACCCCCGTGTGACCCCCTGTGTGACCCCTGTGTTAACCCGTGTGACCCCCATGTGTCCCCTGTGTGACCTCTGACCCCTGTGTGAACCCGTGTGACCCCCATGTGACCTCTGTGTGATCCCTGTGTGACCTCTGACCCCCGTGTGACCCCTGTGTGACCTCTGACCCCTGCAGGGTCAGCATGCATTACGGCATCATGTGCCTGAAGCGCCTGAACTACGACAGGAAAGAGCTGGAGCGGAGGAGGGAGGAGAGCACCACCATCAACAACGGTGAGTAACCACGGCAACCACCACAGCAACCACGGCAACATCAACATCTGCCATAACGACCACCATAATCATCACCACCATCATAACCACCATGATAACCACATAACAACCACCATAACAACCACCAACATAACCACCACCATAACCACCACCATAACAACCACAACATCTACCATAACCACCACCATAACCACCGCCATAACAACCACAACATCTACCATAACCACCACCATAATATAACAACCATCATAACCACCACCATAACTACCACCATAACCACCACCATAACCACCACCATAACCACCACCATAACAACCACAACATCTACCATAACCACCACCATAACCACCACCACCATAACCACCACCACCATAACCACCACCACCATAACCACCACCATAACAACCACCACCATAACCACCACCACCATAACCACCACCACCATAACCACCACCATAACAACCACAACATCTACCATAACCACCACCATAATCATAACAACCATCATAACCACCATGATAACCACCTTAACAACCACCATAACAACCACCACTATAACCACCACCATAACAACCACAACATCTACCATAACCACTACCATAACCACCACCATAACAACCACCACCATAACCACCACCATCATAACCACCACCATAACCACCACCATAACAACCACCACCATAACCACCACCAACATAACCACCACCATAACAACCACCACCATAACCACCACCACCATAACCACCACCATAACAACCACCACCATAACAACCACATCTACCATAACCACCACCATAACGACCACCACCATAACCACCACCATAACAACCACCACCATAACCACCACTACCATAACCACCACCACCATAATCACCACCATAACGACCACCATCATCACCACCACCACCATCACAACCATCATAACGACCACCACCATCACAACCATCATAACAACCACCACCATCACAACCATCATAACAACCACCACCATCACAACCATCATAACAACCACCACCATCACAACCACCATCATGACCACCACCATAACGACCACCATGATGGCCACCATCACAAACATCATAACCACCATGACAAACACCATAACGACTACCATAACCACCACCATGACACCGGGAACCAATAGGTCACAACAGTAACTTTGGGGAGATCGTGGCTTCTGCTGCTGTGGCGATAGTGGCGGCTTTGTGATTGTAGGAAGAGCAAAAGTTGAATACGAAATAATAATAAAAACAAGGACAGAAAAACACTGTCGTTAATTAAAGGGTTAAAATAAATAAGTAGAATGGTGAATTTGAGTGTGATGATGCAGAACTCCCCCGTCTCTGTCAGGACAAAGAGTTCAAACGATAAACTCTGACCCGCTGACCGCTGCGCTCTAAACAGGAAGTGAGCATGGGCACACTCTGGCTCCAGTTCACTTTCTATTGAAAAAACGTCCAGTCTCTTTTCACCGGCGGCTGTGAGCTCGTCATTCTGACCTTGGCGTTAGTGACACATTCGACTGACAGCGTTGCTAAGCGCCGTCTTCTCTGTCAGTGTAAATAAACTTCAGTTAAATGATTTCACAATCCTTAGATTAAGTTGTTGATTAAGATTTAAGATTAATGTGACATGTTTGTGGAGCTGATCCCAAACAAATAATGAGAGAATGAGAGAAACTTGGGGGAAGCTGTTTTTGAAGCTCTAAAATCTCTTGGGGCTAATTCTTTTCATTCTGAGGCAGGGGTGGGCGGGGCCTCAGGTGTATAATTATTATTCCTTCATTTGTTCGTTACAAATCCTCCCTCTGTGTAATTAAACCAATTAACCCTGTGAATAGAGCGGAATCTGGGGAATTTTCAGTTTTGCGGATTTGGAAAGGGGATTTCTGGCGTCGACTAAAGAAGAAAATTGGAGAAAACATTAAAGTCGCGCATAACCTGCAGGCGCGTGTTTGGAGCAGGTTAAATCAGGCTAAAACAGTAGCTACCAACAAGGTCCACAAAGGAGAAACTTGAAGAATTTATCCACAACGATCGAGGGAAGAAAGACAAAAGCTTAAAGGAAACAACGACGAGCATCAGCGAACGACTGAGCAGCACTAACATTCTGGTCCTGAAGAAAACAGAAGGAACTTGTTCACTCAGACTGATTCTGCAATTAAAATTAAACATCGATTTCATGATGTTGACATCAGCACAGACAGTTTTGTGCAGTTCCAATGCAAAACATCTCCAGGACCAGAACGTTAGTGTTTCTAAGTCGTTTCACTGATGCTCGTCGTCGTTTCCTTTAAGCTTTCGTCTTTCTTCCCTTGATCGTTGTGGATAAATTCTTCATTGAAGAATGTTTCTCCTTTGTCGACCTTGTTGGTTGACCACATTCACTTTATTACTTTCCTACTACTGTTGTGTCGTCAGATGTGATGTTTGTGTCCTCAGATGTGATGTTTGTGTCCTCAGATGTGACGTTTGTGTCCTCAGATATGATGTTTGTGTCCTCAGATGTGACGATTTGTTGCGTCCTCAGATGTGATGTTTGCGTCCTCAGATGTGATGTTTGCGTTCTCAGATGTGATGGTTTGTTTGTGTCCTCAGATGTGATGATTTCTTGCGTCCTCAGATGTGATGATTTCTTGCGTCCTCAGATGTGATGTTTGTGTCCTCAGATGTGATGATTTCTTGCGTCCTCAGATGTGATGTTTGTGTCCTCAGATGTGATGTTCGTGTCCTCAGATGTGATGTTTGTGTCCTCAGATGTGATGGTTTGGTCGAACGAGCGTGTGATGCTGTGGGTCACGTCCATCGGGCTAAAGGAATACGCCGACAACCTCAGAGAGAGCGGTGTCCATGGGGCTCTGCTCGCTCTGGACGACACGTTCGACTACACCGACCTGGCCCTGCTGCTGCAGGTCCCCAACCAGAACACACAGGTAACAGCACTAAAGCTAAAGCTAACGACACAACCAGAACACACAGGTAACAACACTAAGGCTAAAGCTAACGACACAACCAGAACACACAGGTAACAACACCAAAGCTAAAGCTAACGACACAACCAGAACACACCGGTAACAACGCTAAAGCTAAAGCTAACGACACAACCAGAACACACAGGTAACAACACTAAAGCTAAAGCTAACGACACAACCAGAACACACAGGTAACAACACTAATGCTAAAGCTAACGACACAACCAGAACACACAGGTAACAACACTAATGTTAAACCTAACGACACAACCAGAACACACAGGTAACAACGCTAAAGCTAAAGCTAACAACACAACCAGAACACACAGGTAACAACACTAATGCTAAAGCTAACGACACAACCAGAACACCCAGGTAACAACGCTAAAGCTAAAGCTAACTGCACAACCAGGACAGCGTTTTATACAGACCCCTGCACAACATCTGAAACTAGAACATGAACGCTACCGATTAATACTAAAAAATACCTCTGATACTCCCTGATATGTTTGTGTTTCATGTTCTAGAAGGTGAACTTATTTCTAAAGCACTTTTCATAAACAAACAGTTTCCAAAGTGCTGTACAAATACACATTAATAACTGCAATAATAATATAATGATCAAATAAACGCACAGAATTAATCACACTAGTTTTAAAACAATTAAACTAGTGGAAGACGGATGGATAAACAAACGCACCATAACTTCAGCTGTTTTGTGAGACGCATCACAGTCGTCCAGACGTGATGAAATAAAACCGCGCACAACTTGTCCAAAAAGTTTAAAAGATAAATAAAAGGTTTAGCTTTGAATAAAAGATTGGCAAAAGCTCAAGAGTTAAGGCTTAGCTCCTGGGGCTAAAGCTAACTCATGTTTCTGTGTCACTCGACCCGCCGTAAATCACCTGAGACGCACAGCGAAAACCAGGCCACCAGGTCCGAGGTTCAATTCCCCAAAATCTGTGCGGCTTCAGAAAAACACACTGGCCCATTTTTCACTTTTGTCAGTTACGCTGAGCCCTTTAAATCACCGCGTCACTCCCCCTTCAGAGCGCTAATGAAACTCCTGCACATCGCACCAGTTTGTACAGTTTTGTATCATGTTTTTGTGTATTTATGGAGAATTGTCCAGTGGGACGGTTTGAATAGGGCCCAGGAGAGATCTTTAGTCTCTTTAAAACTTTTCAGACATTTTTTTTGTCGAGGAACAACGTTAGAACACGAGAGAAAGGCTCAGAGAAGTCCATTTTGTACAGTACCCTTTGTTTAGATTCCGTGAAAAGTCTGGACATGTTGATCTCACGTTTGGTTCTTCTCGTGTTCGGTCGTAAACCTCGGGGAGCTGCAGATTGACGGTCGAAGCAGTCGTAGCGTTCTGACCTCGTTTCACAGCTGCCTCTGACCTCCTCCTGACCTCTGACCCCGATCAAAGCGTCTCGTCCGACCGGAGCCACATGCGGAACCTCTGATCAGACACAGAGGGGCTGAAGGATTTATTGTTATTTATTTATTGTTTCTTGTTTCTTAGATCCCCATTAGCTTCAGCAGCGACTGCGTCGGCTCCTCTTCCTGGGGTCCGTTTAAAATTGCAGTATTACGATTAAAAAGTAAAACTTGTACACATAAAACCATAATTTACAATATTGTCATTAGCTACAGATTAAATACAATCTCAAAAAACACACAACAACAACAACAACAGTAACAAATTCAATGTAATTTAAATTCAGTTCATTCAGACTGTTTCACTTCATGTGTTTAATGTGTTTGAAGCTAAAAGCAGTGGTTTGTTCTGTAATGTTCTGAGGTAAACGGCTCCAAACGTCACTGTTCTCTGGCTCCAGTTTCACATTTGGCAGTGAAACTTTGTCCTTCTGAATGTGGAGGAGCCGTGAGTGTGTTTATGAAGCGCAGGTTTTGGTGTCGGAGTTGTAATAATATTTCATAAAAAGCTCGTTTCTGCAGACGAACATCGATCTTCCCCCAAAGCCACGAGAGCTTCTGCATTTCCACAACACTTGTTCTGCACATTTTAGAGAAACACGAGCAGCTTTGTTTCGCACCAGCTGTAGTTTCCTCGTGTTACTCACTGAAGTGTAGTATGAAGGTTAGCGCACGTTCACTTTCCACAAACTGAGGTCTTCATTTCGGACGGAGCTGTTTGTGCGACTGCGGTGACGTCGTGCTGGGGGTGTGCACAAATATTGAAATATCGTATCGTATAAGCAGAGATCCCCAAAATTTTTTACGCCACAGAGCGGTTTATTGTCCGGCGGTATTTTCACGGAGCGGCTTTTAAGGTGCGGCGGATAAACGCGACAAAATAAAATGACACGACCAACACAAAAACTGCAGTATTCTGTAAAAACAGGAATAAACGCTTCCAAAGACGTCTGTTTTTTACTCATTTTGCAGCTTGTGGGTTTAGTATTAGTGTTAATGTATCACATGAGGCACAGACGGATGGAACGGAAAGAATTTTGTCATTTTTCAAATTAAATCACTGTTAATTCGGGATGTAACAAGAACCGAAAAATCTGGTGATATCGTATCGTCAAAGGTCTCACAGTAATATCGTGGATCATCACAATATATCGAATCACAAGTCTCTTTGCTTAAATGAACAGTTCTGATGCAGAAATAGCTAAAAAAAACAGAGGGAACTACATAGACCATGATCCTTTGCTCCGTTTCAGTGCAGACGACATGAAGAAATAACTGTTCTAAGCACTTTTACATCTTCATTCTGTGGATTAAGTCTGTGAAGCATTTTTAGAGGAAAGAGTCGCAGATTCACCACAAAATATTATAATAATAATAAATCTGGTCCAGTGAGATGTTTATGAAATATGAACGAACAAAAGAAAGAATGAAAAAGAAAGAAAGAACAAAAGAGAAAAAGAATGAAAGAACGAAGGAAAGTAAAGAACAAAAATGAAAGAATGAATGAACGAAAAATTGCAAAAGAATGAAAAAGAGCGAAAGAAAGAAAAAGCAAACGAATAAAAGGAAGGACGAAGGAAGGAAAGAGAATGAACAAACGCAAAAGAACAAAAGAGAGATAGAAAGAACAAAAAATAACAAATGAAAGAAAACTATGGTGAAAATCTGGTCCAGAGAGATTTGGATTTCGTTCCATCCCTAATGACAATAAATGTTGCACCAAATCACTGGACAAAGCGTTTTAGAGTCAGTCTGTTATTCTGTAGAATATCGTAATATCCTGAGTTTCCCACGATATCGCAGTAAATATCGTACTGTGAGGTTCAGACTGTGATGATATCATATCGTGACACTTGGATATCGTTACACCTCTAGCGTTCTGACTTGGATAATAAATAAAACGGAAATAATCTAAGTTATTTATTCTTTAAATAAGTATTTTGAGTATATTTTACCCAATTATTTACACTGAACAAAAATTTAAACGCAACACTTTTGTTTTTGCTCCATTTTTCGTGAGCTGGACTCAAAGAAACTTTTCTACAGACACAAAAGGCCATTTCCCTCCAATGTTCACAAATCTGTGTAAATCTGTGTCAGTGCATTTCTCCTGTGTCCAGATGATCCACCTCACAGGTTTGGCTCATCCAGATGTGATCAGAGCAGGATTAGTGCAGATGTGCCTCAGGCCACAGTAAAAGAAACTCTGAAATGTGCAGTTTAATCACACAAAGCCACAGATGCTGCAGGTTTTGAGGAGCTGCAGTCGGCGCTGACTGAAGGAACGTCCACCAGAGCTGCTCCCGACTCTCGATCGGCGAATACGACAGCGGGTTCCAGTTCTGCCAACATCCAGGAACTTCACACAGCGAAGAGGAACGGACCAACATTCCACAGGCCACATCAACAACCCGATCAGCTCTATGGGGAGGAGAGCAGCTGCACTGCGGGAGGCAGATGAGGTCACACCAGAAACTGACTGGATTTCTGACCCTCCCAATAAAGCAAAACTGCACATTTCAGAGTTTCTTTTACTGTGGCCTGAAGCACATCTGCACTAAACCTGCTCTGATCACATCTGGATGAGCCAAACCTGTGAGGAGGATCATCTGGACACAGGAGAAATGCACTGACACAGATTTACACAGATTTGTGAACAGTATTGGAGGGAAATGGCCTTTTGTGTCTGTAGAAAAAGTTTTAGATCTTTGAGTCCAGTTCATGAAAAATGGAGCAAAAACAAAAGTGTTGTGTTTAAATTTTTGTTCCGTGTAGTTACAGCTACAGTTTTGTTGTTTGTTCAGTGGAAGGAAACTCGTTTATGCGACAAATTTGACATTTTCACTGATCTCACTCTTAAAATGTTTGAGTTTCATATGAACTCCGCACAAGACGAAGTTTAACCAAGACTTTTAGTGTCACAGCCACGATTTAAACTTTATTTTTATTGAACCATATCAAATCGAGGGGGTCAGCTCAGTGTTCCCTCATTTCTAAGAATGTGTTTTTCACTGAAAGCTTTAAAAATGAGGCCCTCTGTTCCCTGTAAGAACATAAAGGAAGTCGAAGTGATTTATTGTTTTGTGGCCAGGATCGATGTCGTCGCCTGAGTCCCGCGGCCGCTTCCGATCTGGCTTTTTATTTAGTCGCGGCGTTCGGCTTCTGCACAGATCTGCTCACCTGTCGCCGTTTAGATTTTGGTTCATCAAAGTTTAATGAGCGAACGAACAAAGATCCTCATACCTGAAACACGAACAAACAAAGATCCTCATACCTGAAACACGAACAAACAAAGATCCTCATACCTGAAACACGAACAAACAAAGATCCTCATACCTGAAACACGAACAAAGATCCTCATACCTGAAACACGAACAAACAAAGATCCTCATACCTGAAACACGAACAAACAAAGATCCTCATACCTGAAACACAAACAAAGATCCTCATACCTGAAACACAAACAAACAAAGATCCTCATACCTGAAACACAAACAAACAAAGATCCTCATACCTGAAACACGAACGAACAAAGATCCTCATACCTGAAACACGAACAAACAAAGATCCTCATACCTGAAACACGAACAAACAAAGATCCTCATACCTGAAACACGAACAAACAAAGATCCTCATACCTGAAACACGAACAAACAAAGATCCTCATACCTGAAACACAAACAAAGATCCTCATACCTGAAACACAAACAAACAAACATACTCATACCTGAAAAACGAACAAACAAAGATCCTCATACCTCAAAAAAAAACAAAGATCCTCATACCTGAAACACAAACAAAGATCCTCATACCTGAAACACAAACAAAGATCCTCATACCTGAAACACAAACAAACAAAGATCCTCATACCTGAAACACAAACAAACAAAGATCCTCATACCTGAAACACGAACGAACAAAGATCCTCATACCTGAAACACGAACAAACAAAGATCCTCATACCTGAAACACAAACAAAGATCCTCATACCTGAAACACAAACAAACAAAGATCCTCATACCTGAAACACGAACAAACAAAGATCCTCATACCTGAAACACAAACAAAGATCCTCATACCTGAAACACAAACAAAGATCCTCATACCTGAAACACAAACAAAGATCCTCATACCTGAAACACAAACAAAGATCCTCATACCTGAAACACAAACAAACAAAGATCCTCATACCTGAAACACAAACAAAGATCCTCATACCTGAAACACAAACAAAGATCCTCATACCTGAAACACGAACAAAGATCCTCATACCTGAAACACTAACAAACAAAGATCCTAATACCTGAAACACGAACGAACAGAGATCCTCATACCTGAAACACGAACAAAGATCCTCATACCCTGAAACACAAACAAAGATCCTCATACCTGAAACACGAACAAACAAAGATCCTCATACCTGAAACACGAACAAACAAAGATCCTCATACCTGAAACACGAACAAAGATCCTCATACCTGAAACACGAACAAACAAAGATCCTCATACCTGAAACACAAACAAAGATCCTCATACCTGAAACACAAACAAAGATCCTCATACCTGAAACACAAACAAACAAAGATCCTCATACCTGAAACACGAACGAACAAAGATCCTCATACCTGAAACACGAACAAAGATCCTCATACCTGAAACACAAACAAACAAAGAAACACATACCTGAAACACAAACAAACAAAGATCCTCATAACAGAAACACTAACAAACAAAGAACCTCATACATCAAAAACAAACAAACAAAGATCCTCATACCTGAAACACGAAAACAAAGATCCTCATACCTGAAACACAAACAAAGATCCTCATACCTGAAACACGAACGAACAAAGATCCTCATACCTGAAACACGAACAAACAAAGATCCTCATACCTGAAACACAAACAAAGATCCTCATACCTGAAACACAAACAAACAAAGATCCTCATACCTGAAACACAAACAAACAAAGATCCTCATACCTGAAACACGAACGAACAAAGATCCTCATACCTGAAACACGAACAAAGATCCTCATACCTGAAACACGATTCGATATTTTTCTAATTGATTCAATGCAGTTTAATAAAAAAATAAAGTTAAAATCGTGGCTGTGACTCTAAAAGTCTTCGTTAAACCTCGTCTTGTGCAGAGTTCACATGAAACACAAACATTTTAATCCTCAAAACAGTGAAAATGTCAAATAAATGAGTTTCCTTCCTCTGAACAAGCAACAAAACTGTAATAATTGAGTAAATTAAGCCAAAAAATACTCTTGGCGATATATCGATACAGCAGCCCACGATATCGATATTGTATCAGCACATTAAATGAAACGATATATCGATATTTCAGTGTTTTTGCACAGACCTAAAGAAAAGTTTATTTGTGCTGTAAAGAAAAGGTTTAACTTTGTGCTCTGTCTCTCCTCTCCCTCATCCATTCTTTTCTTTCTTTTCTTCTCTCTTCACTCTCTCTCTTCCCCTCTTCTCTGTTTTCTCTCCCTCCCTATTCTCTCCCCCTTTTTTCTCCCCCTCTTCTTTTCCCCTCTCCTCTCTTCTCCTCTCTCCTCTTTCCTCTCCTCTCTCCTCTTTCCTCTCCTCTCTCCTCTTTCCTCTCCTCTCTCCTCTCTTCTCTCCTCTCTCCTTTTTCCTCTCCTCTCTCCTCCTCTCACCTCCTCCCTCTCTCTCCTCTCCTCTTCTCTTCCCCCTCTCTTCTCTCTCCTCCCTCCCTCTCCTCTCCTCTCTCCTCTCCTCCTCTCATCTCCTCCCTCTCTCTCCTCTCCTCTTCTCTTCTCTCTCTTCCCTCTCCTCTCCTCCTCTCTTCTCCTCTCCTCTCTCCTCTTCTCTCCTCTCCTCTACTCTCCTCTCCTCTTCTCCTCTCTCCTCTTCTCTCCTCTCCTCCCCCTCTCCTCTCCTCTCCTCTTCTCTCTCCTCTTCTCTTCTCTCCCCTCTCCTCTCCTCTCCTCTCCTCTCTCCTCTCCGCTCTCCTCTTCTCTCCTCTCCTCTCTCCTCTCTGTTCTCTCCTCTCTCCTCTCCTCTCCCCTCTCCTCTCCCCTCTCCTCTCTCCTCATTCCTCTCTCCTCTCCTCCCTCCTCTCCTCACTCCTCTCTTCTCCTCTCTCCTCTCCTCTCTCCTATCCTCTCCTCTCTCCTCTCCTCTCCTCTTTCTCCTCTCCTCTCTCCTCTTCTCTCCTCTCTCTTCCCCCTCTCTTCTCTCTCTTTCTCTCCTCTCTCCTCTCCTCCTCTCTTCTCCTCTTTCTCCTCCGTCTCTCAGGCTCGTCAGGTTCTGGAGCAGGAGTATAATTCTCTCATCTCTATGGGAACAGAGCGGAGACCTGATGAGGTAACAGCACCGAACAGTCCTGGTTTAGTCCTGGTTTAGTCCTGGTTTAGTCCTGGTTTAGACCTGGTTTAGTCCTGGTTTAGTCCTGCTTTCATCCTGCTTTAGTCCTGGTTTAGACCTGGTTTAGACCTGGCTTAGTCCTGCTTTAGTCCTGGTTTAGTCCTGGTTTAGTCCTGGTTTAGTCCTGGTTTAGTTCTGCTTTAGTCCTAGTTTAGTCCTGGTTTAGTCCTGGTTTAGACCTGGTTTAGTCCTGGTCTAGTCCCTGGTCTAGTCCTGGTCTACTCCCTGGTCTAGTCCCTGGTTTAGCCCTGGTCTAGTCCCCGGTCCGGCCCCTGGTCCAGTCCCTGGTCTAGTCCTTGTCTAGTCCCGGTCCGGCCCCTGGTCTAGTTCCCGGTCCGGCCCCTGGTCTAGTCCTGGTCTAGTCCCGGTCCGGCCCCTGGTCTAGTCCCGGTCTGGCCCCTGGTCTAGTCCCGGTCCGGCCCCTGGTCTAGTCCCGGTCTGACCCCTGGTCTAGTCCTGGTCTAGTCCCGGTCCGGCCCCTGGTCTAGTCCTGGTCTAGTCCCGGTCCGGCCCCTGGTCTAGTCCCGGTCCGGCCCCTGGTCTTGTCTTGGTCTAGTCCTGGTCTAGTCCTGGTCTAGTCCCGGTCCGGCCCCTGGTCTAGTCCCGGTCCGGCCCCTGGTCTTGTCTTGGTCTAGTCCTGGTCTAGTCCTGGTCTAGTCCTGGTCTAGTCCCGGTCCGGCCCCTGGTCTAGTCCCGGTCCGGCCCCTGGTCTGGTCCCGGTCTAGTCCCGGTCCGGCCCCTGACCCTCTCCTCCCTCAGGACGGGGGGAAGTCCTTCTCTCGTTCTCCGTCCTGGAGGAAGATGTTCCGGGAGAAGGATCTTCGCGGCGTCACGTCCGACTCCGCCGAGACGCTGCCGGCGAACTTCCGAGCGTCCGCCCTGGCCACGCCCCTCTCCACCACGCCCGCCGTCACCCTGCGCAAAGTCAGCGACGGTGAGTACGGCCGCGCCAACCCCAACCCCAACTCCAACCTGAACCTGAACCTGAACCTGAACCCCAACCTGAACCCCAACCTGAACCCCAACCCCAACCTGAATCCCAACCCCAATCTGAACCCCAACCCCAACCTGAACCCCAACCCCAACCTGAACCCCAACCCCAACCTGAACCCCAACCCCAATCTGAACCCCAACCCCAACCTGAATCCCAACCCCAATCTGAACCCCAACCCCAACCTGAACCCCAACCCCAACCTGAACCCCAACCCCAACCTGAATCCCAACCCCAATCTGAACCCCAACCCCAACCTGAACCCCAACCCCAACCTGAACCCCAACCCCAGCCTGAACCCCAACCCCAACCTGAACCCCAACCCCAACCCCAACCCCAACCTGAACCCCAGCCTGAATCCCAACCCCAACCTGAATCCCAACCCCAATCTGAACCCCAACCCCATCCCCAACCCGAACCCGATCCCGAACCCCAACCTGAACCCCAATCCCAACCTGAACCCCAACCCTAACCTGAAGCCCAACCCCAACCTGAACCCCAACCTCAACCCCAACCTGAACCCCAACCCGAAACCCCAACCCCAACCCCAACCCCAACCTGAACCTGAACCCCAACCCCAACCTGAACCCCAACCTGAACCCCAACCCCAACCTGAACCCCAACCTGAACCCCAACCCGAACCTGAACCCCAACCTGAACCCCAACCCCAACCAGAACCCCAACCCCAACCCCAACCCCAACCTGAACCCCACCCCCGACCTGAACCCCAACCTGAACCTGAACCCCAACCCCAACCTGAACCCGAACCAGAACCTGAACACCAACCAGAACCCGAACCCCAACCTTAACCTGAACCCCAACCTGAACCCCAACCCCAACCTGAACCTGAACCCCAACCCCAACCCCAACCTGAACCCCAACCCCAACCCCAACCTGAACCCCAACCTGAACCCCAACCTGAACCCCAACCTGAACCTGAACCCCAACCCCAACCTGAACCCCAACCCCAACCTGAACCCCAACCTGAACCCCAACCCCAACCCCTAACCCCAACCGTAACACAACCCCAACCTCAACCCCAACCTGAACCCTAACCCCAACCTGAACCCCAACCCCAACCTGGACCACAACCCCAACCCCAACCCCAACCAGACCCCCAACCCCAACCCCAACCTGAACCCCAACCGGACCCCCAATAACAACCTGAACCCCAACCCCAACCTGAACCCCAACCCGAACCTGAACCCCAACCCGAACCCCAACCCGAACCCGAACCCCAACCTGAACCCCAACCCCAACCTGGACCTGAACCCCAACCCCAACCCCAACCTGAACCCCAACCCCAACCCCAACCTGAACCCCAACCTGAACCCCAACCAGAACCTCAACCCCAACCCCAACCCCAACCCCAACCCGAACCAGAACCCCAACCCCAACCTGAACCCCAACCTGAACCCCAACCCCAACCCCAACCCGAACCCCAACCTGAACCCCAACCTGAACCCCAACCCCAACCTGAACCCCAACACAAACCTGAACCCCAACCCCAACTCGAACCTGAACCTGAACCCAAACCCCAACCCAAACCCCAACCTGAACCCCAACCCCAACCCCAACCTGAACCCCAACCCCAACCTGAACCCCAACCCCAACCTGAACCCCAACCTGAACCCCAACCCCAACCCTAACCCCAACCCCAACCTGAACCCCAACCTGAACCCCAACCCCAACCTGAACCCCAACACAAACCTGAACCCCAACCCCAACTCGAACCTGAACCTGAACCCGAACCTGCTCCACACGTCTCCACGAGGCCAATTCACAGCAGAAAAACTGCATTATAATCTCCATTTGAGCTGCTCCGTCTGTACTAAAGCTGCACTGTGGAGCTTTTCTGTTTCCGCTCTCTCAGGATTATTTCACTGTGTAGAAATAATCTTGGCTGTCACACTGGAGACAGGGTAACGGTCAGATCTGTGGAGGAGCGAGTCTGCACATGCGAACGATTCCTGTTTGTCAAAGTATTTTTGAGCTGTGGGGCTCCAGTACCTGAGGAAATGCAAAGCCGGTGTGTTTAATGCCACTGTGGGATATTCCCTGGAGACAAGCGAGTTGCGGATCCTCCTCTTTCAAAGTTACATAGTGCAGCTTTAAATATATCGGCCAATAGACCAGAGCTCCTGTCAAAGCCGGATCCCGTCAGAAGCTCCGGGTCTGGGCAGGACTTGGATGTGAGACGCAGGGAGCAGCAGGAGCCACAGGGGGGCGCCAGACCCAAAACAAAATGTCACTGTGTCCTTAGGCAAGACACTTCACCCACATTTCCCAGTATGAAAGTGGAGTGAGTGATCGGAGCAGCAGCTGCACGTCCGTCCGTCTGTCCCAGGGCAGCTGTGGCTACAGTGATATTTTACCTCCACTGGGGTTTGGGCAGATTTTAACACCGTTAAACCTTCTCAGCATTTTCCCGGAGTAAACAGTGAACCTGGTTTATGTTCCAAAAAGAACCTGCGACAGGCGAAATCTGTGAAGTATCAGCTTTATTTTTTACAGTTATTACACAATACTGAACTATAGAATGAAACCAAAGATCCAAACCTGTTTTCAGACCCAAGCTTTTGTTTAAGAAATAAAAATATAAACCTTTTCTTACAAATAACTATGATAGTTTTTTTTAAAAATGTGTACAATTTTAATAGTGAGGTTGGACACTGGGCCTCAGGTGTATTTCTCAGTCCCTCTGACTGAGCCTCTTCGTCCCGACTCCTGTAGCGTCTTTTTCCCAGAACTGAAGATTTATTTATTCTGTAAAGGCGCCGACAGCCGCAGAGCTTCTGCCTTCAGCAGCTCCAGAAGTTTCACTTTTCCTGTGATAGTTTCATCTTCCTCGGCCTTTTGCCTTTGTCGTACAGAACGTTTCCTCCACATTGTGGGTTTTGTCATGGAGAAAATTTGCAACAGTAAATGTGTCGGGCTGAACAGAGACGAGGCACAGAAACTGTGGACATTGGTCTGAGTGAAAGACCAATGTGACTTTTCCACTTCTAGACGACCTCAGCCTCAGGATTCAGAACACAAGGCACTGGGAAAAAAAGCATTAAAAAATCTGTGAAGTCGTGAAAGGTGAAGCGCGTTATAGCGACGGTTCACTGTATACGGTTTTACTGTGACTCAGAAACAGTCACAGTTTTATATTTGAAGATGAGGCACAAGTTCTGATCAAACCAAACTTTGCAGCTCGTTTGATCACATCAGCATCAGCGCACGAGCTGTTTTTATCAGCGCTTATACTGTATGCAAATGAGCTGTATGCAAATGGTTCCATGAGGTTTGAAGTTTGGTTTGTGTCAAACGTAAACAAATGTGCCAAAGCTGCATTAAACACATTATTACTCAAAGTCTAGAATGAGCGGAGGAAATGTAGAGCGGTGCAGAGGACCAATCACAGCCCTTATGTCTGCGGCGTTTTGAGGCGTCGTTAGAAAGTTTCAGAACCATAAATTGGGCTTTACCGTCTCCTCCGTGAAAGTCTGACTTCACCCTCGAGCGGGTGGATAAAAGACGTCCACAGAGCCAGTTTATTTCTGTTTATATGACTGTTTTAGTCGTGTTCCTTGTTATATCTTGCTGCACGACGCTGCGTTCATCTCTGTCTCGGACACTTTTAACGTCTAAATAATCGTGTGTGTCCTTTAGACAGAACCACACAAACAGCCTTAGACATTAAAGAATCGTTCTGCAGTGACCTGGATGTGACTCCCTCATTCTTCAAACTCACCAGAACATTTATCGGTCCTGATCCGACACCTGTAGTGACGACAGCGCCGCCATTTTTTACATATCACAGGCCTCATGACAGGAGGAACTTTCTCCTCTTCAGCCTCGTCCCCTCTCGACTCTCGGCTTCAGTAAAACGTCTCCATCACAAACTTTTGGGCTCAGCGTCGCACACGAAGCGTCAGTCAGGTTTTTTTCTTCTTCCTGCTGCGTGTGGATGGAAATCTCCGAGCGGAACCACGTTTGAAGAGGAGAGAGAGCGGAGGGAGGAAGTCCTGCTGTGGTTTTAGGGCCTTATGCAGATTTTTTTTACTGCCCAAACCCTGACCACCACAGGGTCTGGAGTGAATGAATAAAGCTGTAAAACGTCTTTATGACATACCATAAAACACCAAATAAGAGTCAAGTCCCTTTAAACTCCAGGTGCAGGTGGATATTTGTATATTTGTTTATTCTGATAAATAAGCGTCGTTTCCAAATAAACAGTGAGTCTAATGTCGGTGCTGAAGACAGAAGTCGTTGCGGGTCTGATGCTGCGTCGTCTCTGCACAAACCAAACTTAAACCCGCACGGCTCATTTGCATAAACTATAAGCGCTGAAAAACACAGCTGCTCCTCCTGATGCGGCGGATGAACGTTCTCGCTCTGCTGCTCCACACTCGCTGCGTCTGTCGTTTGTTCGGCTAAAGAAACGTCTGCGTGTTGTGGAGGGTTTGAGCGACTCTCTGTGATTCAGGAGTCGCTTTCACATGTGGGAAACTCTCCGCTCCGTAGATATGTTGTCGTAACATTTCAAATGGACTCGCCTACGTCTGTGTAGAAAGTCGCCTAAATTATTGTCGCACTGGTTAAAAGAATTTGAGTTCCAGGTTTTCCCAGTTTTGCTTTTTGTGAGGAAGGAATTAATCGCCCCAAATCGCCGCCTGGTCTCAAATAAACGCCTGGTCTGTGAAGGGCTTGAAACAAATAAACGTCCCAGTGACTATTTGGTGTTTTACGGTAATGATTGACAGGATGTAGGGTTCTCCTCGTTTGTGGAGGTAGGTCATGTCTAAATATAAAACACAAATTCTACAAACAGTAGAGACGTAACAATAACGTAAATCTGGTGATATCGTATCGTCAAAGGTCTCACAATAATATCGTGGAGCATCACAATATATCGAAACACAAGTCTCTGCTTAAGTGAACAGTTCTGACGCTCTCTGCTCCAGATTAACGAACATTTAAGACGAGGCCACAGCAGCAGGTCCAGAGAGAGCGGGACAATATTTTCAGTGTAAAGTCGATAAAAGAACCAGAGTCGAAGCAGCCGTCGGTTTATCTGTGTTTATTTCCATAAACACTCTAAACAAACTGCTTTTATCCAACATGTTTACTGATTATGCAACAGACAAATGACTGAGTGTCACACCTGAAAGTGACGTGAGAATTCTCAGGGAACTAAAGCTCCTGTGAACACCTGAAAACATGTTGGCCCCCGTGAGCTCCGCCTCGGGTGCTCCTCGCTCTGGCTCAGGCTCAGGCGACTCCGGCTCTGCCCTCGGGCTCTTCTGTGCGTCAGGTTTGACCTCCAGGCGCTTTGTGTTCAGACAAGTCTCGTGAGAACAAACCCAGGAATCTGAGGAATGAAGAGCAGCTCCGTGAAGTCGCCCCATCAGACGCAAACCTGCACAAAAACTGTCATTCGTTTGTGCCTGGGGTCCGGGGTCAGTCCCACAGGAGGCTTAAAAATGTTCAAAAACGCCCAAAATGAGTCAGTTGTTTGTGTTTCTTTTCTACTGCAAAAAGTTTTGTTTGTGTGATTCTGGTTCTTCAGATATTCACAGTTTTATTTTCGGTCGATGACGTCGTCCAGAACCTCAGAATGTGAAACAGCCTCAAAACAGGAAGAAAATGATGTCAAACGTTTGTATTTGGTTTGTGCTGTTTTGTGCTGTGACAGTTTCATTTGTGTGAGTTTATTTCTAAAATTCTTCATTATTATTTCTGTGGTAATTATAGGACGACATTTCTGCTCAGCTGACGGAGACAAACTCCACAAAACTAGAGAAGAGAAAATATTAAATATTATTATTAATATAATTATTATAGAAAATATGAATCAAAAGCAAATGACTAAAGACTGAAACAGACTTTTCCACAGCCTCAGGTCGTTTCTCTTCTCATTTCAGCTGAGCAGAAATGACGTCCTGTAATTACCACAGAAATAATAATGAAGAATTTTAGAAATAAACTCACACAAATGAAACTGTCACAGCACAAAACAGCACAAACCAAATACAAACGTTTGACATCATTTTCTTCCTGTTTTGAGGCTGTTTCACATTCTGAGGTTCTGGACGACGTCATCGACCAAAATAAAACTGCAAATATCTGAAGAACCAAAATTACACAAACTGAAATTTTTGCAGCACAAACGACTGACGTAGTTTTTGTGCAGGTTTGTGTTTGATGGAGCGACTTCACGGAGCTTTGAAGGGCTCAGCAAAGCCTCTGCTCCTCTGATCATCTCTACTGATCCTCTGAACCTCCAGTCCTCTCAGTCTGCTCCTCTGATCTTCTTCTCCAGTCGCTCCTGTCGCTCCTGTCGCTCCTGTCGCTCCTGTCGCTCCTGTCGCTCCTGCCCGCTCCTGTCTTGTTTTTGTATATTGTTCTGTTCGTTTCGCCAGTGGAATTTGTTGCTTCCTCTTCGGTCTGTTTAACGAGGCCCACCAGGTGCTTCAAAGCCGAGAAAGCCCATTATCCAAATACCTCTCGTGCAAACAGAGGAGCGGCGGACATTTCGTTTTGCTCTGGAATTCTGTTCAGAACTCCTCCAGGAAGTCTCTGTTTCCTCTTTGTTCCTCCCTCCGGTCACCTCTGTGAGCCAGACCCATCCAAACCCCTCCATCTGCTCCAAACCTGCAGATCACTCCATTATTCTCTGATTTCTAACCTTGTTTCCTCGTCACAATCAGACCTGGAGTAGTGTTTTGTTCCATTCACACATGTTTAACACACAAACCTGCAGATTTAGGCTCAGAAAACACTTGTGATGTCACGTGGTGATACAGGAAACACTTCCCCTGATGTTTTTTAATTCCGAATTAATAGTTCTAATAGTTCTAATAGTAGTTAATAGTTCTTTTCCTTGGAGTTTCCATGGAAATAATAATTCCATGGAAACAGGTTAAATGGTCTTTATTTAATAAAGTGTCTGGGGGTGGGGAAGGTTCTGATTGGACAGCGACACAAACATATTTCCGTCTTTGGGAAGAAAACCCACACTTCAGCTGCTCCCGGCTTTTCTGTCATCTCGGTTTGTCGTTTCGCCGCCGACACAAACACGATCCGAACTTTTTCCGCAGTGGTTCCGATGATAATGAAGCAGCAGCTGGAGAATTCTGTCCTCACGCTTTCCGTCTGTGAGCTGAGGAGGAGAAGGGAAGAGTGTGGGAGAAGGAGGAAGAAGACAAACTGAGTGTGAGGCTGCCACACCTCAGCCCACTCCCACATCCCGCTCACAAATCCACAGAGACGTGGAGGAAAGTCCCAAGAGACGACTGGAGGAGCCGGATCGAAGGACGAGCCAACGAGCACCAACCACCGGGATTATTTTGAAGAAGAAACGTTTACATGATCCAGGAAGAAATTCACTTGTCTTTAAAATCAGAATAAACCCACTGACTTCAGGATTAAGATTAACTCACAAGAATCATTTTCATCAGAATTAAGTGTTTGCATGGACTTTTTAAAGAGGAACTCAGTTTGATTCAGAATTAAATGACTTTTATTTGGATTAAAGTTCTCAGGTGAACGTGGCAAATGTGTTTTTAAACTCCAGCTTCACTAGAATCATGTGGATTATTTCAGATCTAGAATTTCTTTACTGATCTCGACTGAACTAAAGGTAAAAGGAGCTTTAGGAACTTGAAAACTTCCACTTCATGACATCACAAGGTGGAACAGAGCGTTTGGAGCTTTGGAGATGTAGATGAATAATAAAGAGTTCCTCAAACATGTGAGTGAAACAAACAGGACTCCAGCTCAGTGTGAGGAGGGAACAGGGTCAGATGCTGCTTTAAACATCACAGGCGTCAGTTTCGTGTGATCCAGGACCCAGGAGACTGAGACTGACCAATACAAATGACGGCTCCCCTTTCCCATGTCCCCCGCAGCAGCAGAATCCTCAGCCTCCTCAGCCTCCATCTCCTCCTCTCCACCTCCAGCCTCCACACATGTTCCTGTAGAAATCAGGAATGACTTTGTTTTTCTCTGTGTTTTTAGCGGCTTCTGGTTCTCGTGTGGAGGCGGCGTCTGTGAGGACCTACTCCTGCTGAGGTGAGTCTGTCCACCGCCCGAGGGTCTGAGGCCCTGAGGCCCCGAATGTCTGAGGCCCCGAAGCCCCAAGGCTCCGAGGGTCTGAGGCCCCAAAGCTCAGAGGGTCTGAGGCCCCGAAGCTCTGAGGCCCCGAAGCTCTGAGACTTTGAGGCCCCGTGGTTCTGAGGTTCTGAGGCCCCGAGGCTCAGATTTTTCTCACAGAGCTCAACGTGAACACAAACTGCTCGTGTTCAGCTGAAAGGGCCTGACGGGGCCTGAAAGGGCCTGACGGGGCCTGACGGGGCCTGACGGGGCCTGAAAGGGCCTGACGGGGCCTGACGGGGCCTGACGGGGCCTGAAAGGGCCTGACGGGGCCTGAAAGGGCCTGACGGTGCCTGACGGGGCCTGACGGGGCCTGAAAGGGCCTGACGGGGCCTGACAGGGCACCTCCAGCTTTCAAAAAGATCAGATTTTGTTCACTGTCGTTTTAGGGTTCTGGTTAGGGTTAATTCCAGTGTTGCAACGCACAGTTGAAGAACAGAAATAAAATAGGGCTCAGTTGAATTTCTTACTCATTTTGGTACAAGTGAAAAAAAAAGTTCTGCTCACTCGTGCAACGTGCACGTTTCTACAGCCGGGAGAACACTGGGACTTTTGGCCTTTTTTGAGCCGATTTTTCCCTCATGCGACTGTTTCTCTGATCTAGTTTTGTCTTAATCGTGTGACCTGCTTCGTGTAGTAAACATGGGGCAACGAGAAGGGACGAATTCCTCATGACCAGAATATCAAACCTGTCTGAGATCCAGTCGAGTCTCGTGAGGGTTTCACTGTTGAAGTCGTTCCATGAGCTGATTGGCCAGAATGTTCCAGACACAGAAGAGGAACAGAAGGAGATGAAGGAGGAGGATCAGGACAGAGAGATTTAGACACGAGCAGTGGAGGCTCAGCCAGGTGAAAAACTGCTGCTCACCTCCCGTTTCCTGAAGAAGAGTCCGTCCTGCCCACGTCCGTAATCGTCGCCTCTTCTTCTGGGCCTCGTCTGTGCAGAAAATGGCACAAATTGCCAAGGCGGCGCGTCTGTCTGCAGCACCGTGTCTGCGCAGTTCTGTGGTTTTCTACTTCATATTTCCTGAAAAAGAACTCCACATGTGGTGATGTGGACGTGCGGTGGTGCCGGCGGGTCGGATCGTACAGTGTGAGAACAGGAATCGTGAGCTGAGAACTTTAAACCCTGAGATTTGGTCGAACAGTTTGAGCTGACAGAAAACATCGAACATATCGCCCAGTGTTTGTCTGGAATAATGCGGAAGTCTTCTCACTTGTTTCTTTATGAAGTCGTTTTAGATCAGTATTGGCCCCATTTACATGAGAATTTTAATTTATTTATTTAATTATTCTCCTTCGTGTTTCCATGTAAATAATAATTCCAAATAAAGGAAAACACGTTTCATCAGCTTTATTTAGTTCCACTAAACGTCTGTGGGTGGGGAAGGTTCTGACTGACACATTACCTGATCCAGGAATAGTTTAAATCGGATTTAAGAACGGAATAAACCACCCACTTAATGCGGAAATAAGTTTAAATCCGAATAAACATTAGGATTGAAGTGTTTACATGGTCTTTTTAAATCGGAATATAAAGCGGATTAAAAATAAGTTATGACTTAAACGTTCGTCCAAAGTGGGTCATATTTTTGTGTTTCAGACTCTGATTGTGTCGTCTGTCCCTCAGGGCTCTGGAACCTCTCACTCGTCCACGGATCAAAACGAAAAGCAATGACCATTCTGCAATAACAGGACCGACCACAGGGGGCAGCACTGAGGAGACCACCGCCCCCGGGACCAGGCGCGCCCGTCCGGCCCTGTCAGCACCTGTCTGCGCCCGTCTGCGCCCGTCTGCGCCCGTCCGAGGAGCCGCGGCGCTTAAAAGGACTCGAATTCACACGACTCACACAGACTGAAGCTTTATTTAGTCGATAAAAAAAAAAAAAAAAGTCCAACAATTTTAGTGTCACTGATGAAGAAAATTATTATTCAACTCCATCGGAAGCGGGAAAAACGGACAAAAGTATCTGAAAAAGTCCAAATTCTGGATTCAAGTCGTTTTAAATTACGCAGAAATTCTGTGTTTTGTCGTGGAAACGGTTTGTCTCACTGCAAAATCGTCCAAAATACGTAAAATATGTCAAAAAATAAATAAAAGTAGAAGGGGAGGGACAGTGGGACAGAGTTAAAGCTCCACTGCGGAACATTCTGTCACATTAGAGCGGAGTTAAAACAGGGTTAGACACAGAACAAAGCCAGAGGAGTTTCCCTCTTTTATTCCACACTGTGTCTTTTAAACGGTATCAGATCACCCGGACGTTTTATGGGTGAATCTGAATAAAAGCCGCGAGTGAAACCGAAGCCGACCCGAAGCGTAAATATCGTAAAAATCAGAGATCAGCGCCGACAAAAGCCGTGTTCCTTTTGTTCGGCCCCAATCGGCTGAAGTGAAGTCGTAAATTTCTCCTTGAATGAAACGCGCTCGGACCACATCACAGGAGCGCCGGCTTTTGTCCCCGTCCGAGCCGAAAACCGAGCCCGGATCTGGTTTTACGAGGGTCCGGTTTCCGCGCGGATGAAAGGGCGGGAGCGGCGGGAGGGGCGGGAGGGGAGGGTGCGGCGGGAGCGGCGGGTGCGGCGGGTGCGGCGGGTGCGGCGGGTGCGGCGGGTGCGGCGGGTGCTCTATTGTTCGACAGACCACAGCTGTGTCGTACAAGTCGTAAACCCGGGAGCGACGACGGCCCGAGTCTAACAGGGACATGTGCAGAGTTTGCTTGTTCTGCCCGTGTCACGGCGACGCAATTAAACCACAACAAAGTACAGGGTCCCGAAAATATGACATTAAATCAGTTAAAGCTCCACTGCGGGACATTTCCTCACAGTAGAACAGTTAAAGGCGGCACGGTGGCGCTCAGCAAGAATGTTCCGGGTCCTTTCTGTGTGGAGTTTGCATGTTCTGCCTGTGTCTGGACAGGTTACTCCGGTTTCCCCATCAACCTAAAACCTGCAGCATGAACTATTTATTTATTTATTTATTGGTTTATTTGACAGGGACAGTTTACATTAAAAGCGTCACTGCAAATGCACCAGATTTAGCCAAAAGGCGATTTTTCACCCGATGGTAAAAACAACAGTAAAAAAACATTAAACAGTGAGTAAAACAAATACAGAAGAACAGCAAAATAGATAAAACTACTGATGGTAAAAGTGCAGATAAAAAAAGCATAATCCAGCTTTAAGGAAGAAGCAGTGGCTCCATGACTTTCCTGGTCCAGTCCTGGAAACAGCTCCTGTCAGGTCCAGGGCCAGAGCCACAGCACTTCTGCATTTCCAGGGTGGAAATTACATTTGGATTTGTTCATTTGGACTGAAATAAACCTTTAAATAAAAATAGAAAGAGATGCACAATTACACACACCAAGATGTGTCATTTTCCATGTGTGTGAGAATTAACTCCACTTAGAGCGACTTTTTCCCTCGTTATAAACACACACAGTCAGAGGAGTCGACCATCTTGACTCACTTCACTCTTTGGCAAAGTTTGGCTCCATCAAAATGGACGGAGCGCATGAGTTTGGGGAAAACAAAGTTCCTATTGGACACTCGTTTTGCTCCCGTCATCACACAGCGTGAGTGTGACGTAGGATAAAGCCGCAGAAATGTACGGAAACCTCTATGTCTGCACTTTCAGAGGGGAAAAGGACGTTTCTGAAGTTTCGGTTATAGAAACATGTTCCTCGGTTCTTCTTCTTCACTCGGGTTTTGGGTTTTGGGGGAAACCGGAGCCTGGAGAAAACCCGTCCAGACACGGGGAGAACATGCAAACTCCACACAGAAAGGCCCCGGGGATCGAACCCGGAACCTTCCTGCTGTGAGGCGTGAGTGCAGTTAGAACAGTTAAAGCTCCACTGCAGAACATTTCCTCACATTAGCACAGAGTTGGCGACAGGTCGGCGGTGTTGCTAGGCGCCCGCTCCCTGCCAAACCCGCGGGCCTCACGGCAGCGCAGTCGCAGCTCGGCGGGTGTTTGGGATTTTGCAGTGAGACGGGTTCGCTCCTGTCGTCTCGGGGGTCGTTTAAATCGCACACAAGCCATAAGTGAAGCCGGACTTTGTGGATTTTCGTGGCATCTGATATAAATATGTAAAAAAAAAAAAAAGGATCGATGTGTCTACGCTGCATGTGACAAACTGCATTGGCCAATCTGAGGCGGAGAATCGGGCGGCGGCGATTTGTAAACCGTGTGTATTTTCTTCGGTTTTCTCGTTGATTTTTTACGATGACATTTGTTCGGGTCGTGTGTTGGATACCTGTCCGTAACCGTTGCGTTGGCTCTTTCGTTGGACTCGTTTTAAAGGTAAAAACATGTAAACGACGCCGCGGCCGTACGCGGATCTCATGATTTCATCGTCATGGAAACCTAACGCTCAGTGGTTATGTCCAATTAAAGAGTTCCTCCTGGACCAAGACTCCGCCCACTTTATTTCACAAACGTCTGTCTGCACTCACAGGTTCTGTATTGAAACTTTGCGGCTGAAGTCGACGTTCTCTGGGGGTGTGACGCTAACTGGAGGCACTGCTCTGTCTGAAGCTCCGTCACTCGAGTTTAGACTTAGAACAGATCTATGTTATATTTTCAGAATTCAAGTCATTTTCTTCTTTATGAATCAATATTTCACATCGTCTTAAAGCCCCACTATGTAACATTTCTGTTTGTCTCCATGGACGGTCCCACCAAGTTAGAGTCAGATCTGTGGAGAGGCGAGCTCATGTGTTGCCGTTGGCTGAAATGTTACACAGTGGAGCTTTAAGTTTAATTCTCTTTATTTAAACCAAAAAAGCAAAACAAACTCTGAGTACAAAGAGCCTTTATTGACACATTGAGACAAACAGAAAACGGAACAGAGTTTAAACGACTGAAGAATATTAAGTTTAGTTTAATCTGGATTTATTCGATTTATTTCAACAGATTTCCTGATGGTTTCAGAATGTGTTTATTTATTTCAAGGCAAAATTCTAATTAAATTATAAAAATATATTTGAAATCGAACTGACATTTTACATTGAAATTGGAAACACACTGAAAATACAATTAAAAAAACATTTAAACGAACCAAATAATCCAGGTTTTCATAAATAAAAAAAAATCCAATTAAAATTAACTTAATATTAAGTTTAATTTAAATAACTCTTTATTTCAGCAGATTTCCTGCTGGTTTCAGAATGTGTTTTTTTTCTTATTTCAAGGCAAAATTCCACTTAAATTATAAAAATATATTTGAAATCAACTCAGATATTTTATATTGAAATGAGAAAAACACTGAAACCACAGTAAAAAATACAAAAGAAAGAAATAATCCGGGTTTGACATAAAGAAAAAAAAAGAAGAAAAGTTGAATTCACTTAAGAATATTAAATTTAATATAAGAATATGTTTTTATTTATTTCAAGGCAAAATTCTACAAATTATAAAAATATATTTGAGATCGACCCACGGATATTTTACATTGAAATTAGAAGAACACTGAAACCACAGTAAAAAAAAATACACTGAAACAAACTAAATCATGTTTTTTGAAAATGAAATTAAAAAAAATTCAAATGAACTTAATATTCTTAAATAGTCTTGTAAACTCCATTGTTTAGTTTTCAAATCTAAAATAACTAATTATTTTAAGCTTGTAACCAGTTTTTCCAAGCTTCATAAAACTGTGTTATTAGTTCCATCGGGAGCAGCAGTATCGTGTAATGTCAGTAGGCGGCGCTGTCCTCTTCACGGTCACAGTCTGTGGTTTAAATACACAAAGAAACAAAACGCTGAACTTTATAACGACGGAAGAGACGACGTGGAAACAATATATCAGGTCAGATCCACGCAGCAGGTACAGCACCGAATAACTTATACGGACGTCCCGGACGAGACCGGGACGAGACCGGGACGAGACCGGGACGAGACCGGGACGAGACTGGGACGAGACCGGGACGTTACGTCCGGGACGCGACTGGGACGAGACAGGGACGAGACCGGGACGTTACGTCCGGGACGAGACCGGGACGTTACGTCCGGGACGAGACCGGGACGAGACCGGGACGCGACTGGGACGAGACCGGGACGAGACCGGGACGAGACTGGGACGTTACGTCCGGGACGAGACCGGGACGTTACGTCCGGGACGAGACCGGGACGAGACCGGGACTTGACCGGGACGCGACTGGGACGAGACCTGGACGCCACCGGGACGAGACCGGGACGAGACCGGGACGAGACCGGGACGAGACCGGGACGTTACGTCCAGGACGAGACCGGGACTTGACCGGGACGAGACCGGGACGTTACGTCCGGGACGAGACCGGGACGAGACCGGGACGTTACGTCCGGGACGAGACCGGGACGAGACCGGGACGCGACTGGGACGAGACCGGGACGTTACGTCCGGGACGAGACCGGGACGTTACGTCCGGGACGAGACCGGGACGCGACCGGGACGAGACCGGGACGTTACGTCCGGGACGAGACCGGGACGAGACCGGGACGCGACTGGGACGAGACCGGGACGTTACGTCCGGGACGAGACTGGGACGAGACCGGGACGTTACGACCGGGACAAGACCGGGACGAGACCGGGACGCGACTGGGGCGTTACGACCGGGACAAGACCGGGACGAGACCGGGACGTTACGTCCGGGACGAGACCGGGACGCGACCGGGACGAGACCGGGACGATACGTCCGGGACGAGACCGGGACGAGACCGGGACGTTACGTCCCGGACGAGACCGGGACTAGACCGGGACGCGTCTGGGACGAGACCGGGACGTTACGTCCGGGACGAGACCGGGACGAGACCGGGACGAGACTGGGACGTTACGTCCGGGACGAGACCGGGACGTTACGTCCGGGACGAGACCGGGACGAGACCGGGACTGGACCGGGACGCGACTGGGACGAGACCTGGACGCACGTCCGGGGACGAGACCGGGACGAGACCGGGACTTGACCGGGACAAGACCGGGACGAGACCGGTACGTTACGTCCGGGACGAGACCGGGACGAGACCGGGACGAGACCGGGACTTGACCGGGACGCGACTGGGACGAGACCGGGGACGTTACGTCCGGGACGAGACCGGGACGAGACCGGGACTTGACCGGGACTTGACCGGGACGCGACCGGGACGAGACGGGGACGAGACCGGACGAGACCGGGGACGCACGTCCGGGACGAGACCGGACGAGACCGGGACTCTGACCGGGACGCGACTGGGACGAGACCTGGACGCGACCAGGACGAGACCGGGACGCCACGTCCGGGATGAGACCGGGACGCGACTGGGACGAGACCGGACGAGACCGGGATGTTACGTCCGGGACGAGACCGGACGCGACCGGGACGCGACCGGGACGTTACGTCCGGGACGAGACTGGGACGAGACCGGGACGCGACCGGACGCGACCGGGACGCGACCGGGACGCGACCGGGACGCGACCGGGACGCGCGTCCGGGACGAGACCGGGACGAGACCGGGACGAGACCGGGACGAGACCGGGACGAGACCGGGACGTTACGTCCAGGACGAGACCGGGACTTGACCGGGACGCGACTGGGACGAGACCTGGACGCGACTGGGACGTTACGTCCGGGACGAGACCGGGACGTTACGTCCGGGACGAGACCGGGACGTTACGTCCGGGACGAGACCGGGACGCGACTGGGACGAGACCGGGACGAGACCGGGACGTTACGTCCGGGACGAGACCGGGACGAGACCGGGACGCGACCAGGACACGAGGACTGAGACGCAACCACCGGGACACAGCGACTGGGACGCGACCGGGACACAGCGACTGGGACGCGACCGGGACACAGCGACTGGGACGCGACCGGGACACAGCGACTGGGACGCGACCGGGACACAGCGACTGGGACGCGACCGGGACACAGCGACTGGGACGCGACCGGGACACAGCGACTGGGACGCGACCGGGACACAGCGACTGGGACGCAACCGGGACGCGTCGCTCACACAATCCACAGAGTTTGAGGTCTTCTTGTGTTTAAAAAGCCGTTCAGAAGACGGAAGAGGAGGAGGAGGAGGAAGATGAAGAGGAGGAGGAGGAAGAGGAAGAAGAAGAGGAGGAAGAGGAGAAGAGGAGGAGGAGGAAGAGGAGGAGGAGGAGGAAGAGAAGGAGGAGGAGGAGTTCCAAACAGCTGCCGGAGTTTTGGAGACTTCTGAAACCAAATTACGGGAAAAAATCTTAGTGTGCGTCATGATTCTCTAATTTTGACTTAAAATTATGGGATAAAACCTGTTGTCAATGTAAATTCTACCTTTTTTATTACAAAAAAAAAATTGTGAAGAAAAGTTGAAAAATGTGTTGGAAAATTACGGGAAAATCTGAAGTGCACTGATGACGTCACAGCGGGAGAATTCTGTCCAAGAGTCGGTCACAATTTTCATGTAAAGAAACCAAAATTTCAACATGATTCAAACACAAATAAAGGCATTTTCTGATATTTTTATTTGTGAAATAAACTCTGTGGCCTCAGAGGAGTTCTGGCCTCACGCGGCAAAAAAGGTGATTTATATTTTTAGGTTCATCGACTTCTGCCACCTGCTCGTCTCCAGAAGTGCTCAGAATGTTCCGCAGTACGGCATTAAACTATTATCTAGCTCCATGGAGAGAAGCAGGCGCTGCAACCAGGACAAGTTACAGGTCGGATCTGTGGAGAGGCGACCCCCGCACAGTAAGTACACATGATTTTCAAGGTATTTTTTAGTCATTGAAAGTTTAAAGGTTCTGACCCTGTGAGGTTTCGGTCGTGTTCTCACTCTGTTTCCTCCAAAAACAGAGCTGGAGTCGTGTTTGTTTCATTCACATGTTTGAGGAACTCTTTGTTATTCGTCTGTTTCTCCAAAGTTCCAAATACTCTGGTCCACCTTGTGATGTCATGGAACCTTTTGCCTTCAGTGGAGATGGAAAACTCCAGGGCTGGAATTATCCAAACGAATCTAGAGAAGAACGCTCTCCTCCACGTGGAGCAGCTGAGGGGAGGGCATCTGTTCCCTCAGGAGGAGCTCGGAGTAGAGCCGCTGCTCCTCCACGTGGAGCAGCTGAGGGGAGGGCATCTGTTCCCTCAGGAGGAGCTCGGAGTAGAGCCGCTGCTCCTCCACGTGGAGCATCTGTTCCCTCAGGAGGTGTTCATGTCCCACCGGGAGGAGGCCCCGGGGAAGACCCAGGACCCACTGGAGGGACTCTGTCTCTGGGAACACCTCAGGGTCCAGGAGGAGCTGGGGGAAGTGTCTGGGGAGAGGGAAGTCTTGGAGCCCCTGTTTAGACTGACGCCCCCGTGAGCCGTCCCCGGATAAGAGGAAGAACATGGATGGCTGGATTCTAGTGAAGCTGTGTGGAGTTTAAAAACACAGTGGAGCACTTCCTGTATCACCACATGATGACATCACAAGGTGGAACAGAGTGTTTTCTGATTTAGAGAAGATCTCAGCCTAAATCTGCAGGTTTGTGAATTAAACATGTGAATGAAGCAAAACACAACTCCAGGTGTTTATGACGAGAAACATTAGACCAGAGAATCGACTACGGGACCTTTAACCCGTCTGTTGTTGAACAGATCAAACAGTCTAATGCCGCATTACGGAACATTTGAGACAAACCAATAACATCTCCATGGAGACAGGCAGGCCAACCCTCTGCTAGAAAAGTGACCTAGTTCATCTTTAAGGAATACTTAAACTTTGGCTTTGTGAAAAGATCTGAACGTCCATTTGAGCTCCTCCTCCTCTTGCCTTTAGCCCCGCCCCTCCTCCCCTTAGCCCCGCCCCCTCGCCCTCTTATCCCCGCCCCCTCGTCGGCGGCGCCCTGTTATTGGTCCGGGACAGCAGCACGCACACGCAGGAGGAGTCGATGCGGATCCACCTCCAGCCCATGCGGTTGTTAGCGTCTTTGGTGAGCGCGCGCACGAACGACGGTTTGGCGATGCATTTGCTCTTCCACTGCTTCTTATCGATGCCGAGGCAGCTGGCGCCGTCCAGGCCCGTCTCCTCGTGTCGCCCGTCCACCGGCCGGTCCGAGCGCCGGCACCGCGTCTCGTAAAAGTACTGCTTAATGGGCCCGCTCTGCGTCTGGATCTCCTGGATGATGGTCACCTTGAACCCCTTCATGTCCATCGCCGTCGTTTTGTTCGTGACCCAAACGTTCTCCGACTCGCACACCGACCTCTGGCCCCAGCGCTGCTCCGTCAGGTGCGACCGTTTCTCGCGCTTGACCCAGTCGCCGTCCACGTGCGCGTCCCAGGCGAGCTCCTCCCCCTCCTCCAGCATGAGCAGAGGGGGCGGGGCCTGCGGGGGCGACATGCTGAACAAAACCCGCGGGTGAGCGTCCAAAAACATGTCCCCGTCAAATAATCCGTCCAGGTCCACGAGTCCCGCGACCGAATTCTCCTCCGAACTCTTTCCTGTCCGTCTCAAACCTGCGGCGCTCCTCTGGCTCACAGGACGAGCAGCAGAGTCCTGCAGCTCGTTTTTACTAAAAGAATCCACGGCATTTTTGTACGTTTTATCGTCTCTTTGCCCCTCGGTACGATCCGGAGTCCAGAGCGGCGAAGGTTCTGTGGGCGGAACCTCCAAAGAGTTCTCCAAGTTCAGACCGTGAACTCCACTGTCGCCGTTTATCATAAAATCCCTTTGGTTCTGCTGTTCGGCCATGTTGTAGTCCACTGGAGCTGATTTGTAGTCCACTGGGCGAGAGGTGGAGTCCTGGGGCTGATGGGAGTTGTAGTCCTGGGGCTGATGGGAGCTGGAGTCCTGGGGCTGATGGGAGCTGGAGTCCTGGGGCTGATGGGAGTTGTAGTCCTGGGGCTGATGGGAGTTGTAGTCCTGGAGCTGATGGGAGTTGTAGTCCGGAGCATGGTGCGGCGGAGGAGGAAGTGATGCGGCTGCGATCCGGGCGGAGGGCTCGTGAGGGAAGGGCAGGGCCGAGGCGATCACCATGGCAACCAGGGGAAGCCAGTGCATCACTCCCAAAACAGATCAGCTGCAAGAGAGAAGAGGAGAGGTGAGTGTTACCACGGAAACGCCCTCGTTTCGCTCGGAATGTTCCACAGTGTGATGATTTTTGTGTATATTTTTCTAAAGGAGACGTGTAAACGATGCCACCGGGACGAGTTACAGGTCAGATCTGTGGAGAGGTGACCCCCGCTCACTGTAAGGATGCACTTTTACAAGGTATTTGAACAGTAACAAGAGCTCCGCCAGTGGGGCAAAATACGCCCGTACTTTGAATTATTGTATATAGAATTAAGTTAGAATTTGTCAAACCTAGTTAAAGATGAATTGTTGGTGCAGTTTGGAAGTTTGACATTCCTGACGGTTGTCGAGTTAGAGCGCGGACAAGAAATTGTCCACAGACAGACGGACAGACGGACGGACAGACGGACGGATGATCAATAGGGAAATCTGGCTCTTGCAGTAGGAGTATGAGTATGACATCATCACATTCTAGAATCGGAATTCCACCAATCAGATTGCAGCAACAGAACTTAAAGACACTACAAAGCTTTGAAGTGTCCACAGACGGATGGACAGACAGACGGACGGACAGACAGACGGACGGACAGCGCCATACCATAATACGTCCCGTATTGAAACGGGCGTATAAAAAACCTGAAGTCACATAAAATTGATACCACTGACCTACAGCATGGATCGATACAAAAATATACAACAAAATACACAAATACAGTAGACCTTATATATATATATCGGCCCCACATGTTTTGCCTCTTCATGAAGACAAAGCTTCAAAGACTTCAAAGCTTTGAAGTGTCCACAGACAGACGGACAGACAGACAGACAGACAGACAGACAGACAGACAGACAGCGCCAGACCATAATACGTCCCGTCTTACAACGGGCGTATAAAAAGAAGCTTTATACACATGTAGGTTTAATGCCGCACTGCAGAACATTTCAGATCAAACACGAGCAGAACAAAGAATCTGGATCCCATGCCAGGACTGAACCAGGACTGAACCAGGACTGAACCAGGACTGAACCAGGACAGAACCAGGACTGAACCAGGACTGAACCAGGACTGAACCAGGACTGAACCAGGACTAAACCAGGACTGAACCAGGACTGAACCAGGACTGAACCAGGACAGAACCAGGACTAAACCAGGACTGAACCAGGACTGAACCAGGACAGAACCAGGACTAAACCAGGACTGAACCAGGACTGAACCAGGACTGAACCAGGACTGAACCAGGACTGAACCAGGACTGAACCAGGACTGAACCAGGACTAAACCAGAACTAAACCAGGACTCCTCAGCTCAGCAGGATTATGTCAGAAGT
The DNA here is from genome assembly GCA_030686955.1 of Odontamblyopus rebecca. Taxonomy (NCBI): domain Eukaryota; kingdom Metazoa; phylum Chordata; class Actinopteri; order Gobiiformes; family Gobiidae; genus Odontamblyopus; species Odontamblyopus rebecca. The sequence continues at coordinate 2,383,683 of CM060667.1, forward strand.
GGATCAGAGGATCAAACGGCTCCAGATTCTGTGGGTGACGATATGTTTTAAATTCTGTTTAATCACAGAGTCCAAACTGTGGCCCGGGGGCCAAACTGTGGCCCGGGGGCCAAACGTGGCCCACATTAAGTGGCACTTTTAACAACAAATAAACTCGTCCATCATCATGGAGCAGTTCTGATGTGACTCAGAGTTCATCTGGATCTGTGGTCCAGAGCCTCCTCTGCTCCTGCTCCAGTCTGAACCCGGCACCTCCTGATCTCCACTGTGTTTAAGAAACAGCTCAGGTCATTCAGGTCATTCAGGTCATTCAGATCATTCAGGTCATTCAGATCATTCAGGTCATTCAGATCATTCAGGTCATTCAGATCATTCAGGTCATTCAGGTCATTCAGATCATTCAGGTCATTCAGGTCATTCAGATCATTCAGGTCATTCAGATCATTCAGGTCATTCAGGTCATTCAGATCATTCAGGTCATTCAGATCATTCAGGTCATTCAGGTCATTCAGATCATTCAGGTCATTCAGGTCATTCAGATCATTCAGGTCATTCAGATCATTCAGGTCATTCAGGTCATTCAGATCATTCAGGTCATTCAGATCATTCAGGTCATTCAGGTCATTCAGGTCATTCAGGTCATTCAGATCATTCAGGTCATTCAGATCATTCAGGTCATTCAGGTCATTCAGATCATTCAGGTCATTCAGGTCATTCAGATCATTCAGGTCATTCAGGTCATTCAGGTCATTCAGGTCAGTTTGCACATTTCATGACCAGAGCCGGAGCAGTTTAGACTCGGCTCTGCCCAAACCTGTGGATCAGACCTGGACCTGGTGCAGCTCCAGGGAAACATCCGGTCCTCTGGTCGACTCTGAGCCTCTTTAAAATCATTTAGAATGAAACAAAATAAACATGTTATAATTTGACCTCCTGCAGGGACTAAAGCTGAAGCACTGCTTTTATTTTAAAGATGTTTTTGAAATCATATTTTTCTTGGATTTTCAGCCTCACATTTCATTTCTCAGTCAGAACATAAACTCCTCCCAGTCTGAGATTTACAAATACACTTCATGGTAGAATTGAGCAACATTTTGGCTCCACAGTATTTATACGCCCGTTCTAAGACGGGACGTATTATGGTCTGGCGCTGTCCGTCTGTCTGTCCGTCCGTCTGTCCGTCCGTCTGTCCGTCCGTCTGTGGACACTTAAAAGCTTTGAAGTCTTTGAAGCTTTGTCTTCATGAAGAGGCAAAACATGTGGGGGATCTACATGCGTAGATCTGAACTCTCTTCTCAAATGTTCTGCTGCTGAAAGCGAGAACAACCCACATTCTCTGCTTCTTTGAGCTTTGACACATTAAAGCTTTGTAGTGTCTTTAAGTTCTGTTGCTGCGATCTGATTGGTGGAATTCCGATTCTAGAATGTGATGATGTCATACTCATACTCCTACTGCAAGAGCCAGATTTCCCTATTGATTATCCGTCCGTCTGTCTGTCCGTCCGCGCTCTAACTCCACAACCGTCTCACATAGGAATGTCAAACTTCCAAACTGCACCAACAATTCATCTTTAACTGGGTTTGACAAATTCTAACTTAATTCTATATACAATAATTCAAAGTACGGGCGTATTTTGCCCCGCTGGAGGAGCTCTTGTTTCTGTTTGTCATGTGGCCCCGTGGAGAAAGTCGCCTCTTCGCTCTGGACCGATACGAAGGGCCAGTTTAGACGATTTTCCCCAAATTCCTTCATTTGAAGTGACTCAAACTCCACAAACCAGAATGAAAACAAACTGACGGAGAGAGAGCAGTGCAGCGTCTTCGGAATAAAAGGATTCAGTTTAATCTTTATTCAGATAAACTAAATATCGGCCTCTGCAGAACTCGGTGAAAAGTCTGTTTTAAAAAGTAAATTTCCACCTGAAATCCCCCGAACGTCTGAAGAACTGCAGCTCTGAACAAACTCAACTGACTCTTTGTTTGAGCCTCGTAAACTCCTGAGGGCCCAGAGCAGCTTTAAAGAGGCCGTCTGACCCTGACAGAACATTTAGATCATGTTTAGATCCAATTTTACTGTTTGAAAACACCGTCTTCACCCAGAAAAACAGAGTCACATGTTTTATACGTTTTAATTTAGTTTTTGACGGCTGAGTCACTCCCCCTTCAGAGCGCCGCCACGTTTGTCCAGTTTTGTGTCACGTTTTTGTTTATTTATGGAGAGCTGTCGTGTGGGAGCCTGGGAGGGGGCGGAGCGTAGGTTTGTGGGCGGAGCCTCGAACAGAACAGGGCCCAGGAGAGATCGCTAGATTCTTCAAACATGCATGGATGACTCCAGAACCTCTGCAGACACGTTTGTGATGAGGAACGTTAGAACATGAGAGAAACAAAAACCCTCCTCTTTAATCAAAATATAATAATAATTCTAAAATTCTCATAAAGAAGTTGACATTTACTCGAAGAACCCAAAAGGGGAAAAGATTTGGGAAAAATGAATCCATTTTGTTTCCCCCTTTTGACTTGACTCATGTAAATGTCCCATGTGACAGTACGGAGCCCCTGACCTCACCAGACTCACTGTGGGAAAAAAAAAAAAGTCAGAAACAGGAACACGATTTTCTGAAATATTACTGAACGCAAAGACGCCAACCTTTTCTAAAAGAAAAACATACTCAAAAATTCTCCTTAAATCCACTTAAAGATTCTCTGTCCCTCTTGTTTTGTTCAGTTTTTCATTTTTCACGTCCAGTTTTGAGTCAAATCACCAGCCTGAGACCACGGACAGCTCCAAATCCAAAATCTAAACGTAAAATTTAAAATAATAAAAACAATTTTTTTTTAAATCTTGTTTAAAGCTGCACAGTGAGTGTAACTTTTCAGTTGGGGGTCTCCGCTCTGCCTGGAATGTTCCGCAGTGTGACTTTAAACAGCTCCACTTTACATTTACTCATCTACAGGTGGTTTTAGAGTTTTATCCCAATTTTGAGCAAATCAAATACACAAAAAGCATCTAGAAAAATTAAGAAACCAGTTCAACATGAGCTAAATTAAAAAAAAAAAAGTTTTCATCCTTAAATTGTTCTAAAAATACTTTGATTTTTTTGCTCTTCAGGTGCATTTTTAAACAGGTACTTTATTCATTTTACTCCAGTTTATTTGCTTAAGGTGACACTTTTTACCTTTAAATCTGTACTTTTATGTAAAACTGCACTGTGTAACTTTTCAGTTGGGGGTCCGTCACCTGCTTGTTTCTATGGATACGTCATTCCTCTGCCTGGAATGTTCCACAGTGTGACTTTAAACTGTCACTTTACATTTCTTCAATTACAGGTGATTTTACAGCTCAAAAATCCCTAGAAAAACAGACGTTCTGACTGAGCGGCGTCGCCTCTCCACAGATCTGACCTGGAACCCGGCCTGGTTCGGTCTCCGCGGAGATAGAAAGGTTTAATGCCGTACTGCGGGACATTCCAGACAAAGCAGTAACATGTCCATGGAGAAAAAAGTGTCAGACGGAGCCTCCAGCCGTAGATTTATCCCAATTTTGAGCTAAACTGAACTAAATACACAAAAGTGAGTAGAAAAAAAGAATAACTTCACTGACAATCGGCGAAATAAAGTTTGAATCATTTAATTGTTCTAAAAACCTCTGCAAAATACTTTTATTTTTGTTCTTTAGGTGCAAAAAAGCGTCAGACGGAGCCTCCAGCGGAAAAATGACACGAGGACTTTGGGATTTTGGGACAGAACGTCTCAGAAACAAGAACAGCGTCGAGTCTCAAACGTGATCCGGCTGAACCCAGTGAACCTCGAGTCTGAGCCGTCCGGACTCAGATCTGACTCCATTTAAAGGTACAGTGAGTTTGGAGGCGCCCGAGCTTTTACGAGTCTGTCCTGTAGGTATTTTAGCTTTACAATCCCTGGCAGCGGCTCTGGAAAAGCGCGCCCGCTTCACCAGGCTCTACCCGTCCTCCAAATAAACTTTAACGACAAAAGTTAACGACAAAACGCGCACAAAACCCCGCGGTGTTTAAGCGCAGTGTCCTCACGCGGGGTCGGCGCGTTTACGGCGTCGCAGGAAGTGACCTAAACGGCGGCGGACAATAGCGGTAATAACAGGCCAGCGCCGAACGGCAGCACGGCCTCATAAAGCCGCAGGACGTGCAGGTGTGAGGAGGGCGGGGACTTCCTCTGGGCTTTTGTTCGGCACAATCAGGCGTGACATCAGGTTTAAAGAGACACGCAGATGACATAATGAGGCCTTTGAAATCCTGTTGACAGACGCAAATCAACCAATCCGTCAGTCAACACCGGGTTCAGGCGGCGGCAGAAGGTTGTTTACGGATGAAGTCGAAAACAAAATGAGACGTCACATGAACGACTCTCAAAAGCAAAAATGTGTGGAGCAGAAATATGGAAGAGTTTAAACGACCAGATCAAAACTTTTACCAACTCTGTGCGCTTTAAAAAACAATGTACTTATAAATCAAATATTAACCCCTGAAGACCTGAGGGCAGTTTTAGTACTTTTCTCCTCGCCTGGATTTTTGTTCTTAATGTTGCTTTTCAAACTGCCCCTTTTACCCCTAATGAAGTGTTCTACCTCCTTTTGTTCAGTCCAACCTGTTATTTCACATCTGCTGCTGTAGTTGTGTCATGAGGCTGTGAGAAAAGCTACAGGACCAGAAATAGAGATGAAAAAAAAACTGAAAATAAAATTCACTCTTTTATACAAACACACAGCAAACATGTAGAAACAACTTTTCAGACATAAAAAATGCTTAATTTAGGGCCTGAGCTACAAAAATGCAAAATCTCAAGTCTGTAAGTAAATTAAAAATCTCCTTATTGCCCTAAAAACAAAAAAGTGCAGTGGCTCCATGACTTTCCTGGTCCAGTCCTGGAAACAGCTCCTGTCAGGTCCAGGGCCAGAGCCACAGCACTTCTGCATTTCCAGGGTGGAAATTACATTTGGATTTGTTCATTTGGACTGAAATAAACCTTTAAATAAAAATAGAAAGAGATGCACAATTACACACACCAAGATGTGTCATTTTCCATGTGTGTGAGAATTAACTCCACTTAGAGCGACTTTTTCCCTCGTTATAAACACACACAGTCAGAGGAGTCGACCATCTTGACTCACTTCACTCTTTGGCAAAGTTTGGCTCCATCAAAATGGACGGAGCGCATGAGTTTGGGGAAAACAAAGTTCCTGTTGGACACTCGTTTTGCTCCCGTCATCACACAGCGTGAGTGTGACGTAGGATAAAGCCGCAGAAATGTACGGAAACCTCTATGTCTGCACTTTCAGAGGGGAAAAGGACGTTTCTGTCTTTACACTTACAAAGTTCTGCGGTTATACAAACATGTTCCTCTGTGTCGTGGACGATGTCGTGGGTCTTTGAGGGTTAATACAATTTTTCTACTCCAAAAAAGGTTATTAGGATGATTATTACGAGTGTATTTTCTGGATTATGAGGCGCGTTAAGTGAGGCTGAGACCGTCGGCGTTTCCTCCGTCTCGGTGAATGTGAATTCTTCTGTCGTCCAACGCTCCCACACAGCTGCAGTTTAATCACATCATATCTTAACTAAATACAATTAAATACAACACTAAACACAATCATTTAAATCCTGTCCCACTTTGACTGTGTGTTTTAATCGTTCTTAATGTGTTTATGTTGTTTAAGACGACCTTGGGGGTCCGGAAAGGCGCCTAATAAATAAAATGTATTATTATTATTATTAGAATTGAACTCTGAACGGTGAACAGTGGTATTTAGCGGTTGGAGTTCTTTGGTTAGTCGTCCCGGAATGATGATGATGATAAATGAGTTTTCTTCTGAACAGGTCTCACACACTTCGTAATGTGGCGCTGAAGCTCAGGACGTGTTACTCCACCAGGCTCCGGACTGCAGGAGCTGTGATGTTCGAATGATCCGTCCTGCGGAGCGGATTCGTCGCTTAACTGTCGGACTAAAACATTCTGACAGATTTTTGAGGTCAGTGAGGCACAACCAGAATTAAAACAGAAGGTGCACTGTCGAGTTTTAAGTGCGTCTTATAGTCCGAAAAATGCCGTAATAAAATTTCTCTACTCCAGAAAAAGGTCATGAGGCTTATTACGAATTACTCCAACAACAACAACAACAACAACAACAAATCCTCTTTTTGTTAAGCTAAAAGTACTTTACGTTTTTTGCTCTTGTTGACCTGAGTCCGGCCGTAGTGATGCTCAAGGCCGAGAACCGTCTGCTTCCTCCTTGTTTACAGGAATTATTTGAGCAGAGATTCAGTCAAACCTCAGAGGAACGAGTATCTTTAAAAAAAAAAGATAAGAACAAAGAAAAAAGTGACTGTATTTCTGTTCGGGTTGATTTTAAAAAGCTGAACACTGTAGAAGCCTTTAAAATAAAGAGTGTAACGCGTCATGTTTGCATTTATATTTGTCTCTTATATAAAGAGTCGGCCGTAAGTGAAATCGTATAAACTTTCCGTTCAGACACTGTTTTCTTTCTTGGAATCCTGTCATTGTTTAACAGGGTTTGGCTTTAGAAGAACTTTGACTTCAGTCTAAACCCTTTCGGTCCTGATCCACAGGATTAGAGTCTGTGTTTTGTTTTGCAGTGCTGGAAAAGGACAGAATAAACTACTATAAATAAATAAATATCGACTGGAACTATTGTCTTCTCATAAACCACCATTATGAATTAAACACACGCTTTTCTTTAGCGTCACCTTTGATTTTGGTGCCATCACAAACGATAAACTTCTGCAACTTTTTTACCGTTATTATTATTTATCTCATCTCGTTCTCATTTTCCTTATTTTGATACGATCGTAAACGATAAACTTTTGTGCCTTCTGGGGAAGCACCGAAATGAAAATCTGTGGCTGAAACTGAATAAAAATGAAACACTTGGCTGAAAAGTGAATATCAAATGCTGTTGTTAAGTTTTTCACTATTTTTTTATATTGCATAAATAGCCCAGAATAAAGTTTTAGACATGTTCTAAAAGAAAGAAAATGTTTATTTAATATTCTTGAAAGTACAACAGTAAGTTCTTCATATTAGGCGAGGCCGGGGGTCGGTGACCTTAAACACTCAAAGAGCCGTTTGGAGCGACTCCCACAGAAAGAAACAGCCACAAAACCCTTCGACTCTAAATGAGGAAAACTGCAGCTCATTTATTTACCCGTCGCTCTGTATAAAAGACGAGAATGAACTGCATTTATGAACGATCAGGCCATTCGTACACACGCTTTACACAGACGCATGTCCCCAAAGTGCTTTACACAGACGCATGTCCCCAAAGTGCTTTACACAGACACATGTCCCCAAAGTGCTTTACACAGACACATGTCCCCAAAGTGCTTTACACAGACACATGTCCCCAAAGTGCTTTACACAGACACATGTCCCCAAAGTGCTTTACACAGACACATGTCCCCAAAGTGCTTTACACAGACACATGTCCCCAAAGTGCTTTACACAGACACATGTCCCCAAAGTGCTTTACACAGACACATGTCCCCAAAGTGCTTTACACAGACACATGTCCCCAAAGTGCTTTACACGGACACATGTCCCCAAAGTGCTTTACACAGCATTTTACAGAGTATCTTCATTCACTCAGACCCGGTGGTGGTGCTACTGTTGTAGCCACAGTTGCCGTGGGGCAGACTGACAGGGGCCGTTGCCAGGCCAACAGACGCCAACGGCCCCTCCGACCACCACCAACACTCACTCACACGACGTTCACACGTACAGTGCATGTTTTGGGCATGTACACACATATTCCACTGAGTCGTCTCCTTTAGATCACGAGCGTCACACATCACATCAGACAGAAGTAAAAGTCATGTCACAGATGTAATCTCACCTGTTCATCAATCAAACTTTATTTATAGAGCGATTTTCTTACAAAACAAAAAGTGAACAACACAAAAAGTTTGATTGACTGATAGTCCGACTGAAGCCGACTGTTTATAGTTTATTCACATGAGCCGTGTGGTTTTAAGTTTTGTTTCTGTAAAACGTAAACAAATATGCACAAAGCTGCATTAAACACATTATTATTCAGTCTCTATTTGAGCCCTCGTAGAAAATAAAAATCTAAACTTAAATTATCCACCTGCAGTGAACCAAAAGTGCGACTGTCACAGGCCACGGTTCAGTTTTACTTCAAACTCACTCAACCAAAGGCCGAATGTGGCTTTTTTTTGCAGTACTCGGCTGCTGAATATTCAGTGCGTCTCTGGTGCCTCTTTATCATTATTATGAGTTTGTACGACCATAACACAGCAGTATAATAGTACCGTAGTATGTGATTTATTTTATTATATGTAAATATTTGTAAAGTTTCATCATCAACTATAGAATTTTAAAAAAATTTAAACGTCATGAACAGTTTTGGGTTAATATAGTTTTTCTTCTCCTTTTCGAGAAATGTGCTTTTCTGTTGTTTATAATGTGCATATAGTATTTACATGATTATTGTTTCTCTCTTGGCACAAACTCAAACATATTACACCTGTAAAACTTCCCCATTTTAATCCAAATATCCCTGATGATTGTGTAAAACATGTTTTGGGACGAGGTCACGGCTGTAATTTCAGATTTGACTGTGAGATGCTTTTGGCCTGTAAACAGACCACACATCTCCCCCACAGCCTTAACGTTCATTTAAATAGAAAGAAGCTCGTAATTTTCTGTTTACTACAGGCCAAACATGTTCGTGCTCTTAGCTGGAAGGAAATGGAGAGGCCCAGAGGAAAACAGTGGATTAAATTAATGTCCAGCAATTTGGCACAGGAGAAGTTGAGCTACATACAGCATCTAATGGAAAACATAAGGATTTAAAGACGTTTGGCTGCTCTTTTTGCACATTGTAAAGAATCGTATGCAGTTTAGCTAAAATACACTTCCCTTAGGGCACATGTGTCAAACATGCGGCCCGGGGGCCAGATCCGGCCCTCCAAGACCTTTAATCTGGCCCTCGGCTGATTTTTCTATTAAAATACTTAAAATTTTCAGATTTTTCTGTTAATTTTCTGCACCGTTTAGCATAGCAGCGTCTCCGGCGTTTCTGTACGTTGCGACTCCCACCAGAGCAGCACAAATGAAGACTTTCCTCTTTCCAAACGCTCTTAAAGGACGATCGTTTTGACTGTCGACCGTGACCCTCATCAGCAAAATGTCAAAAAATGAGAAAAGCAGATGCTGAGTTCAGGATTTCCCAAGAAAAATAGTCTAATTCTTATTTGTTGACAGAGGTGAATGGGAAATCTGTGCTCAGTGTGTTTGGAACAAGTGGCGTTGCTCGAGGAAAATAATCTTAAACACCACTACGAGACACGGAGAAAAATACAATAACTTGAAGAGAGAACTGAGTTTTCTGATCCGGCCCTTTTGGGATCAGAGTAGGCTGCATACGGCCCCCGGACCAAAATGAGTTTGACACCCCTGCCTTAGGGTGTCCAGACGTCCCTACTTCCCCAGGACAGTCCCACTTTTGAGTCCTGTGTCCCCAGTCCCAGTGGATTTGTCCAAAACCAGCGATTTCTCCCAGTTTTATACACCCAAGTGTCCCAACTTTGTCCCAATTTGACACTTTCCAGTAAAGAGAGGCATAAACTGTCATTAATTGAGGTAAAATGACAGAAAACACAAAGACAACGTGAAACACTGACTCATGTTCGTCGTGAGTCACAAATGGGCCGAGTGCAGAACAATTCTCCTAAATTAAGCACTCGTTTCACAGTTTTATTACGAACGACCACCACAAACCGTCCGGTCACTTCGCTCGCTCTATTCTAAATGTGCCGTTAATGACGCTAATGTCGCCTTCACGTCCTGTGGTAATTATCGTAAATGCCAAAAAACCAACGTCAAAACTGCGCATGAACCCCCACTCATGTCGTCATTTTCACTGGGAAGATTTTTGTGACACACGAGAGAAACTTTGACCGGCCGACATGGAGCAGCAAAAGTGTCGTGAACAGTGAGCACTAACTAACCCTAAACCCTAAACCCAAACATTCTGTTAAACGTTCTCTGCTGCTCTCTGTTGTTTTACCCGTTTACTGTTTGTGTTTTGACGTTGATCTTCTTCCTGCAGCAAATGAATTCGATAAGAGTCTAAAACCGTTTTAAACTGTAGAAAGTCATTGAGTTTGAGTATTTCTTTCACGCAGCTCCAGCGTTCTGTTGCGTTCTCCGGAGGCTGTTCTGTTTGTTCCTGAGCGTCTGCACAGCCGCTCCAGCAGGACAAACACAATAAGAGACACAATAAACGCACTGACAGGATTTAGAATGTTAAAAAACTATAAACCAAACCATAAGGTGAGTGGAAAGGGTTCACGTTTCATATTTAGCCCTAAAAGTCTGAGAAATTCTACACGTGTAGGTGCCGTAAAGTCGTGGAGAATTCACTTTATGTCATGAAAAAGTCCTGGAAAAGTTTTGAAACTCTGTCGGTGAGAAACGGCGGGAACTCTGCTCTGACCGAACGTGACCTCGGGGTTTGCACCGGCCGCCTGCAAACTGCTGCTGCTGTAAAGTCATTATCTAATTAGCAGTGACATGACGAGGCGCCGGACGGGTTCCACCGGTTTCACTTTTGTGTTTTTACGTGATGCAAACTTTTCCCCGACTCAAACTTCTGCTGCTTCAGACTGAGGAGCAGGAGACCTCTGAGCGCAGATCGAAACCCTGGACTAAAGAGGGACTCGCGTGAAACTGAACCAGGTCTAAAATGAGACTAAACCCGGGTCCTTAAAGAGTATTTGGGGTCTTAACTGTAACACAGAACACATGTAGATCTCCATGTTCATTCCAGTGTTTTGAAAATGTTATATTTGCCCAAAACAACGTATGAACATGTGTTAGACCATTTCCTTCTGGATGCCGAGTGTCCCCTCCCTTTGCTCTCCGCACTACGTCACTCCCCCTTCAGAGAGCGATGGTAACTGGTCACAGTTTTATATCTGCCCCCTGAACCAATGTTTATGTGGACCGCGGGATCCGAACCGCAGCCTTCGGCCCTTCAGTGGACAAACGCTCGACCCGCTGAGCTCCTGCCGCCCGTCACTAAAGAACCTCCTGCACATCACAGCAGGTTTGTCCGGGTGCTGGGGGCAGTTTTGTCTCGTGTTCTTGTGGACTGTTGGTTTCAGATGTCGTCACTGGGGCGTTTGATTACATTTTCTTAATCGATCGTCAGGAAAAGTAACGATCGATTTTCGATTAATCATTCACATTTTTATATTAAATTATCGTTATTATTATGACTGTTACTAATCTGCATAAATAAACTCAACTTTACACCATATAAACATCAGCTCCAGAGCCTCATCAGTGTGAGGTCAGAATGAGTTTAATGCAGATTTAAACATTTATGTTTTACACAAACTAAACTTAAAACCTCACGGCTCATTTGCATAAACTGTAAGAGCTGAAAAAAGCAGCTCTTTCCTTGTGCTGCTGCTTCAGCTTCTGTGGGACTAAAGGACTCGACTCAGTGGAATATGAGTGTTCTCTCTGTGACTCAGTGAATATGAGTGTTCTCTCTGTGACTCAGTGAATATGTGTGTTCTCTCTGTGACTCAGTGGAAAATGAGTGTTCTCTCTGTGACTCGGTGAATATGAGTGTTCTCTCTGTGACTCAGTGAATATGAGTGTTCTCTCTGTGACAGAGGATGTTCTGCTGATGCTGAGTCTGTTCTGTGCGTATGTCGCGTTGCAGATGCTGCGTAAACATGTGAAACCGGGACACTCAAAAAAAAAAAAAAAGATCATACCCGGGACACTGATGTGCAGGGAAACGCACTCTGAGGAATATAGGGATCTCCAAGGAGCCAGAGCCGAGACGTGGGACTGTGAGGCTCCAGAGTTTGTACTCGACTCCTCAGGCTCCGTTACACAGACACCGACATTCAGTTTGTCCATTAAAATGAACCTGATCCACCAAACTCTTAACGATCAATTATCGATTAATCGACTAATCAGCCCGTCCCTGGTCGTCACGTTGATGTCACTAAAAGCAGATGGGGTCAGGAAGTGTAAAGACAGGCGCAGAACCCCGTTTACCTCCACTGACTCTGAGCCCAAACCCCTAAATTCTGTGCAGTCTGTGGTCACTGCGACCGCTCGAATCGGGAGAAAGACAAATATTTTTTTCATGTACCAAAAGTCACAAGAAAGTTAGTTTACAAAAACGTACAGAAAAAATGTGGCAAAAGTGGATCTCCAGCTAAAAACAGGAGGTGCAGAAACAGACGATGCTAATGTAGAGTTTGCAGCAACCACTTTGGAACAGGTCAGGACTGTGTCATTTATGAATGAATATTTTCAAAGTTGTTTTTTGGACAGTTGTGTAGAAAGAAGAGCGTCGTCAGTGATGGTAAACTGTTGCATTCTAGGCCTGAAGAGGGCGCTGTGCTGTGGATGTTCTGAGTCTAAACTAACAGCGACTTGTGTGTGAGTGAAACCGACAGAACTCCAGAGGAAACGAGTCTGATCCAGATCCAGGCCCGTGTGAGGAGGAGCCACGGGTTTGACTCATTTCACTGAATCAAAACATTTTTAAGACTTTACTGAAAATCACACCTGGTTTATCTCGTTTTAGTTTATAATTTTACTTGATAGTTGATAATAGAGATAATTCCATGATTACACAATAAAAATAAATTATGACAGCTTATTTTGTTAAATAAATCCCAACACCAGGACTGAACCAGGATTAAACCAGGATTAGTTTGGTCCTGGTTCAGTCTTGATGATTGAGTGATTTTCTTTACAGTTATTGTGTGTCATATTTGTGACAGGTGCAGGACAGGTGCAGGAGTGGTTGTGATGATGGAGCTTAAGCACCTTCACAGTCGACATGACACATTCACTCAGCAGGGACTCAGCTCTCTGCTCCACAGACCTGATCTTACTCTTAGTGAAAAGTGATTTTAAATCCATAATCCTGCCCTCACCCAGGCCCGAACCTCAAAACCTCGACCAGAGCCTCAAAACCTCGACCAGAACCTCAAAACCTCGACTAGAGCCTCAAAACCTCGACCAGAGCCTCAAAACCTCAGCCAGAGCCTCAAAACGTCGACCAGAACCTCAAAACCTCGACCAGAACCTCAAAACCTCGACCAGAACCTCAAAACCTCAACCAGAACCTCAAAACCTCAACCAGAACCTCAAAACCTCGACCAGAGCCTCAAAACCTCAGCCAGAGCCTTAAAACCTCGACCAGAACCTCAAAACCTCGACCAGAGCCTCAAAACCTCAGCCAGAGCCTCAAAACCTCGACCAGAGCCTCAAAACCTCGACCAGAGCCTCAAAACCTCGACCAGAGCCTCAAAACCTCGACCAGAGCCTCAAAACCTCAACCAGAACCTCAAAACCTCGACCAGAACCTACAGCCAAACACGTGAGGGGAGCTGACCCCAGGACCTGCTACATGGACATGAGTCACTCAGAACTTTCAGTGTCACAAAATCTCACTGTTTCAAACATTTAAACTCTGTGTTTGTGCAAAACCTCAGGACAACAGCAGCACCGCCTCAGAAACAAACATGATGGAACTTCTACTGAGGGACAGAACCAGGTCTGAACCTGAGGAGCTCCAGGACCTGAGCTCCAGGACCTGAGCTCCAGGACCTGAGCTCCAGGACCTGAGCTCCATGACCTGAGCTGCATGACCTGAGCTCCATGACCTGAGCTCCAGGACCTGAGGAGCTCCAGGACCTGAGCTCCAGGACCTGAGCTCTGAGAGACCAAACTGTGAGTAAACAAACTGTGGAACAGGGGTAATTATTTTCTGGGGAAAACTGTTTTTGTGACGACCTGAAGCAATAATGAGATCAACACTGGAGAAACATCTGAGCCCCGACGAGAACTTCAGTCTGATCTGCACAAACACAACACAGAGTACACAGAGTACACAGAGTACACAGGAGTACACAGAGTACACAGAGTACACAGGAGTACACAGAAGTACACAGGAGTACACAGGAGTACACAGAAGTACACAGAGTACACAGAAGTACACAGAAGTACACAGGAGTACACAGAGTATGCAGGAGTACACAGAAGTACACAGAAGTACACAGAGTACACAGGAGTACACAGAAGTACACAGGAGTACACAGAAATACACAGGAGTACACAGAGTACGCAGGAGTACACAGAAGTACACAGAAGTACACAGGAGTACACAGGAGTACACAGAGTACGCAGGAGTACACAGGAGTACACAGAGTACACAGGGGTATGCAGGAGTACACAGGAGTACACAGAGTATGCAGGAGTACACAGCAGTACACAGAGTACACAGGAGTACACAGAGTACACAGAGTACACAGAGTATGCAGGAGTACACAGAGTACACAGGGGTATGCAGGAGTACACAGGAGTACACAGAGTATGCAGGAGTACACAGCAGTACACAGAGTACACAGGAGTACACAGAGTACACAGTAGTGTTCAGACAGTGTACATGCTCTGGTGAAACTCCACCTGCTGCATTCTGCTCGTGCTTCTGCTTTAACCTTTTAACACTGAGAACAGGTCACGACACCAAAGGTGCTCCAGGTCCGAACGGGTCCGACCCGCTCTGATCTGGGACCAACGAATCTGGATCTGTTTGCACAAACTGGACCCGAATCAGAGTCAGATCAGGACTCCTCTGTCCAACAGGAGCTCTGTATATTTCCTCATCACGTTCTGTTGTTAAAGAGTTTTCTCTGACTGATGCAATCACATTTGAAACGTTTAAATTCGGGATTTTTTAATGCCACTTGTTTAACTGCCCAAGAACCTGCTGGAAGTGAGAAAGTTCAAATTAAACTTTCATAATAATCCTCATCATGACTTTCAATTTTTTCTAAATATTGATAATTAGAAACAAATACATTGAATAAATTTGACTAATTGTCCTACTCCAATCCAGATCCAGGTCCAGGTCCAAATCCAGGTCCAAATCCAGGTCCAAAGTGCTCTGGTGCAGGTCAGACTGGGATAAGGCCTCAGACTTTACCTCAGACTTCCCTTTTCCTGGTTAAATAAAATAAATAAAAACACAGACTTTCCTCTTCCTCAGAGCCGTCACGTGTGGAATATTTGAGGTGTGAATCACAAGCACGTTTGTGACACGTCTGATCCGTGATGACACAGGAGGCGTAGAGGAGGTGTGGAGGAGGTGTGGAGGGGGCGGGGCCTCATTATGTCATGACTCTGTGTGCGTCACGGATCCGGCAGGGCTCACCAGGCTTTTCCTCACTGCAGGATTCCACTGAGGAGCTGATAAAGACCTGCCCGACATGACTCCACACAGGAAACGTACAGTAAAGAATCACCTTTAGTCACAACAGAATCACCTTTAGTCACAGCGGAATCACCTTTAATCACAGCGGAATCACCTTTAGTCACAGCGGAATCACCTTTAGTCACAACGGAATCACCTTTAGTCACAGCGGAATCACCTTTAATCACAGCGGAATCACCTTTAGTCACAGGGGAATCACATTTAGTCACAGCGGAATCACCTTTAATCACAGCGGAATCACCTTTAGTCACAGCGGAATCACCTTTAATTTAGGGCTGCAGCTATCGATTATTCTGTCGATTATTTTGTTCATTTGTTATTGTCGCGTCTACTTTGCACATGTTAAGTCCACTCCACCTGCACTGACAGATACACGTGTTTTGGACATGAAAAACTTAATTATCGCTGGGCTAAGGTTGACTCACCTCACGGTTTCTTTTCCACTTGATGTAATGTACGGTTCTGTTTACATGTTGTAGCATCAGTGTTGAGAAGGTGACTTTTAAAATGTTCCCCTACAGATTACAGATTACATTCCCCAAAATGTAGTTTGTGACATAATCAATTAAATTACTTAAAGTGAGTAACGTAATCTGAATACTTTGGATTACTTGATATTGATATTGTTATAGTTTTAGACCTGGATTAGTTCTGGTTTTAGATCTGTTTCAGTCCTGGTTTTAGATCTGGTTTAGACCTGCTTTAGACCTGGTTTAGTCCTGGTGTGAGTTCTGGCGCGGTCCACGGTGTACGCGACAAGACACAATCCACGCGCAGAGTACGCGGCGTACCGAAAATGCGGGGTGCGCGGCAAACCGGAGCGTACCACGCACGAGGAGGTTATGCTCTTATTATACATCCATTATACATCCATGGGGCCGCGCTGTTGTGTGTACAGTGAAGTGCAGTGGTCGTGCGGAAACTTTACCTCTACCACAAAAGGTTCCGGCCATCGCCGAGCGTATGAAAATAAAACGAAGCATCGAGGCTAAAAAATAATAATCGATGCATTTTTCTAATCGATTTAATCGATTAACTCGAGGAATCGTTTCAGCCCTACTTTAATCACAGCGGAATCACCTTTAGTCACAGCAGAATCACCTTTAATCACAGCGGAATCACCTTTAGTCACAGGGGAATCACCTTTAGTCACAGCGGAATCACCTTTAATCACAGCAGAATCACCTTTAATCACAGCGGAATCACCTTTAGTCACAGGGGAATCACCTTTAGTCACAACGGAATCACCTTTAGTCACAGCGGAATCACCTTTAGTCACAGCGGAATCACCTTTAGTCACAGCGGAATCACCTTTAGTCACAGCGGAATCACATTTAGTCACAGCGGAATCACATTTAGTCACAGCGGAATCACATTTAGTCACAGCGGAATCACCTTTAGTCACAGCGGAATCACATTTAGTCACAGCGGAATCACCTTTAGTCACAGCGGAATCACCTTTAGTCACAGCGGAATCACCTTTAGTCACAGCGGAATCACATTTAGTCACAGCGGAATCACATTTAGTCACAGCGGAATCACATTTAGTCACAGCGGAATCACATTTAGTCACAGCGGAATCACCTTTAGTCACAGCGGAATCACCTTTAGTCACAGCGGAATCACCTTTAGTCACAGCGGAATCACCTTTAGTCACAACGGAATCACCTTTAGTCACAACGGAATCACCTTTAGTCACAGCGGAATCACCTTTAGTCACAGCGGAATCACCTTTAGTCACAACAGAATCACCTTTAGTCACAGTGGAATCACCTTTAGTCACAGCGGAATCACATTTAGTCACAGCGGAATCACATTTAGTTAGTTATCAACAAAATAACTGAAACCTGAACTGATGAAGTCTCATTTCAGAAGATGTTTGTACAGATCTAAACTACAGGGTTAGACACCTTTATGCAGAATAAGATCAGAGATTTTATTTTATTTAAAATTTTCCAGCCGTGATTTGCTAAATGGCCTAAATGAGCTGTTTTCCTCGTGCGTCCCTCACAGCGCTCACATTAAAGGAGCATCTCGTTGTTAAAGCCGAGGTCTGATGGGTTAAAGTGACACTAAACAAAGAGTTTCATCAGACCAATGTTCAGTTTCTGTGGAGACCTCAGCTCCTCCTCACAGCCCATTACCCAATGACACGCCACATTTACCCCTGAGCAAACACCTGAGACCAGAGACCGGACCAGGGACCAGACCAGGGACCTGACCAGGGACCGGACCAGGGACCGGACCAGGGAATGTTCTAAAGGTTAAATAAAAATCCACGACCATTTTGCATCGCATCCTTCAGAGTGAGCGAGAGCTGCAAAAGTGTCAAACCCAAAATACACGAACTCTACTGACCCCAGAACCCGCTCCAAACATGTCTGAACCCGGACTGAACCAGGACTGAACCAGGACTGAACCCGGACTGAACCAGGACTGAACCAGGACTGAACCAGGACTGAACCAGGACTGAACCAGGACTGAACCAGGACTGAACCAGGACTGAACCAGGACTGAACCAGCACTGAACCTCTCTCTGTGTCTGTGTGCAGTTTCCTTCGGGCATCAACCCAAAACATGCACCACAGGTCACATCCTCCAGCTCCGGTCCAGACCAAGACCAGCCCAAGACTTGGACCTCATTTCTAAAGCTTGTTTATGGACTAAGCACTGTGAAGGCCTCTTTAGGCCAACCGTGGGATTTACGAAACTCCTCCTAAGCGCTGCACTTTGCTCGTCTCTATGGCAGCTCGGACCTGCTGTAAACTCTACACAGAGTCTGGAGACACAGGGAAAAAGTGACACTCGTGGAGAAGAGCAGAAGTGAAGAGAGTTTGAGGAAGAGTTTGATCCAGAAATCATCAGAAAATCCACAGATATAAAAGAATTACATTCAGATTTGTGCATTTAAGCCAAGGTTAGACAAGAAACAGAGTTTGTGGCGCCTTTGGTGACCACTAGGGGTGCACTCAGGACAACTCCTACACTGCCCTTTATAAATGAGGCCCCTGAAGATCTGATTTGGAGGTCTGTGGGTCTGTGGGTGTGTGGGTGCAACAGCAGAAAGAAAGAGTGAGTGAAATGTCGTCCACCAACTGAACCAGAGACAGAGGAGTGTCAGTGTGAGCGAGTCCCTGACTGAAGCTGTTCACTCTGTTCAAACATCATAAGCACGAGTGAAAACCTCAAACTCACGACAAAACAAGTCGGCTTAAGGCTACACCATGAAACTTTTCCGGTATCTGTCGTCATTGCTTCATGTGTCACAGTGTGGCTTTAAACGTATTCACCTTCATGGAAGCAAACAGACGTGACACCGCCAGGTCAAGTCAGGTATGATCTGCAGAGAGACAAATGTGCTCACAGTGAGAACGCCCGTCCAGAAATGCAAAATAGAGAGTGTTAATGCCAGACTGTGGAACATTCAAGGCAAAGCTACACTACAAAAAATCTTAATAAACACTTAAATCGATCAGAAAATGACTTAAAACTAGTGAAATGATCTGTCCAAGCAGCAAAATCACTTTACTGGACAAGTTCTCTTCAAATAAACAGCCTCTACACTAGAATGAAGCGTCTCTGTGAGGCTTCACGAGCTGGAAATAAGTTTATGGATGCAAAGTTTGAGATAAACAGACTTAAACCCAGTTCAGGATCAGTGTTCATGGCCTGAGAATAAGTTCTCAGATGCCAAATTCTTGCTATAAGTCCTGGTAAATGGATCGTAGCTTCTTCTTTTAAACATTTATTGCCTAAATTTAAGATTTTCTGACGAGTCAAGTCATGGAAGAAATATATGTGACAATTCTTTTAAGATTATACAACCAATTCAGCACGAGTAAGTCGAGAATAAATCTGAAAATAAGACGAATAACCTGATAAAACTTTATAAAATCTTGATCAGATCAGAGAAATTCTAAAATAATCTAAAATAACCCCATGTATTTCAGAACGTGTTTATAGAGCTTTCAAAACAAAGAATAAAATCCTGTGGAGAGACACAGGGAGGGCATCTGACACACGGGGACATTATATTGCTGAAACTATTGCAGATCTTTTTGATTTATTAACTGTGACCACTGAAGTTAAATGGATTTTCCCTCATGTTTTTGTCCAAAATGTGTCTCGGCCCAGTACAGAAGTCCACTGTGACTGAGTTTACAGTGTTTATTGTAATAGAAACAGGAGGTGTGCATTTGCATGCTAGTTGTTGAGCTTTATTGTTACAGCAAACCTCCGCTCTCGTGCTTTTAAACTCATCTTGGTGAATAATGAGGAGGCTCTGAATGCAGAAGGGACGTGAGGAAGAACTTTGGACGAAACTGTTTACAACGAACTAATTCTGTTTTTATGTTTTTAAGACTGTAAAAACCAGGCGCCGCTCCTCTAACCTTTATACTCTGCGTTTGTTCAGGTTCTCGAGCTGATCCGAGGCTTCGTGAGTCAGTGAAAGGAGCTGAAAGGAGCTGAAAGGAGCTGAAAGAGCCGGAGTGGCAGTTCCGGTTCCTGTGATAACACTGGGTCAAATGCCTAGGATTTAACCGCATGTGCAGGTGACTCACTGCCTCACCTGCCTCACCTGCCAAGTCAAACAGAGACACCACATCAGAGGAGCCGTCCGCAAACACCGCACCACTGTTCAAATGCAGCTCATGTTACATAGAGGAAGGTTCTGTGTTGGTTTTATCTGGAACCAACAAACTGACAAATGTCCAAATGTCAAAATCTCAGTCGTAGTTCGAACAAATACTGTAACACCGCAAGAGATTATTGTACAAAATAGACCTTTTAGAGCTTTCTCCCATGTTATAACTAGGGCCCGACCGATATGGATTTAGTTGCGGCCGATATGATACCGATAAATTTACTGTAAATCTTCAGTTGTTTATAAAACTTCGGTTTGGCTCTATTGGATTTTCAGTCGGTTTGTTTAGGCGACATTTCTTGTTCTTCTGCCTCTTCACGTCATATTTAAAGAGTCGGTCAGACTTAGAGCTAAATGTGTGTGCGCCGCGGGAATTAATGACCCGCTAAATGCAGATAATTCACACCTCTGTTCACAGCTCATTTCCATATCAGTGTGTGTCCAGTAACATATATACGGCCACTATAGTCACTTTACAGTCGCTAACAGAAGAGAAAACAGCCTGTTTATGTGTGCGAGCTACAGCAGCTAATCGCTAACCAATGAGAAAGAACCAAAACGAGCTTCAAACCGACACATTTCAACACTCAGCCTCACACAGGCTCCTCTCAGATCAGCACTAAGAACTGTCCTTTAATCCAGACTCACACTGAGCGGCCGCAAAAACAACACAATCTCAGTGTTGTGCAGGTGGATCTGTGGCTGCGGCTGGAAACAAACTCACATGGTGATGCGTTCAGGGGCGGGACACAGACACATGACTCCTCAGATAAACCCTGATGCCCCGCCACAGATCAGGACATTTATCTGTCTGTGAACTGGATTAAATGGGCAGAATAAAGAGTCTGAGCTTTAGAACGAGGGAAAACATCCACGTGGAATATCGGCCCAGATCGGCAAGATTTTGGCCGATATGTTTCCAAGTGATATATCGGTCGGGCCCTTGTGTGTATGTTTGTATGTTTGTATATGGGTCAGTGACGTGACGCCTACATTTTCTGTCTAGTTTCAGTTTCCTCAGTTAAAAAAGGTTCAAATTTCATAATAATTCAGCACATTTCTGTAGCACCTCTGACCTCCAGGGAACCAAATCTTTTTTTTTCAGAAATCCTGAGTTATTCTGCATGTTTTTTGTCCTTAAAGTGTTAAAATGTCATGTGGTGCGACCGTGCATCATGTGGTGCCACTAATAACAGCAGGAATTCTGTGGCTGGAGTTTAATAACAGACAAAGTCGACTTGGGTGAACGGTTCTTTAGGCGTTTTTCTTCATTTGGTGCATTTTCCAGGGCAGTAGTTTGTTCATTAAACACAAACAGGCGACTGTCATATTGGAGCAAAAGAAAATATCAATATGCATCAAAAATCTAAAGAAACACAACAGTTTGTTTCTCTACACTTCATATTACTCACAACTTACATTAATATCCCAGCCATGTTTGAGAAAATAAAACTATTTTAAGGTTTTTCTCGGTTGCACCACAGGACATTTTACACTAAAAATCCTTCATATAAATGTTAAACACAGATTTATGCTCCTGACACTGGAAATATTTTAATTTTAGTTTAGTTCAATAGAAACTAATATTTTTTATATTTTAAAATTTGCCTGTTGAAAATCCTTATACATCATTGACCTGTGTTTGTTTGAACAGAACAGAATAGAATTTTATTGTCACTAAACACATGCACAATGAGATCACAATGAAAGCAACTCACGCGTACGTGGGATATTAACACAGTATAATCGAAGAATAGAATAAATAAATATGTAAGTAACAAATTAGATTAAAAAAAATAAAAGAGGGTGGCGTGAGGTCCTGCAGCATCAGAAAGTATCATCAGTATCAGTTTCATCACCGTCATTAAAAAAATCTGCATCAGGAGCTAAACCCACAGCAGGACTTTCTCCCTCCGCTCTCTCTCCTCTTCAGACGTGGTTCCGCTCAGAGATTTCCCTCCACACGCAGCAGGAAGAAGAAAAAAACCTGACTGACGCTTCGTGTGCGACGCTGAGCCCAAAAGTTTGTGATGGAGACGTTTTACTGAAGCCGAGAGTCGAGAGGGGACGAGGCTGAAGAGGAGAAAGTTCCCGAGGGCGAAGTCAGACTTTCACGGAGGAGACGGTAAAGAACAATTTATGGTTCTGATCCAAACGTGTTTGTGTCGTCCGACCTGCACCTCCCGAACTTTCTAACGACGCCTCAAAACGCCGCAGACATAAGGGCTGTGATTGGTCCTCTGCACCGCTCTACATTTCCTCCTCATTCTAGACTTTGAGTAATAATGTGTTTAATGCAGCTTTGGCACATTTGTTTACGTTTGACACAAACCAAACTTCAAACCTCATGGCTCATTTGCATACAGCTCATTTACATACAGCTCATTTGCATACAGTATAAGCGCTGATAAAAACAGCTCATGCACTGATGCGATCGAACGAGCTGCAAAGTTTGATCAGAACTTGTGCCTCATCTTCAAATATAAAACTGCGACTCTGTTTCTGAAGGGTTTAGGAGCAGCTACAGAATAATTCTGAATTAGTCACAGTAAAACCGTAAACCCGGGAAAACGCTGAGACAGTTTAACCGGATCAAAGTTTGGATACCGCCCAACTCTAGTGTGAGGTGTTCAGAACTGATTATATAAGTTTGTTTGTGTGTGTGGCCTTATGTAACACTGACAGTTCTGAAAAATGAACTGAACTGACAGTAAAACACACAGATGCACTGATCCTGCACCGCGAGCGTCAGAATCGTATCAAAGTGAATCGTGAGAGCCACAGATTCCCGCCCCTCAGGTCAGATCAGTATCAGCCCGCCCCAGACCCCGAGGCAAGACACTTTCTGCTCAAATACATGTGGAAATGAGGTCCCGGGCGTTTCACTCGGAGCCCTGGTGCAGATTACAGTAACACACGATCACTCTGACCCACTGCAGGAGCAAACAAAAGCACCAAACATTTGTGTTTGATACGAGTTTAACGAGCGCCAGACTCACCCCGGTCCTGCCTCACAGGAGCCAGAGCCAGAGGACAGAGTCAGAGCCAGAGCCCAGAGCCCAGAGCCCAGAGCCCAGAGCCCAGAGCCAGAGCCAGAGCCAGAGCACAGAGCCAGAGCCAGAGCCCAGAGCCCAGAGCCAGAGCCAGAGCCAGAGCACAGAGCCAGAGCCAGAGCCCAGAGCCCAGAGCCAGAGCCAGAGCCAGAGGACAGAGCCAGAGGACAGAGCCAGAGTCAGAGCCAGAGCCAGAGGACAGAGCCAGAGGACAGAGCCAGAGTCAGAGCCCAGAGCCCAGGGCCAGGGCCAGAGTCAGAGCCAGAGCCAGAGTCAGAGCCAGAGGACAGAGGACAGAGGACAGAGCCAGAGCCAGAGCCAGAGCCAGAGCCAGAGTCAGAGTCAGAGTCAGAGTCAGAGCCAGAGCCAGAGGACAGAGCCAGAGGACAGAGCCAGAGCCCAGAGCCAGAGGACAGAGCCCAGAGGACAGAGCCAGAGCCAGAGGACAGAGCCAGAGCCAGAGGACAGAGCCAGAGCCAGAGCCAGAGCCAGAGGACAGAGTCAGAGCCAGAGGACAGAGTCAGAGCCAGAGGACAGAGTCAGAGCCCAGAGCCCAGAGCCCAGAGCCCAGAGCCCAGAGCCCAGAGCCCAGAGCCAGAGCCAGTGTCAGTGTCAGTGTCAGAGTCAGAGCCAGAGCCCAGAGTCAGAGCCGGAGGACAGAGTCAGAGTCAGAGCCAGAGGACAGAGTCAGAGCCGGAGGACAGAGTCAGAGCCAGAGCCAGAGCCAGAGCGTGGAGTTTAGGTGGATTTCCTCCTTGTGCAGAGGGAGATGTCCTTCAAACGGGACTGTGTTCTGTGTTCTGCTTTTTCTCTGTGTCTTTAAACCGTCTGTGATCAAATACTGTGACTGCAAATACTACGAATACTCCCACGACATGTACTTCTACTGGTGTGTCACAGTACTACATTTAAAACTCCATTTCCATATTAAAGACTCTACTGACACTGATCCCAGTACCACGAAAACCAGGGGTAATCTAGAACTAAACCAGGTCTAAACCAGGTCTAAGACAGGTCTATAACAGGACTGTGTCATGTCTAATCTAGATCTGAACCAGGACAATAATAGGATTTATCCAGGTCTAATCTGGGACTAAACCAAGTCTGTAACAGGATTTATCCAGATCTAAACCAGGTCTTAAAGTACATTGTTAAGAGTAATGGCTGCGGTGGATCTGGTGTCAGAGATAAAAATCCAACTGAATTCATCTGGAGCAACAGCTCCACCAGAACTGAGTCTGAGTCTGAGTCTGGGTCTGAGTCTGGGGTTTGAGTCTGAGGTTTAAATCTGGAGTCTGCGCCTTGAGTCTGGGGTCTGAGTTTGGTCTGGGGTCTAGACTCTGGGGTCTGAGTCTGAAGTCTGAGTCTGGGTTTGAGTCTGGGTTTGAGTCTGTGGTCTGAGTCTGGGTTTGAGTCTGGGGTCCGAGTCTGGTTTTTGATCTAGACTCTGTGGTCTGAGTCTGGGTTTGAGTCTGGGGTCTAAGTCTGGGGTCCGAGTCTGGTCTGGGATCTAGACTCTGTGGTCTGAGTCTGGGGTCTCAGTTTGAGTCTGGGTTTGGGGTCAAATGAAGTGTAAATGAGGCAAAACCACAGACTGAAGAGCTCCACGTCCCGCCTGAAGGAGCCGGACCACAGCTTGAGAAACTTTTACACATTTTACACTAAATAAAAGTATTTTTTAAGAATAAACTTCACCAAAATCCGTGCGGCGCGAGAACTTCACCAAAACAAGAAACCATAAATTCCAGCTATTTCTCCAAAAATGCACCGACAAAGAAAATAGTTTAATTCATTTATTTAAAAGCCACGACTAATTCTAATATAATAAAGTTAACACCGGTGGAGTTAAACACATTTTACACTGCATGAGGTCAGTTTTATGCACTTCTTCAGCGTGGGTTTGGTGAGGGGCCGTGGAGCGTGAGAACACCGTGAAAAAGCAGAAGACTCTCCAAATGTGCATTTTTCCCACTGAAAGTTTGTGTTCGCAGATATATTTTGGTAAATCTGACGTGCGCGAATAGAAGAGTCTGTCTGAAAGTGAGTGAAACACGGCCGACTGCGCATTCCTCTGCCGCGCTGACAGAACGCGACACTAAACAGACGCGAAACATAAAACTCCAAACCATAAGTCCATAAATGACAGGATGTTTTTCCACGAACGCACAAAAGATCTGATTTACCGCGACTGATCGAACGTTTGAAGACGACCGCGGGACTTTTACGGGACGGTCGATATATTTAGTGACATTAAAATTCACTGTAAATCTTGATTGATTTTACATTGGGTTTGTTTAGTCGACATTTACCCTTATTTTTCCTCAGTACAGACAGTAGGTCGGCCTAAGGGCATTTTCGTGTGACATTCTGTAAACAAAGTAAAAATGACCACTATCGGCCTTTAGATAATATCAGTCGGGCCGTCGTATGAACCGTAACACAGAACATATTTATTAGGGATGTGACAATAAAGTAAATCTGGTGATTTCGTATCGTCAAAGGTCTCACAATAACATCGTGGAGCATCACAATATATCGAATCCCAAGTCTCTTTGCTGAAATGAACAGTTCTGATGCAGAAATAGCTAAAAAAACAGAGGGAACTACATAGACCATGATCCTTTGCTCTGTTTCAGTGCAGACGACATGAAGAAATAACTGTTCTAAGCACTTTTACATCTTCATTCTTTGGATTAAGTCTGTGAAGCATTTTTAGAGGAAAAAGTCGCAGATTCACAGTTTTATATTGGAATAAATCTGGTACAGTGAGATGTTTATGGTGAAAATATCGTCCAGAGAGATTTGGATTTCGTTCCGTCCCTAATGACAATAAATGTTGCACCAAATGACTGAAGCATTTTAGAGTCAGTCTGTTATTCTGTAGAATATCGTAATATCCTGAGCTTTCCCACGATATCGCAGTAAATATCGTACTGTGAGGTTCAGACCGGGACCGTATCGTATCGAGACACTTGGATATTATTACAGCCCTAATATTTAGATCTTCATGTTAAACTTTATTGTTTTGAAAATGTTCACCGAAAATGATATATGAGAATGTCACTGAGTCTCCTCTTCCTTTTCCTCTCTGTGCTAAGTCACTCCCCCTTCAGAGCTTCAACACTCGGTGTGTGTCGCACTAATGAACCTCCTGCACATCACATCGGGTTTGTCATAGTGTTCAGCTTTGTGTGATGTTTTTGTATTTTTATAGAGACCTGTCGTGTGGGAGAATGGGGGACATGGGCGGAGCCTCGTACAGGCTCGTTCTGCTCAGAATGGGGGACATGGGCGGAGCCTCGTACAGGCTCGTTCTGCTCACCGTAAGGAGGGTTTGAATACGAGAAAACGAGATGACGTCAGGTCCGGGGTTTATTGTTAGGCGGTCAACATGTCAACAAGTGACCTGTCAGTCCGCCTCTTCCACGACTCGGGGAGATCGACGCTTTATCGGCGAGTTTGAACTTTTCAAAGTTTTTGATCCTCAACATTCACTGACTTCAGAGGAAGATGCAAAACCTACTTCAGAATAAGACGAGTTCTCTCATGACGGACAAACTGTCAACACAAACAATCGGCCGCACTGACTTTAGGCCGATGAGCCACTGAGCACGTGCGGAAAAGCCGGATGTAAACAAAACATTTTCTCGTATAGGGCCTGTGAGAGATCACTAGATGACTCAAACATGCATGGACGACTCTAAAACAGACGTCTCCAGCCTTTTTTCCCCAGTGAGCTACAACCTCGACAAGAAGAAAATGCCAAAGTGCTTCTAATTTTAGCGTCACAAGAACTTGAGCGTAGAAAAGCCTTCGATGGAGACCATTATTTATATTAAATTTATTAATTTAAAATGACAGATTTACAGTCGTAGCTCATTAGATTTGTGTCATTGATTAATGTGTATGATTCATAATTCATAATTCTTTGGCTCCAGACTCTAAAACCACCGCACATGTTTCTGATGTTACAACATGGGGAAACACAGATTTGCATATTACCCTCTTTAAATAATCACCTTAATTGGTACTTGCAGCTCTGTTATTAAAGATTTAATGTGTTTTATGAGAAACACAATCTGAGTGTAAACAGCTGCTGTAGACACAGATTTATGCTCATTGTAATGAAAACAATGAAACTTACAGTAATAATGAATAAATATACACACATTTCTACATCCAGTAAAAATATTAAATAAACAGATTATTGCACTGACTCGATTCACAGAATCTGATTTGATTTTACAGCAGCAAAACTTTCACCATGTTGTGAAAACCTCTTTTCTCCACTGAATAAATGAAAGCATTTCAGAACGTACAGTGGGGACGGACATGTGATCACATTTTCTTAATCGGTCGTCGGGAGAATTAACGATCGATTCATCATTAACATTTTTATATTAAAATTGTCAGCGTTATTATTACTGTTATTAATCTGCATAAACTCAACTTTACACCATATAAACCAGCAGCACAGAGCCTCATCAGTGAGGTCAGAATGTGTTTAACGCAGCTTTAAACATTTGTTTACGTTTTACTGAAACTAAACTCCAACTCCCTCCTGTGGCTCCACCCGCAGAGGGGCTCATCCCTCCTGTGGCTCCACCCGCAGAGGGGCTCATCCCTCCTGTGGCTCCACCCGCAGAGGGGCTCATCCCTCCTGTGGCTCCACCCGCAGAGGGGCTCATCCCTCCTGTGGCTCCACCCGCAGAGGGGCTCATCCCTCCTGTGGCTCCACCCGCAGAGGGGCTCATCCCTCCTGTGGCTCCACCCGCAGAGGGGTTCATCCCTCCTGTGGCTCCACCCGCAGAGGGGCTCATCCCTCCTGTGGCTCCACCCGCAGAGGGGTTCACGGGGGTCAGGGGCTGTGGGGAGTGGGCAGCAAACTGCCCCCACGACCCAGCTGGGAGAAGCGGGAGAAGATGGATGAAACTAAACTTAAAACCACATGACTCATTTGCATAAACTGTAAACGCTGAAAAAAGCAGCTCTTTCCTTGTGCTGCTGCAGTCGGACTAAAGAACATGACTCAATATGAGTGTTCTCTCTGTGACTCAGTGAATATGAGTGTTCTCTCTGTGACTCAGTGGGATATGAGTGTTCTCTCTGTGACTCAGTGGAATATGAGTGTTCTCTCTGTGACTCAGTGGAATATGAGTGTTCTCTCTGTGACTCAGTGGAATATGAGTGTTCTCTCTGTGACTCAGTGGAATATGAGTGTTCTCTCTGTGACTCAGTGGAATATGAGTGTTCTCTCTGTGACAGATTTGTGCCGTTCTCGGGGGAAAGTGAGAGACGTACTACAGGAAGTGACTACGGAAAGACTAAACTTAGTGACTGACTTAAATATCAACCCCCCCCCCCCCCAAAAAAAATTGATTTGACTTGCCAACTCGATATTTTAAATCAAATTTTTGCCCAGGCCTATGAAGCCTTCCTGAGGGGAGAGTACAGACGATGTTGGAGGTGTGTGAGGCGTGAGGAGCAGACGGTGTCACTACAACTGCGCTTTTTATAAATAAAGTTGGTTTGGTGGTACAAGAGATTTGGTCGGAACTACAACAGGTGATCTGTGCTGTTAAATAAGTCCCTCACACATAAAATTACAGTCACACAGTAGCATTAGCATTAGCATTAGCATTAGCCGACAGTTTCAGTGAGTCAAACTCCTGAACAGGACCACGAACGCTCGCACTGACCACAGGAAAACGAAACCGTGCTCTTTACATCACTTTTGTAGATTTTCGTGAGTCTCCAGATGATCATAAAACGCTTGTGCCCGTGTTTGCTAATGTGTTTGGCTAATGTGTGCATCGTGTCACCGTGGAAACCGCCGACAGACGCACACCACAGAACCTCGCGGCGTGACGTCACCGCGGAGCGTCAATAATCGTTAACCGGGCTCCAGACGCACGATGAGCAAAATGTGAAGAATGCAGAACTACATTTTGTTCGTTTTCAAATTATTTTCTGGCTCTTCTTTTTGGCGCTTTTCTCCACCTCAAACGGCTCCAGCGCTGATTAGAAAACACCCCGGGGGCAGTTGGCGCTTCGATAACGACGGAGCTGAGAAAACGAGTCCAAAGGATAATTACTGACAGACTAAAACAAGCAGCTCTAATTCACAACCGTAAAAACTCTGTGAGAAGACTGAAGCCTGTCAGAGCACCACCCGCCACCTCCAGGAGCACCACCGGCCACCTACAGGAGCACCACCCGCCGCCTCCAGGAGCACCACCCAGAGCCTCCAGGAGCACCACCCGCCACCTCCAGGAGCACCACCGGCCACCTACAGGAGCACCACCCGCCGCCTCCAGGAGCACCACCCAGAGCCTCCAGGAGCACCACCCAGAGCCTCCAGGAGCACCACCCAGAGCCTCCAGGAGCACCACCCAGAGCCTCCAGGAGCACCACCCACACCCTCCAGGAGCACCACACGCCACCTCCAGGAGCACCACCCAGAGCCTCCAGGAGCACCACCCAGAGCCTCCAGGAGCACCACCCAGAGCCTCCAGGAGCACCCACAACTTCCAGGAGCACCCACAGACTCCAGTACACCACCCACAGCTTCCAGGAGCACCACCTGCTGCCTCCAGGAGCACCCACAGACTCCAGGAGCACCACCCACAGACTCCAGGGGTACCCACAGACTCCAGGAGCACCCACAGACTCCAGTACACCACCCACAGCTTCCAGGAGCACCACCTGCTGCCTCCAGGAGCACCCACAG
Organism: Odontamblyopus rebecca; assembly: GCA_030686955.1. Taxonomy (NCBI): domain Eukaryota; kingdom Metazoa; phylum Chordata; class Actinopteri; order Gobiiformes; family Gobiidae; genus Odontamblyopus; species Odontamblyopus rebecca. Next base: position 2,413,436 of record CM060667.1, read on the forward strand.
ACTCCAGGAGCACCCACAACCTCCAGGAGCACCACCCACAGACTCCAGGAGCACCCACAGACTCCAGGAGCACCCACAACCTCCAGGAGCACCACCCACAACCTCCTGGAGCACCCACTGCTTCCAGAAGCACCACCCACAGTCTCCTGGAGCACCCACTGCCTCCTGGAGCACCTGTGGGTGGTGCTCCTGAGGGCAGAGCGTTTGGAGCTTTGGAGATGTAAACAGACGAATAATAAAGAGTGACTCAAACATGTGTGAACTAAACAAACACGACTCCAGCTCTGTGTGTGATCCAAATGATGAACACAACATAAAGCACAACATTTTCCAAGTTCCTCTGGGGCGATTTGTGAAAATTATCCAAATTATGATTTTTTTCCTGTTTTAATATCACGATTCTGTTCAAACACGTCCAGAAGAATCAACAATAAGACTGAAATCTGAACCGACGTCTGAAGTGATACAAGAATCACGTTTCAGAGCCACAGATCTAAAACCAAAGGGTGAGACGTTTTTAGGACCAAATATATAGTTGTTTGTGGAGGAAATTAATTATACTATTGTGATTTCCTACTTGTGTCCATTCACATGTGATGAATCCTGCAGGTGGGACGTTTCGGGACACCTCTTTTCTTTCCTCTTCCCTCTAAACACGGTTGTAACTCGTGTTCTGTCCGTTCTCCGAGCGATAACGTTATAAAAACAACAATACATCAACTACAGATATTTATGTGAACGCTGGCAAAGAATGTGAGGTCCTCCCCTGCGTGAGCCCGGGCCTGGTCCTGGTCTTACACCATTAGTTTGGCTCTGTTTTAGTCCTGCTTTTAGTCCTGCTTTTAGTCCTGGTTTAGTCTTCTTTTAGTCCTGTTTTACACCACCAGTCTGGATCTGTTTTAGTCCTAGTTTAGTCCTGATTTAGTCGTGGTTTAGTCCTCTTTTAGTCCTGGTTTAGTCCTGCTTTTGCACCACTAGTTTTGGTCTGTTTTAGTCCTGGTTTTGTCTTTTTTTTAGTCCTGGTTTTACACCACTAGTTTGGATCTATTTTTAGTCTTTATTTAGTCTTCTTTTAGTCCTGGTTTAATCTTCATTTAGTCCTGGTTTAATCTTCATTTAGTCCTGGTTTAGTCTTCTTTTAGTCCTGGTTTTACACCACTAGTTTGGATCTATTTTTAGTCTTGATTTAGTCTTCTTTTAGTCCTGGTTTAATCTTCATTTAGTCCTGGTTTAGTCTTCTTTTAGTCCTGGTTTAATCTTCATTTAGTCCTGGTTTAGTCTTCTTTTAGTCCTGGTTTTACACCACCAGTCTGGATCTGTTTTAGTCCTAGTTTAGTCCTGATTTAGTCGTGGTTTAGTCCTGCTTTAGTCCTGCTTTTGCACCACTAGTTTTGGTCTGTTTTAGTCCTGGTTTTGTCTTTATTTTACTCCTGGTTTAGTCCTGGTTTTACACCACTAGTTTGGATCTATTTTTAGTCCTGGTTTAGTCTTCTTTTAGTCTTCTTTTAGTCCTGGTTTTACACCAGTAGTCTGGGTCTGTTTTAGTCCTGGTTTAGTCCTGATTTAGTCCTGATTTAGTCCTGTTTAGTCCTGGTTTAGTCTTGCTTTAGTCCTCTTTTAGTCCTGGTTTAGTCCTGCTTTTGCACCACTAGTATTGGTCTGTTTTAGTCCTGGTTTTGTCTTCTTTTAGTCCTGGTTTAGTCCTCTTTTAGTCCTGGTTTATTCCTTTTTAGTCTTGCTTTTACACCATTAGTTTGGATCTGTTTTAGTCCTGGTTTAGTCCCGGTTTAATCCTGATGTAGTCCTGCCTTGGTCAGTTTGGGTCACTCCTGGTTCTAGTTTAGCTTTAGTCTTCTTTTAGTCTTGGTTTAGTCCAGTGTTACTTTAACTTTAGTCCCCCAGTGTCGTTCTGCCCTGTTTTAGTCTTGGTTTAGTCTTCTTTTTGTCCTGCTTTAGTCTTTAGTGCCCTGGTTCACTCCTGGCGCTTTGTACTATTCTAACCCTGGTTAAGACCTGGTTTAGTCTGTGTTAAATTCTGGTTTAGTCCTAGTTTATTCCTGTTTTAGTCTCGGTTTAATCCGGATGTAGTTCTACCTTGGTCATTGTGGTTCACTCCTGGTTTAGGGCTGTTCTAATACTGCTTTAGTCTTCATTTAGTCCTGGTTTATTCCAGTTTTAGTCTAACTTAAGCCCCCCTAGTGTAGTTCTGCCCTGGTTCATTCGAGGTTTTGCAGTTTTACTCCTGGTTTTGTTTAATCCTGGTTTAGTCCTGATATAGTCCTCGTTCAGATCTGATATATTCCTGGTTTAGTATTGTTTTAGCTCTGGTATAGTCCTGTTATTAGTCTTGGTTTAGACCTGGTTTAGTCCATTTTACTCTAACTTTAGTCCCCCAGTGTAGTTCTGCCCTGGTATAGTCCTGTTTTAGTCCTGCTTTTACACCACTAGTTTGGATCTGTTTTAGCTCCTGGTTTAGTCCATTTTTTAGTCTTGATTTAGTCCTGCTTTAGTCCTATTTTAGTCTCAGTTTAATCCTGATGTAGTCCTACCTTGGTCAGCCTGGTTCACTTCTGGTTCTAGTCCTGCTTTAGTCTTCTTTTAGTCTTGTTTTAGTCCAGTTTTAATTTAACTGTTTAAAATAAAACTGTAGTGTAGTTCTGCCCTGGTTTTGCAGCTTTGATCCTCGTTTTGTCTTATTTAGTTGTGGTACAGTCCTGTTTTAGCCCTGATATAGTCCTGGTTTAGTCTTCTTTTAGCCCTGGTATAGTCCTGTTTTATCCCTGGTTTATTTAGTCCTGTTTTAGCCCTGATATAGTCTTGGTTTAGTCTTGTTTTAGCCCTGTTTTAGCCCTGGTATAGTCCTGTTTTAGCCCTGGTTTATTTAGTCCTGTATTAGACCTGATATAGTCTTCGTTTAGTCTTGTTTTAGCCCTGGTATAGTCCTGTTTTAGTCTTAGTTTAGTCCTGTTTTAGTCCTGATATAGTCCTAGTTTAGTCTTGTTTTAGTTCTGTTTTAGTCTTGTTTTAATTCTGGTATAATCCTGTTTTAGTCTTGGTTTAGTCCTGTTTTAGTCTTGTTTTAGCCCTGGTATATTCCTGTTTCAGTCTTGGTTTAGTCCTGTTTTAGTCTTGTTTTAGCCCTGGTATATTCCTGTTTTAGTCTTGGTTTAGTCCTGTTTTAGTCTTGGTTTAGTCCTGTTTTAGTCTTGGTTTAGTCCTGTTTTAGTCTTGGTTTAGTCCTGGTATAATCCTGTTTCAGTCTTGGTTTAGTCCTGTTTTAGTCTTGTTTTAGCCCTGGTATAATCCTGTTTTAGTCTTGGTTTAGTCCTGGTATAATCCTGTTTCAGTCTTGGTTTAGTCCTGGTTTAGTCCTGGTATAATCCTGTTTTAGTCTTGGTTTAGTCCTGCTATAATCCTGTTTTAGTCTTGGTTTAGTCCTGGTATATTCCTGTTTCAGTCTTGGTTTAGTCCTGTTTTAGTCTTGTTTTAGCCCTGGTATAATCCTGTTTCAGTCTTGGTTTAGTCCTGTTTTAGTCTTGTTTTAGCCCTGGTATAATCCTGTTTTAGTCTTGGTTTAGTCCTGCTCTAGTCCAGGTTGACTGGTTCACTCCTCGTTTGGCTCAGTTTAAGTCCTGGTTTAGACCTGGTTCTTGCAGGTCCACATACTTGTCACATATTTTCTGGCGAGAGAAGTTTCAGAAGTGCCACGGGGACAGATCCAAAGTGAAAACAGACCGGAAAACTTCCCGCTATTCTTTGAAATCAAATTTTGGTTACGTCGCGGTGCCAAACCTGGTGCCAGGGCTGCGCCGTGCGCGCCGTGGAGCCGAGTCTTACCGTTTAGGAGAGATACGGACCCCGCTTCCTTCCAGCTGACACATTGAGTAGAGGCTGCAGTCCTGACGCTGAACTGGTGCAGAAACAACCCACAAAACTCACTTTAAAACCTTAAAAACCACGTAAAAAGACAGTTTACGCGCGCTGCTCATTTCTTCCTCCGTTTGAGAGTCCGCGACATTGCATGCGCGCCCTGAAACCACAGATCTATAACGCGATCTTATGCCTCTTCCATGCCCAAAACCCGACGAGGCAACAAGTTATAAAAAGTCTGCAGGAGCGCAAAAGCCTCTCCAAAGTGGGAGAGACGGCGGCATGGAGCAGGGCGCGGGGAGAACTCGAGGAAAACCGGAGGGAAAGTCAAAGTTGCAGCGGTAAAAAAGTATTCCACGCGTCGTAATTCCACCTCAAAGCTCACGTAAAGCGTCTGTGAGCGAACAAATGACAAACAGCGACAGAGCCAGGCGTTTTAAGGTCCGCCTGGAACGCGTAAAGTCGGACACGCGTCAAGTATCCGGAAATACGCAGCGGAGACACCGGGAAACGCCTTCACAATAAAAGCACGCACTGGTAAAAATAGCGGAGAGCGTTTTATTTTAAAGGTCTGATCAAATCTACTTCCGCCGCCGTGTGTAATGAACGAAAATAACCTGACGAGAAACCGACACCTGCTAGTCAAGCTAATTCACACGTCTAATATATTAGTTCAAAACCATTAAAAATTATTATTTTTTAAATAGTCCACATTCACCAAGTTTTATTTGTCAACGTTTAAGTGGGACATTTTAATATTCAGTAAGTATTTTGGACCGTTTCAGACGCAGACTTTACAATGAGCATTACCGTTAGCAAATAGAGGAAAGCAGCTAACGTTAAAAGCGATGAAATTTTGCCAAAAGTTAGGTAAAATTTTATAAGCCTATCACTTATCATTTGTAAACATTTAATTGGGACATTTTAATATTAATTAAGTATTTTAGACCGTTTCAGACGGAGAGGTTACACTGTGAGAATAACCGTTAGCAAATAACGAAAACCTGCTAACGTTAAAGTGATGAAACTTAGTCAAAAATCTGATTAAATTTAGCGATGCAATTTTGCCAAGAATTTGGTAAAATTTTGCAAGTCTTTCAGTTATAATTTGTTAACGTTTAATTAGGATGTTTATTAATATTAATATTTTAGACTGATTCAGATGCAGATTTTACACTGTGATGATTACTGTTAGCAGAAAACGGAAAGCTGCTAACTGTAACTGCGATGACATTTTGCCCCAAAATTAGGTTAAGTTTTCTATCAGTTATAATTTGCAAACATTTAATTGGGGCATTTTAATATAAAGTATTTTAAATCGATTCAGACACAGATTTTACCCTGAGAGAATTACCGTTAGCAAATGGCGGAAAGCTGCTAACATTAAACACGATGAAATTTTGTCAGAAATTAGGTTAAATGTTATAAGTCAGTTATAAATCAGTTATAATTTCATAATGCCCTAAGATGATTGTTAAATATTTTGTAATATTTCTTTCTTAATTTCAACAGCTGCTGAGTGACTTTGACTGTGAACTGAAGTGAGCTAATGGTAATACTAATGCTAACGTTAGCGTTGCGATAATACTGGGAGCCCAGGATGGGAGAGAAACACTATTTTTGGTGAGTATAAACTGATTATTACAGGTGATGTGAAAGTAATTTTTGACTTATAAGTTTGTAAATTTACACCAAAAAACAATCATTCTGCTGACTCAGGACCTCCGCAGTGAAATAACACTCACTGGTGTAGCCATTTAAAATAATTTAAGTGGGTAAACCTATTAAGTCATGTTTATTGTTTGTTTGAATAGTTTATTGTGTCGTTAGGCCCAATTTAAAGGAAAAGTGTGTAACTTTAATGCCAAAAACAGACCAATATACAAGCATTTTTTTGTGTGTGTTTATTGCACTAAAAACATAGAAAATCCTGTCTCCTTACTCTGAGCGGGCTTGCCTCTCCACAAACCTGACTCTTATTTGTCCTGGAGGTGGGGTCTTGTGTTTTTATATGTTTATTGTTTAGTGTGGATAAATAAAATGTGAAATGTGGGATCATCCTCTCAAATCTGCAAAACAAATTGACCCACAGGTACGAACAGGAGTGTAACGATATCCAAGTCTGAACCTCACAGTACGATATTTACTGCGATATCGTGTGAAAACTCACGATATTACGATATTCTACAGAATAACAAGACTGACTCTAAAACGCTTTGACCAGTGATTTGGTGCAACATTTACTGTCATTAGGGACGGAACGAAATCCAAATCTCTGTGTGCGATATTTTCAGATGAAGATTTCAAAGTGCTTAGAACAGTTATTTCTTCATGTCGTCTGTACTGAAATGGAGCAAAGGATCATGGTCTATGTAGTTCCCTCTGTTTGTTTTTTTGTTTAGCTATTTCTGCATCAGAACTGTTCATTTAAGCAAAGAGATTCTTTTTTTTTTTTTTTTTTTTTTTTTAAATAAACCAGGTCTAAACCAGAACTAAACCAGGTCTAAACTAGAACTAAACCAGGTCTAAACCAGAACTAAACCAGGACTAAACCAGGTCTAAACCAGGACTAAACCAGGTCTAAACTAGAACTAAACCAGGACTAAACCAGTTCTAAACCAGGTCTAAACCAGGTCTAAACCAGGACTAAACCAGGTCTAAACCAGGTCTAAAACGTTTGCACAGTACTGTTTTATCTTGAAATCATTTGGTAGATCAGTGCCTTGTGACCCTGCGCCGCCCTTTTTGGTGCATTTCTTATTTTATTTTCATTTCTTAGGCTCTGTGACGGCGCTAATATAATTTTATCAACAGTCACATCCGTCCTGGGGCAGGTGGACAGAAGTGTGGCTGCCTGTTTCTTCCTTTGACCTTCTACCTTCACCACACAGGAACAAGGCCAGGTGAAAACCAACCCTGTAATGGACAAACATGTTCTGAAATGAGATTCTTGTTTTAGATTTCAGTCTTTTTGTCAATTCTGCGTTTAAATTTTTGTATAAACTTTTATCCGAATCCTATTATTAAAACATAAGTCACAATATGATCACAGTAATGGTCAGAAAAATCACAGTTACATTAGAAATTATGCAGAGTATTTTCAGTTTGAGAGAAAATCTGCCCCTGATTGTGCAGCGTTTGTGTGTTAAACATGTGCGAATGAAACAAAACACAAGTCCAGATCTGTTCGTGACGAGGAAACGACAGAAAATAAAACAAATGAAAACCATCTGCTTATGTAATACAGTTCAGTGTCGATCTGAGGCTGCTGTAAGTAAATGTTTTTCGAGAAACACTGAAGAACGACTTTTATGAGGGCGGCGTTCGGTCGACTTAAGACCTGCCAAGAGCCTCCGGGCCACAAGACGAGAATGTGAGGAACGATTAGTGCGAAAGAGGAATAAGTCAGGTCAGCGTGAGTCTGGAATCCAACTGTCGTACTCGTGATCGCGTGTCGGTCGTCTTTTCGTTGGCCGCGTCGAAGCGTCTCGAGTGAAACGCCTCCTTTGTCTCGCCCTGACCTCCGCGTACAGTTCATTCATAATAACGGGTAATAATAACACTCCTCCTCCTCCGCTCCTCCTCCTCAGGTGCCTCCCTCTCAACAAAACACTTAAGATGAGCACACGGCCCCAGCTCCAACCAGAGCCCCAGCTCCACGAGGACTAAACCAGGTCTAAACGTGGTCCAAACCAGGTCCAAACCAGGTCCAAACCACAACTAAACCAGGTCTAAACTAGGGCTAAACCAGCTCCAGTCACATGTGCTCAAGAAGGATCGAACAACAGATCCTAATCAATACTGAAACTCGTATCGAAACTAGGACTAAAGCTGGTTGAAACTGGGTCAAAACTAGGTTCAGGTCTAAACCAGGACTAAACCAGGTCCAAACCAGATCTAAACCAGGACTAAACTAGAGCTAAACCAGCTTCTCTCAGATATGCTCAGGAAGGATCGAACAACAGACACTAATCGATACCAAAACCATTATCGAAACTAGGACTAAACCAGGTTCAAACCAGGTCTAAACCGGGACTAAACCAGGACTAAACCCGGTCTAAACTAGGACCAAACCAGTACATACTCAGAAACGATCGAACAGCACATCCTAATCCATACCAAAACCAGAACTGAAACTAGGACAGGGTTTTTATCTGTTTTTTTTACCTGGTTTAGACCTGCTTTAGATGTGGTTTAGACCTGGTTTAGACCTGGTTTAGACCTGGTTTAGACCTGGCCCAGACCTGGCCCACTGAGGAATTCCACAGATATAAGGACACATGGGAATAGAAAAGAAAGTTCTCCTGTTTAATGTGGAAAATCGCGGGACTGTCTAAAGAAAGAGGGGTTTTATTTTCATCTTGGTTTAGGATCAGCATCGAGTATCGAGTTTATTGTTTAGTATCGAAATCAAGTTCGAAATGTTAGTAACTTGACAACACTGGTACATACAGACTAATCACTGTTTAATCAGAACTGCAGTTTGAATCGTCAGAGTTGGCAAAACGCAAAAACATGAGTTCATTTGGTGAAGAGCAGTGACTGTGTCGATTAATCGGTCGATCGAGTCTTCATCAACTAATCATGTTCAGCGAGTGAGCCGAAGATTTGGTATTTTTGGTATTTCTCTGTAAAAAATTCACAAGTGTAAAGATGGTGCTTCTCTGGTGGAGGGTCGGTCGCCTTCTCGTCCTGTGACATGTTGTTGCTTTGTGGGGAACGTTCCGCGCCATCTCCAGGGTGATGACTATAGATCACATTACAGGTCAGATCCCTGGAGAGCCGACCCCATTTACAGAAGGAATTGTTTTATTTTTGAGCGACAGAAACGCCCGTCATGAGTTAATGCTAAATAGAATGTTTAAAGTTATACCCTGGGACATTCCAAGCGAAGCAGTACGATCTCCGTGGAGAAAAGCCTTTGACGGACCCCCCGCAAGAAAAGTTACACAATACTCCCCCTGTTTTCCAGTATGTTTTCTGCATAAATAGCATTTTTTTTTGCATGAGCGCCCCCTGCAGGTGTAGTCTGCTGGTGCAGTTTGGCTCAGATACACAGATACGTAAGAGTTTTGAGAACTTTTTTAGTCGACCGATCGATCTTCAGGACGAAAATCTGTATTCGCACGGGTTTAGTTTTGGACATTTGGTGATTTGTAATCATTACGGACGACGCCTGAGATCTTAATCCCCTGTGAACGCGTCTTGTCTGTAATTTGTAAACTAGAAATTCCGCCGCAAATTACCGACTATATTTCGCCAAACACAGACGTCCGGCGATAATACTCGTCCGGTGTGAATCTGCATCTCAGTGTTTGTTGTTGTAATTGCGTCTTTTCTGTCTCCTTCTTTTATTTCCGCGTTCTTTTCTCTGTCAGTCTCTGTGTCAGTATCAGTAAAATAGAGTCATTTACAGACTTTGCGATTACCAGATGTTCCCAGGTTGTGCTTATCTGTGCAAACAGGGTTTTATTCTGTGTAACCCTGTAGTTTAGACCTCTACAAACATGTTCTGAAATGCATCATGGGGATTCCTGGATTAGTTTGTCAGGTCAGATTTCCGTCGCTCAGAGGTGAACGCTCCTGGACGGCTTTAAAACGTGCACTGATACGACTTAATCTTGACTTTAAGACACGAATATCACTATCGTCTAATCCCTAAACTGATACAAACACTTAAATCTATCATAAAATGGCTTAAAGTAGTGAAATTATCTCACTGCACGGACAGATGTCTCGTTGCATTGACAAGTTCTTTTAAAATAAACGACCTCTAGACGTGAATGAGGCGTCTCAGAACGAGTAAGTCAATAATAAATCTGAAAATAACATGAATGACCTAATAGAAGTTTGAATATCTTGGCCAGATCAGAGAAATTCGCAGCGTATCACTTGGCACGGCGACTGTGCGCGTGTGGCTGCTGTTTGTGCGGCGCTTCGGTAATGCTGTAACTTCCTCTTGGCTTGTGTGCGGGTTTGTATTGGCAGAGAAGTGTCTTGCTCGCAGGCACAGGGGCAGGGTGCGTCTCGATGTGATGACTTCATTGCGTCTCGTAGGGTGTCTCCTTTCGGCCTCATGCTGGATCTGTGTCAGAAGAATGACAAACATCTCCAATGAAGCAACAGGTATCAGACTACAGCGGCTCAAACACTGAGTCCCACACGCTTTAAAGGGCCAATATTCCACGAGTCCGACGTTCTGATGCTATTTCCTCACCACAAACACACTAATAATATACTTTTTTTATTGCAAGGTTAAGGCTCTTTGTGACCCAGTGAACTCGTTTTTTCATAAGCTGTGGCCACTGCTGTAACGTCAGAAAAACTACAGGATCTGCTGTAAACAGGAAGGAAAACAATTTGTATGAAACTGAGAAGTCCTGTTTGGAGCAGGTGGACCAACACATCTGCGCACGCCGATGCCGCTGCAACACCAAACAGTCCGCATCAAAACATACAGCAAATCTGCGACAAGGACCGCGGACAGCGACAGAAGCCCCACAGCCTCTGTCCCCCGGGCGGCCCCACTGCCCTGAGCCGCCACCACATCCACAAACACATGGAGGAGCAGCACCGCAGCAGGACCCACATCCGTCCCACCATGTGACGCCTCCTGTCACTGGACCCACCCTCTCCGTCAACACCTCCAGACCACAGCCCGACAGGTGTGAACGCCGTCCACCGCACCCCAGGCAAATGAGTTACGGCACGGCCCAAACGCTCCAGTGCGAGTGCTTCCTGAGGCTTACAATGATGATTCAAGGGACAAAAAATGTGTGATTAATTTGTGATTAATCGTGAGTTAACTATGACTAAGATTAAAGAGTTACTGAAACGTGTGAATGAAACAAAACACAGCTCCAGCTCTGTGTGTGTGAGGTCAAAGGTGGAATTTGCCATTTAACTGTCACAGTGCAGATTTGTGACATGTTTTTGGTTCATCGCTGTAAATTCCTTCCACACGAAATGAAACCTGGCACAAAGTTCAGCGTCGTCTCTGTCAATGTATATAAACAAAAGTCAAATGATTTATCCTGAAAGTCGAGGCATTATTCAACCCCAGCTCAAAGGACTTTAAGCCTTAAGATTAATATGACAAGTTTGTGGAGCTGATCCCAAACAAATAATGACAAGGAGAAACATTCGTGCAGATTTTAGGGTGTCAATGCAAATTATTACTCCATATTTGGCCTTTTTTTTTCATATTTTTATGTGTTTTTTATTATAATTCTGTGTAGTGAATGAGGGTTTAGGGGCTGGGGAGACATTCGGACACGGCCAAAGACGAGAGGACCTTTTATTGTTTGGAAAAAGCTTCATTCGCCCAAAACCATCTGCTAACACTTTCACTTACCTTTTGCTCCCTGTGCTAAGTCACTCTCCCTTCAGAGCGCTGTCACTGCACCGGTCAGTCTTTACTCTGACCAGTGTATTCATGTGTTTTTGATTTTGATTGATGGGGGTTGAATTGATCGTGTAGGCGATTGTTTTTTACATGATTCTAACGGCGCTTTCACTCTGCGAGTTTGATTATTTGTTCTGGACCAGGCAGTAAAGTCGTTCTTCTGTAGCAGATAGACTCCAGTGTGTTCCTTTCACATCTGTGAAAGAACCAAAATTAGTTTGATTGTCATGTGTTCAAGGCTCCTGCACACAGCGGGTTCCACTGCACATGGCTCAGGGACACCAAAGTTCTCCCACACTCCAGACCTCTCAGAAATGAGGCCGAAACCCACAGTCTCACCCAGTGGCCTTTCCACTGAGCCCCTCAGCAGGGTACAGGCGGCACGGGCTGGTTCCTACCGGCCTCCGGCAGGCACGGCCCAGACCCACGGCCCCGTCACACCCTTTGCACTCACAGGGCGACCTGGGTGACCTGCCTTTAGCAGAAGCTTCTCAGAGATGAGGCTGTGTAGGTCTAAGTCCACACGGCCGGTTCAGGAAACTGCCAATAGCTCATTAAATCAGTTCTGGGTCTTTTGGTCACTCGACCGTTACTTCCAGCGCGTTTGGCCCATGTCTTCTTCACTCACCACAAACAGGAAATGAAATCATGAGTCTCCCCTCCCATGATGCATTTGGAATAGTTGGTTTGGACCCTGTCTATGGTTCAGACCTGAGTTGACGTTCTGCCCAGAGGGAACTCCCTACAGCACACGCTCAGCCCAGCTTATTGTGCTCGACGTTCCTAAAGTCAAATCCAAATATGGGGAACTGTCCTTTCAGTGCGCTGCAGCAAAAGACTGGAATGACCTTCAAAAAGCACTGAAACTAAGCACCTTTGTTCCATTCTCAACTTTTAAAAACTTGTTAATGAACGTCTCATCTGAAATCTGCACATTTCAGATAAAAGTGTCTTTATGAATGTCACACTGTTGTTTTTATGATTTCATTATTAATCTTGTTTGTAACTGCACTGTTGTACAGACTGTAACACAGTGCTGCTCTATCTGCCCTATCTCCCCCGCCAGGTCATCATTGTAAATAAGAACATGTTCTTCTTCATGTTCTTACCTGGTTAAATAAAGGTTAAATAAAAAATAAAAAGAGTTTAGCGTTTAGTCCGGTTTGATTGAAGCCTTCACACCAACGAAAACCAGCCCAAGAACTTCTGGTTCACATGGAGCGTTTGGTGAAAGCACCACCTGCTGTTGCTGTGAAAGAACCGGAACATTTCAGACTCAATTTCAGCTCGATGCTCAGCACTGATTCTGATCCCACAATAATAATAAAAAAACTCTTTCTTTAAACAATCGAATGTGATTTTCCACATTAAATGGTAGAACTTTCTTTTCTATTCCCATTTGTCTGTGTAATCCCTCAGTGGTCCAGGTCTAAACCAGGTCTAAACCAGGTCTAAACCAGGTCTAAACCAGGTCTAAACCAGGTCTAAACCAGGTCCATGGGTGCACACTAGTCTCTGTGCTCTTATATTTTGTTGTAAACAGGAAAGGTTCTGCTCTGTCCTGTCAGTGGGACTTTTTTAGTATCGATACCTGTGGAAAACGTGGATTTGTTTTGTTTCCCAGTTTTGGTTGTGATTCGTATGGGTGCTTTTGACAGCCGTACCTGTGAGGCCTCGTGCTCCTGTGCTGGAATGTGCAGCCTGTAGTACGATGTGCGTAAAACGCTGCTCCGTGTTCTGACTTGTCCTGAGCTTTGAGGATTTCTATAGAGAAGTGTTTACAGCTCCACGGGCGCGACCTTCTCCACAGCCAAACAGATCCTCTCGGCGGCTCTGCGTGTCATTACCCGTAATTCAGCTTTTGGTTATGAAGAGACACCAAAACAAGCTGCAGGTCGTGCTGTTTCCCTGGGACGACACGTATTAATGAACAGAAAAATGTAAACATGGAAAGATTATCAGGCTCATTTCCATCTTCAGTCCGTCGGCAGGTTGATGTGAAATAATCTACAGAAAAGGGGAAAGTACAACAATGACACAAAAGCACAGAGTTAAACCAACAACCGCTGAGTCTAAAAAATGTAATTTGGTTAAACATGGAGACAGATTTAACCCTTGAACGGCCGGTTTTACAGCCGTGTGTCTGAGCTGCGCTGTGTTCCACATTTGAGCTGCTCGATAACGAAAAGAGAAAAGTCCAAAAGCACTTTTCCTGAATGGCACAGAGCCTCACCTCTAGAGCTGCTCTTTTTGGTCCGTTTGAATTTCTTTTCACAAGCTCCTTCAGAAGAGGTGGAGTGAGATTATTAAAAACTTTGTCCAACAAAATGAAATCTGCATATTTGATTGTGTTGGACCAGTTAAGACATTTGTATTTGTCCAGTATTCTGCAGTAGTGATCATTAGTGGCCTTTTTTTCTAATACCTTAAGTCCATCCATCCATTTTCTTCCTCTCGGGTCGCGGGGGCTTCAGTCTAAACAGGGACTCCCAGACTTCCCTCACCCCAGACACTTCCTCCAGCTCCTCCTGGACCCTGAGCTGTTCCCAGGCCCAGAGACAGAGTCCCTCCAGTGGGTCCTGGGTCTGTCCCGGGGGCCTCCTCCTCCCGGTGGGACATGAACACCTCCTGAGGGAACAGATGCTCCTCCCCTCAGCTGCTCCTCTCCACGTAGAGGAGGAGCAGCGGCTCTACTCCAAGCTTCCCCCCCTCTCTCTAAGGGAGCGCCCGGCCACTCTGCAGAGGAAACTCATTTTTAAGTGTTTTTTTAATAAATAGTTTCAGCTCATTTAAGAGTAAAAGTTTTGCTCGTCAACTCATTATTTCTTATATGATTTTATTCACTGTCGTTTTATGAAGTCGTTTTAGATCAATATTGTTTTAAAGTGTCCAAATAATAGCCGAAGGATCCACAGGGGTCATAGATTATAACTACAGAGGCGACACGAGCTCATTTTTCTGCTTTAAACAAGCGCAAAAGAAACAAAACACACTCGGAGTCTGTTTTTCATAAGCAAACAGTGTTATATCACACAGTAGATGTGACGGTAGCGTCCTGGAGCCCCTGGAGCCCCTGGAGCCCCTGGAGCCCCTGGAGCTCGTGCTGTCAGTCACAGCTGGAGCGGGAGTGCATTAGTCCGGCCCGGGTCCCTGAGGTGTGCTGCGTTTACACAGTCCGGCCTGATAAGTCCCTCTCAGACGCCGGAGCCTCGCCGAAGCTTTTGACCCAAAGAGCAGCGCTGAACTCCAGAGTGAAAGGAGCCGATGAAAAACGCTCCGTACGCCCAGACTCTCCTCTGTCTGAAGAGATAAAAGGATAAGAGACAGAAGGGACGGACAAAAGAGGAGAGGATAGAGTTACCCCCCTGCCCCTGTGAGAGAGAGCATGAAACAGACCAGGGACGGAGAGATGGAGGAGCATCAAAAACAGCGAGAGAGAAAAGAGACGGGAGGAAAGAAGGAGCATCAAAGGAAAGAGGAGGAAAGAGGAATGAAGAGGAGTAAAGAGGAGTGAAGAGGAGTAAAGAGGAGTAAAGAGGAGTGAAGAGGAGTGAAGAGGAGTGAAGAGGAGTAAAGAGTAAAGAGGAGTGAAGAGGAGTAAAGAGGAAAGAGGAGTGAAGAGGAGTAAAGAGGAGTAAAGAGGAGTGAAGAGGAGTGAAGAGGAGTGAAGAGGAGTAAAGAGTAAAGAGGAGTGAAGAGGAGTAAAGAGGAAAGAGGAGTGAAGAGGAGTAAAGAGGAGTAAAGAGGAGTGAAGAGGAGTGAAGAGGAGTGAAGAGGAGTGAAGAGGAGTAAAGAGGAAAGAGGAGTGAAGAGGAGTAAAGAGGAGTAAAGAGGAGTGAAGAGGAGTGAAGAGGAAAGAGGAGTGAAGAGGAGTGAAGAGGAAAGAGGAGTAAAGAGGAGTGAAGAGGAGTGAAGAGGAGTGAAGAGGAAAGAGGAGTGAAGAGGAGTGAAGAGGAGTGAAGAGGAAAGAGGAGTGAAGAGGAGTGAAGAGGAAAGAGGAGTGAAGAGGAGTAAAGAGGAGTAAAGAGGAGTGAAGAGGAGTAAAGAGGAGTGAAGAGGAAAGAGGAGTGAAGAGGAGTGAAGAGGAGTGAAGAGGAAAGAGGAGTGAAGAGGAGTGAAGAGGAGTGAAGAGGAAAGAGGAGTGAAGAGGAGTGAAGAGGAGTGAAGAGGAGTGAAGAGGAAAGAGGAGTGAAGAGGAAAGAGGAGTAAAGAGGAGTGAAGAGGAAAGAGGAGTAAAGAGGAGTGAAGAGGAGTAAAGAGGAAAGAGGAGTGAAGAGGAAAGAGGAGTAAAGAGGAGTGAAGAGGAGTAAAGAGGAAAGAGGAGTGAAGAGGAGCGCAGCATCAAAAACAGAGGAGGAGGAGCACGAATGAGACCAGAGCACAGGTGTGTGTGGGTCTGACGCCGGTGTTCAGCGTCACATACAACACAGAACCACACAGAACCTCACAGAACCTCACAGAACCAAACAGAACCTCACAGAACCTCACAGAACCTCACAGAACCACACAGAACCTCACAGAACCAAACAGAACCACACAGAACCACACAGAACTGTACAGAATCACACAGAACCAGAGAGAACCACACAGAACTGCACAGAACCGTACAGAATCACACAGAACCGCACAGAACCGCACAGAACTGCACAGAACCACACAGAACCACACAGAACCACACAGAACCACACAGACCCGTACAGTGATCAGGTGTTAGTTCAGCCCAAACTCTGCAGCTGCTGTGGAGCTTTTGTCACTGAGGAACAAAGAAACACATTTAAACTGTGTTTGATCCACTGGATTTGCCCCATGAACTCTGACAGGAAAATCTGTTTTACAGATGTGAACTCAGACAGAGGACCTCAGACAGAGGAGGACCTCAGACAGAGGAGGACCTCAGACAGAAGAGGAGCTCAGACAGAGGAGGAGCTCAGACAGAGGAGGACCTCAGACAGAGGAGGACCTCAGACAGAGGAGGACCTCAGACAGAAGAGGAGCTCAGACAGAGGAGGACCTCAGACAGAGGAGGACCTCAGACAGAGGAGGACCTCAGACAGAAGAGGAGCTCAGACAGAAGAGGAGCTCAGACAGAGGAGGACCTCAGACAGAAGAGGAGCTCAGACAGAGGAGGACCTCAGACAGAAGAGGAGCTCAGACAGAGGAGGACCTCAGACAGAAGAGGAGCTCAGACAGAGGAGGACCTCAGACAGAAGAGGAGCTCAGACAGAGGAGGACCTCAGACAGAGGAGGACCTCAGACAGAGGAGGTCAGAGGAGATGAGGAAGACCAGAAACAGGTAAGAATGTTTAACTTTCTGTTGAACTTTGAATGTGATCAGCTGTTTGTGTAACCACAGACTGAGGCCTCAGTGCATTTACACAGGTGAGAGGCTCAGAGGCACAATGTCACAGGTGTGTCTGATGCTGTGGATCATTTATGACCAGTTCATCTGACGTTTCACTCTTCTCCTGGTGCCGGTACAAGAGTCACACTGTGTGTGAAACAGTGTGTGTGAAACAGTGTGTGTGTGAAACAGTGTGTGTGAAACAGAGTGTGTGAAACAGAGTGTGTGAAACAGAGTGTGTGTGAAACAGAGTGTGTGTGAAACAGAGTGTGTGTGAAACAGAGTGTGTGAAACAGAGTGTGTGTGAAACAGAGTGTGTGTGAAACAGTGTGTGTGAAACAGAGTGTGTGAAACAGAGTGTGTGAAACAGAGTGTGTGAAACAGAGTGTGTGTCTCTGTTTTTGTGTGACTCGTGTTCGTGACTCTGGGTCTCGCCTCTGTTTACGTCAGACTCTAAGTGTTTTGGGAAACAGAGTCAGTCACCTGTGATTGTGACGTCAGAGACACTCCCCTGTGTTTCCGGGACATTCTCCCCCCGTCCGGACCCGGACCCGCTCCCGTCCGGACCCGCCCGGACCCACTCCCGTCCGGACCCGCTCCCGTCCGGACCCGCCCGGACCCACTCCCGTCCGGACCCGCTCCCGTCCGGACCCGCCTGGACCCGCCCCCGTCCGGACCCGCTCCCACCCGGACCCGCCCCCGTCCGGACCCGCTCCCGTCCGGACCCGCCCGGACCCGCTCCCACCCGGACCCGCTCCTCCCCCACACGCTCGGGCGCCTCGGGACACTCCTGAAACTGAAGCAGGTTAAGTGCAGTGAAGTGTCTGAAGAGCAGCTCAGGTTCAGTCTGAGGGAACTGGACTCAAGAGCCTGAGATCATCATCACAAAAAACTATTCAAAACTCCGACATGAGCTGTTATTTGCTCCAGACATTCTCCTACTGTGGGTTTGTGTTTTCCTTTCAAATCAGAAATAAATCCTCCTCTTAAACCTCTGTGCCGTTCATGAGCCCAGCGGAGGCGTCCTGGGGGGCCTCTTTAACTGATTTAGCCGTGCGATAGCGCTGAGTCTGGCAGTTGTTGTTTTCCGCCTCATTTAAAGTGTTTCAGTGTCAGGGCTGAATACCTGTAGGTGTTTTCCACATGATTTTAACAGCCGTGTCTCTGTCCTCGGGCTCCCGCTTAAACCTCCACTTTGCTCCTCAGATTAGTCACACTCTGCACCACGTCGTTTAACGCTAAGTGCGGCTCATTCACCGACGAGCGCTCCCTCCCTCCGTCGCCGCGGTTACGGTCTGCGGGGCGTGAATGGGCCTCCGCAGACCCGACTCGGCTCAGGGCGGTAGAGTCGTGTTCTGGGGAGGAGCGGAGGGAGGAGCGGCTCCGGAGCTGTTCCTGTTTTCAGATGTTCAGAAATGGATAAACATACACAGGATTCCTCTGAACGGCGCCCCCTACACGTCAGTCCAGGTCAGGATGTCGGGACAATTTTATTAATCGATTATAAATGATTATTCAGGTCACAATGTCACGGGAAGAACCATCTGCCTGTTTCCATCACTTTAACTTAAGTGTGATTAAAGGGACAGTTGTGAGTTGTGGACATGGTTCCTCATTTCCTGCTGATCCAGAGTGTTGGAGACATGTGGAGACACGTTTAAATCTCCCTCCAGTCCTTGTATTTGCAGAGGTGCTGGTGCTGGGCTAGTGCAGGTCAATGGCCACAGTCGTCCTGACACTAAAAACGGTCTGACCCACTCCACAGACCCGAGGAAAAACTATCAGAACTCCAGACTGTCCCTGTGAACGTCTGTGTCCACAGAATCATGTTTGAAATAAAATTAACCTTGCGTCACATGAACCGTTGCATTTTGAGGGACGATTTTCTCATATATCAGTCCACCGCTGCTGAGCTTCTATCAGGAAGAACAACTCACTGCTGCTCAGACACAAATCCTTCCAATGCAGCGGTCGGTTTGACGCTAAAATGATTCTCTAGACACAGACGTTCACAGGGACAGTCTGGCGTAATCTGTGCAGAATCGCTCAGTCGTCCAGGTAGAATCTAAGGCAAAGGGTAGAGTTCAATTTGCCAACTGGACAAGAGTTTTAGGTAGAAGACGTTTCGCTGCTCATCCGAGCTGCTTCTTCAGTTCTGGTCGGACGCTGGAGGACACTAACCTGTATCTGCCTGCAAGAGGGCGGAGTTAGATACCACAAATTAAATGTATAACTCCAAATTTAGAGAACAATAGTTGTAGCCAGATCCGGCCCAGAGGTGTGAACGCTCCTGTATGATTCTGCTGATCCCACAGGAAAAGTTCAACAGGCCGAGCGAACAACAGAAACTCGTAAACAATGATGGTTTTAGTTTCAGAGTGACGTGGACAGTAACGTCTGGTCTGGCCTCAGGTAGAAATCACATTCATTTACGCAGAGACAGACTGAGAGAAATCTTTCCACGAGATAAATTTACATCACGGTATAAAAAAAATGAATTAAAAATACACAAATAAATAAAATCCAGAGACATTCCCAGGCCCAGAGGCACAGGCCCTGCAGTGTGTCCTGGGTATTCCCCCGCGCCTCCTCCCGACAGGAGCGTCCAGGAGCCCCTCAGTGTGTGTGTGTGTGTGTGTGTGTGTATATAGTGTGTGTCTGTGTGTGCGTGCGTGTGTGTGTGTGTATGTGTGCGTATGTGTGTGCGTGTGTGTGTATGTGTGTATAGTGTGTGTGTGTGTGTGTGTTTGTGTGTGTGTGTGTGTATAGTGTGTGTGTGTGTGTGTGTGTGTGTGTGTGTATAGTGTGTATAGTGTGTGTGTGTGTGTGTGTGTGTGTATCGTGTGTATAGTGTGTGTGTGTGTGTGTGTGTGTGTGTGTGTATCGTGTGTATAGTGTGTGTGTGTCTGTGTGTGTGTGTGTGTGTGTGTGTGTGTGTGTGTGTCTGTGTGTGTGTCTGTGTGTGTGTGTGTGTGTGTCTGTGTGCAGCGTCCCTGTGGTTTCACTGTTCGCCGGTTTTCTGCTTGGAGACTTTTATGTTTGCTCTTAAACTGCAGCAGCTCCTTCATGTTTTCGACTCGAGTGTTCAGAGTTTTTACGGGACGACGTTTCATTTCTCTCCACTGACTCGTATCGCGTTCACTCTCTAATAAAGCTCGAGCAGCGACGTCATCTGCACAACCTCCGTCTGATTCTCGGTGTGAAAATCATGTCTGATGAGTCGTGTGTTTAGAAATCCGGCGGTGTTTCTGAGCAGCGCTGGAAGCCGCGCGGTCGTACGTGTCTGTTTACCTTTGTGCTAACCGCAGCTGCCTGAGTCCTGCCCCCGGTGTGTGCGCAACATGACAGATGATTAGCCCTTATTTCCTCTGATGACGCAAACCATTTCAGACTTTACGAAGCCTCATAAAACTAACTACAGCCTATTAACCGCCGCTCTGCCCTGCGATAAACTCCACTTATCACCGGGACACACCGGGGCCTGTCAGTCAGACCCGCAGCCATGACTTCAGCGCCTCATTATAACCTCGGGGACAGATGTAACGCTTCCAGATGTCCAGGACTCCGCCGTTTCACAATCGCTCCTCGTTACGCAAGACGCCGCAAAAGAACGACGCTCCGTCGCCGCGGCGTTTTACGAAGGACGGTGGGTTTAACGCCTGCGTGAAGTTGGCCCCTCATCAAACGCAAACCTACACAGAAAAAGATGTCGTGGCAGAATCGTTTGTGCTGCTTTAGGTTTGGAGATATTAACGGTTCTTTTATAAGTCAAATTGGGGTCAGCCGGTCCCCAGGAAGCTTCAGAATGCTCTAAAACGCCCAAAATTGAGTCAGCGGAGTAAAGTTTCGTTTGTGCAGTTATGGTTTTTAAGATATTAGCAGTAAAGATGTAAGAATAATCGAAATCTGGTGATATCGTATCGTCAAAGGTCTCACAATAATCTGGTGGAGCATCACAATATATCGAATCCCAAGTCTCTTTGCTTAAATGAACAGTTCTGATGCAGAAATAGCTAAAACAAACAGAGAACTACATAGACCATGATCCTTTGCTCCGTTTCAGTGCAGACGACATGAAGAAATAACTGTTCTAAGCACTTTTACATCTTCATTCTTTGGGTTAAGTCTGTGAAGCATTTTTAGAGGAAAAAGTCGCAGATTCACAGTTTTATATTGTAATAAATCTGGTGCAGTGAGATGTTTATGGTGAAAATATCGGACATACTGTATGTATCATTCGCATGAGCACTTTCAAATGTGGGAAACTCTCCGCTTCGTAGATATTTTGTTGGAAGATTTCAAATGAACTCGACTAAATTTTCTGGTTAAAAGAATTTGAGTTCCAGATTTTCCTGAGCAAGATTTTTGTCAGGAAGGAATTAATCGGCCCCAAAAAACGCCGGGTCTGTGAAGTGACACAGCGGCTCTTGTTTGGTATTTTACGGTATTTAACATTTTGAGGAGCTGGATGATGTCATCAGCTGAAAATAAAACTGCTAATTAGGGCTATAACGATGTCCAAGTCTCACAATACGATACGGTCACAGTCTGAACCTCACCGTACGATATTTACTGCGAGATCGTGGGAGAACTCACGATATTACGATATTCTACAGAATAACAGACTGACTCTAAAACGCTTTGACCAGTGATTTGGTGCAACATTTACTGTCATTAGAGATGGAACGAAATCCAAATCTCTCTGGACGATATTTTCACCATAAACATCTCACTGGACCAGATTTATTCCAATATAAAACTGTGAATCTGCGACTTTTTCCTCTAAAAATGCTTCACAGACTTAATCCACCGAAATGAGATGTAAAAGTGCTTAGAACAGTTATTTCTTCATGTCGTCTGCACTGAAACGGAGCAAAGGATCATGGTCTATGTAGTTCCCTCTGTTTTTTTTTTTAGCTATTTCTGCATCAGAACTGTTCATTTAAGCAAAGAGACTTGGGATTCGATATATTGTGATGCTCCACGATGTTACTGTTATAACGGCTGAAGGAGTAGAAATCCGATCAGTCCCTTCTTACAGGTATTTGGCCGTTGTTATTGATCAAAACCTGTCTTTTAAGCCACACATAGAGGGCGCTGTTCAAAAACTGAAGCTGAAATTGGGTTTCTTCTGCAGGAACAGATCTTGTTTTTCTTTTATAGCAAGGAAACGCCTAATCTCTACAACTTTTCTACCCCTATTGGACTATGGTGAGCTGCTTTTTCTGAATGCACCTACACAGTACCTAAAGAAACTGGACAGTGTGTATCTCAGTGCTTTGCGTTTTATTACTGGCTGTGGAAACCATGTTTACCATTGTACATTGTTGCTGTTGCTGAATATCCTTCTCCGAGTGTCCGCAGACTCTCGCACTGGCTCATATTTGTCTACAGATGTGTCATTGGGCTCCTCCCGTCTCACCTCTGCACATCCTTATGTAAAACCCAACAGCTGCACGGTCTGCGCTCTGAAAAAAGCCTTCAAATGGCTGTTCCTCGGGTCAGGACAGAGCTGGGTCAGTCATTCAAACATGCTGCTCACTTTTCATGGAACCGGTTACAAAAAGATCTGAACTTGCCTGAAATCATTACTTTGGGAGAATTTAAATCTATTGTAAATGACCGTGAAACTAAAACTATTGGTAAATGTGACTGCTTTTAGAATTTGTGAAATGTTATTGTTGATACTGTACATAATGTGTGGTATGTGTTATTGTGTTTGAATGAGGTTTTGTCATACACTGTAACTGCCCTCTTGGCCAGGTCACTCTTGGAAAAGAGATTTCTAATCTTAATGAGTTTTTTTACCTGGTAAAATAAAGGAAATAAATAAATAAATAAAAATAATTGTGAGACCTTTGACGACACGATATCACCAGATTTGCCTTATTGTTACATCCCCATAATAAATTCTAAATAAGTGGCAAAAAGTCCAATAAGGCATAATTGTATAAATGTAAATGTAAGTCAAAAAAGGGGGAAAAAAGCCAAATTACAAATTTTGAAGCAGATCCGACTCTGGGTCCGTTCCAGTGTTGAACATTCTGGCTCTGAGTTCTGCTGTGGTTAAACCTGAGAGCGCCGAGCAGCGCCTGGGGACTCCATTTGCCTTAGTGGCGTCTATCACTCATCCGCCGCTCACTCTCCCACTTCATCTGCTCCGAGATCTCAGCCTAATTTGAAGGTAGCGATTATGGCAATTACAGCAAATAGCAGAGGCGCGCTGTCAGCCTGTCCCGGCACAGCACATCACCGAACCCCGGAGCGCTGTCAGGGCGCCACTGACCCGCGGCCATCTCCACACGCCTCCAAAGACGTGTTTTGGTTCACTTTGTCATTTTAAGGAGCGTACGTTCAGTTCAGGGGCGGAGAAGCCAAACACAGGACTCCAGTAATAACACTGCAGCACAAAGAGGCACAAAGTAATAGGAGTGTATTATCGTCACACTGGTTTGAGGACGAGACTTTCCCACTTTCCCTGAGCAAGATTTTTGTGAGGAAGGAGTTCATCTCCTGCCCCGAACAGCCCCCCGGCCTCAAATAAATGCCTGGTCTGTTAAGTGACTGAAACAAATAAACGCCCCGGAGATTATTTGGTATTTTACGGTATTCATGAACACAAACACAGAGTTCTGGAATCAACAGCAGCGACAGTTTTCAGGTGAGTTCACAGAATCCGGTTCAGGGCTGGGGTGAGGTTTAGGAACAGTACTGAAGGTTCGAGTGTGAGGACAGATGAGCTCACAGAGTCTCGGCAGAACTGTGATGGAGAAACAGACGTGACAAACGCAGAGGCGACTCCATAACTGTTCCCTGGCAAACATAACGTACAAAAGGGACAAAATGGGTCTGAATTACACAACTGTTGTGATCAGACGAATAAAAAGAGATGAGTTAAAAAAAAAAAAGTAAAAGTAAATCTGGCCGTATCTAATTATTGGTTAGCGGTGACATGAGTCAGTCTATAAAAGAGTTCCCTTTCTGTCCCCTATCCCTCTGACCTTCTTACGTCCGGGTCCCGTTGTTGTTGCCGCTCGTTCACGTGGATGTATAATAAGTGCTGGATAGAAGCACAAAGCTTCGGCTGACAGGGCATCCACAGCTTTCATGAAGGTCGGATTTTGTAGGGATTCCTCTGTATTTTTACAATATGAACTTTTAAAAAAATGTTTTAATTGTCAAAGCGCCTAAAAATGAGCTTTGTAAGAGTCCTCGTCGCCGCTCTGAGCCCGCGCTGGCTCCACTCTCTGCTTGTTCGCTGCTCGCTGCCATGGGCCACGTTAGCTGATGTTGGCCAGTTTTTTAGTTTGTTTATTTAATTAGACGGGGACAGTGCACAATGTACATTAACCTCAGCAGGAGAGATGTTTGTACCAGGCTGTAGCGCCAGTGCTAATGTCCACCTGTCGTCCCCGGGCAGGTTGATGTTATAGTTCATAAGCCCAGCGGCCGGGCTGAGTATTCGGGGTCTGTCCTTCGCCGCACGAACACAGATCTGAAGCCGTGGAGTCGAGTGCACTGCCGCCACCGTGTCCTGTCTTGTTTTGCCTTTACCGTGTGCCGGTGTTTTCCGGAGATCTGAACTGGATTTACTAACAAACTCTGGAACCAAGAGTCATTGAGTGGACTGTGAACCGAATTGTCCAAACTCATGGAAACAGACACATTGAACTAACTTATGGGAAATGTATAAATAAACGCTTTTCTTTTGATACATGTGAATTGTGCCTCTGTCCATCAACAGCAAACCTCTGTGTTTATATCAGCTGCTCCCGGGCGTTTTGGGCACAGATTTAGGTTAAAATCAAACTTCCGCCACATAAAACCAACGGTTCGACAAATGAGTCTGGCCATAAGTGGAGCACATTTATGGAATGGACTTGGAGATAAGTATTAAAAATGTTTTTACAAAGGCAACTTTTTAGAGACGTAGCACCAGGAAAGCAGAAAATTCCTGAAATGTTATTGAAAAAAAGTTAATATTAACAATATTTTATAATCCTGTGTGTATTTGTAATGTGTTTGTGCTTATTGTTTGTTTTGTTTGTTTTTTTCCATCTAATTTATCTAATGTCAAATGTCTAAAGATAAATTACAATGTTCTTGAACTACTGAAAATCATGTGGGTGAAATAATGTTAATTATAGAAGTAGAATTAAAATAAGTTCTGCTTTTTCCTGCTACTTTTTGTTCTCTTTAATTTGTTTGTTTGTTTGTTAAATGTTCTGAGAGTGTGAGCACTGTGCATGTTGTACTTTCATACCTTTTATAAAAAATGTTCAAATAAATGAACTCTTAACTCTAAAAATGTAAAACAAAAAATGTTCTTTGAGCATAAATTGCCTGTGTATTTTGGGAGGGATTCTGGGTTTTTTCCAGCACTATGTACCTGTAGTTTTGGACTCTTTAAATTGTAACTTCTCTGATTTAAAACCCGTCCGATGCCCTTCATTCGTTCTCTTCTTTCCTCCTCCTCCTGTTCTTAACCCCGGCCTGATTCTCTGCATATGTTTCCACTTTCAGGCCTCTCGTTGGTGCGGTCGGGCCTCATTAGCCTCGTCCTCGTGGAAATGCTCCGGTGGCGGCGGCGGCGCAGAGGTAAAAGGTCAAAGGTCACGCCAGGAGGGTCAGACGCTGATGAACGCCTCAGCTCCCGTCTGCCTCGCCGTCTGGGAGGTACGACTTCATCACGGCATCCACATTTTCCCTTCAAACATGCAGAAAATTCAAACATGCAGAAATCAGATGTTTCCTTCAGTACTGGATCGACTGAGCACTTTTTATACTTTCACTTGAGTATTTTCTCCTGCTTCTGCAATTCAAACAACTCATGGACTAGGCTCAGGTCAAAGTTCCATATTAGGAAGAGGAATTTATTTAGGGACAAAATAGTGAAATAAAAAGCATCATGTAGAGCAGGTGAATACGAACATTTAAGATCAAAATGACGAGGCCACAGCAGCAGCAGAGAGAGGGGCGACTTTAAAGTGAGTTCAGATCCAGAGTCGGTGGAGCTGGAAGCGCACCCACGTTCACTTCCTGTTTGGACATGCCGGCTGAGTCTGTTTAAACTGTCTAGTGTTTGCTGCTGGCCAGTGGACTCACTGCTTTAGTCCTGGTTTGTGCCCAGTTTAGTCCTGACGGTTCTGTCCTGGCGTAGTGCACCCCCAGAGTGATGTCACAGAGCATCACTGACTGACAGTAAACCAACAGACCAGGACTGACTAAAGCTGCGTTCAGAGTCTATGTGGACGTGCGTCTGGGGCGTCCTGTGTTTTTGCAGCGCGTCTTCAGGCGTCAGCGCCCAGAATCTGCCGTTGACATGGTGCATCTTGAGCTTTCTGACGCCAAAGATAAAAAACTTTTGGCGTCGGACGCACCACATCAACCAATCAGGGATGATTATCCAGAGACGTAGCAATGTTATTACCCGGAAGAAAGAGAAGAAAGAGAAAGACCCGAGAACCATAAACACCAGAACAAGAAATCTACACCGTCATTAGCGGAGGATAAATATACACACGCCACAACCGCTGAGCCGACCACCTCTGCTGATGTGTTTATGGAATAAATCCACTAAAGTCACTCTCTCCAGTGAAAACAGGACACTCACCGACCACAGCGGAGCCTTGGACACGACTCAAGTATTTTTCTCCCGCTCGTCCACAGAGCCCAAGATGCACGTCGTCGGCATCTGAACTCAAATGCAGAGGCTCCAGCTCGTTTTTTGACGCCTCCGTCTGAACACAGCTTTACACTGTCTGTCTTAATGTTTATACTCAGTTGTTTTGGGCGTTTTACAGTCAGCTCTGTTGCATCCTCACGTTTAATATCTTATTATTAAACTTTAGCCTCCTTCAGGCTTTAACGTTACCATTCCCACAGTTATTGATTTATTTATTTAAAACCAGGACAAATCTCAGAGGGAAAAGCTGCTTGTGCCAGATCTGTGCAGAAGCTCCTCAGCCCTCAGGCAGGTTTACACACAAGAACATTCACATAAAAGCACCTCTGACAACAGTTCATCAATAATGCCGCACTGCACGCAACTCTGTCCCAGGATTCCGGGTTCCACAGTGAGACTTCGCCGGGGGGCGCTCCACATGCACTTCTATGGCGGGATATTCAGCAGCTGCCATGGAGACACAGGGCACACATTGGCAAACACTGTCAAAAGAGTTTTAATTAGTCTGAAAACTCAAGTGAAAATGGATTTAAATGGCACATTTTCAGGAGCCTGTGATCAGTCTGAGTGTTCACCGTCCCATTTAGGAGTTTAATTTTCAACTAAAAGGTGAAAATTATTGAAAAAACTGAAAAATGTATTGATCCGCAAGGGAAATAATTTGGACAGTAATGTTTTTTGAGCTGTTTTACTGCACAAATCAGTTCCAGATAAGTCAGTTTTTTTTTTCTTTCTGATCAGATTGTGTTAAAACAAAGCTCAGATTAAAGTGGAACTTGAATAACAAAGCTTCAGACAGAGCAGTGCGATTAGTTAACATCACACCCCCAGGAAATATTGGTAACAAAGCCTGACTAAACCTGTAGACGTATTAAAGCGGCATTGGGGCGTTATTTCCCTGTGTGGGTTCGGGAGGGGAGTGCGTGGAGCTCCTGTCGGACCTCCTGCTGCAGCTCCGACCTCCGGGTCAGCTTGTGTTGACACGCTGAGACGACGACATTATTTACACGTCCTGCACAAGACCGGCTCTAAAAATACTGCGCCTCTTTCTCTCGCAACACTCCTGCGACATCCGCTCAGTACAGGAGAGTCCAAACCTCTGTTAACTGAACACACGGGCTGTAATTATCTACCGTCATTTCCGGACCTGAACGTAAACTGTATCAGCTAAATATGAAAAGAAAGCCACAGGTGTAGGGTGACCAGAATTTCAAAATAAAAAACTGATATCCCTGTTTTTTTGGTGCTTGGTAATAATAAAATTGTAAAACGAGTGCGTGATTAAGAAAATTATTCTGCAGAGACCATTCAGGACGAGTGTGAGTCAGTATAGTCACATTTTTTGTGTGTTTTGGTTGTTTTTAAGCAGCTTTTCTGTACTTTACCAAAACAAAGGACTGGCAGGGTTCAGACTGGTCAAAAGTTGGGACACTGGGACATTTCTTTTATAAAACTGGGACAAATCAGTGGTTTTGGATAAATCTGCTGGGACAGGGGGACACAGGGCTCCAAACTGGGACTGTCCCGGGTAAACAGGGACGTCTGGTCGCCCTGCGCTGGTGTCCACCCTGTAACTTGAGATATTTACGCAGAAAGATTTTTAAAACTTTTTCATTAAATACCGGTACATGCCTTTTCTGAACAGTGCCTATAACGCAGCAGGATAATCGGACTGTCTCACTCTGTGCTCTACTGTCTCCTGCACAAAGAGCCGCTGTCCTGTCTGTATCGTGTCAGTGTCTCGTAGGATTTCAGCAGATTTCAGGCTCTCCAGGGGGGGGGACAGGTACATCAGGTGTGAGTGAATGTCCGACTGCTGAAGTGTGAGACATTTCTTCTCGTCATTCACCTGCATTTAACGCATGGGTCATTTTAAAACTTCTATCAGGTTATTCAAGTTGTTTTCACATTTATTATTGACTTACTCGTTCTGAGACGCTTCATTCTCGTCTAGAGGTCGTTTATTTTAATAGAACTTGTCCAGTAAAATGATCTTGCTGCATGAACAGATAATTTCACTACTTTCAAGTCATTTTCTGATCGATTTAAGTGTGTAGATTTTACATTTTGGCCATGGCTTTTGTGTGTATCCCACTCACTAATGTTCATTCAGCATCTTTTGCAGCTATTGCAGCAGCGTTTTCTGCCCTCAGGCTGTAACGCATCTGCTGTTCATAAACAAATAATCCATCCATATATTCGTTGCATCGTTGTTTAAGCCGCAGGGTTTAAAGTTTGAGAAAAGATGAGTGTTTTATAGTCTGGAAATGATAGTTTAAGAACTAAACCTTCCTGCGTCTCCATGGGGTCTTTCAAAAGCTGCTAACTCTCAGGGTTTCCACAGTCATGGAAAAGTCATAGAAATTGTGCAGCCACTTCAGCAGGACAGCACACAAGGGATGTGACAATAACATAAATCTGGTGATATCGTGTCGTCAAAGGTCTCACAATAATATCGTGGAGCATCACAATAAATCGAATCCCAAGTCTCTTTGCTTAAATGAACAGTTCTGATGCAGAAATAGCTAAAAAAAAACAGAGGGAACTACATAGACCATGATCCTTTGCTCCGTTTCAGTGCAGACGACATGAAGAAATAACTGTTCTAAGCACTTTTACATCTTCATTCTGTGGATTAAGTCTGTGAAGCATTTTTAGAGGAAAAAGTCGCAGATTCACAGTTTTATATTGTAATAAATCTGGTTCAGTGAGATGTTTATGGTGAAAATATCGTACAGAGAGATTTGGATTTCGTTCCATCTCTAATGACAATAAATGTACCAAATCACTGGTCAAAGCGTTTTAGAGTCAGTCTGTTATTCTGTAGAATATCGTAATATCGTGATCTTTCCCACGATATCGCAATAAATATCGTACCGTGAGGTTCAGACTGTGACTGTATCGTATTGTGACACTTGGACATCATTACACTCCCAAAATACACAATAAGGTGTTTTGTTTAAAAGAGACTTAATAAATGCACTGACAGGATTTAGAATGTTAAAAACTATAATACAAAACCATAAGGTGAGAGGAAAAGGTTCACATTTCATATTTAGCCCTAAAAAGCTCAATTCTACACATGTTGGTTCTGTAAAGTCCTGGAAAATTCACTTTAAGTCATGAAAAAGTCTTGGAAAAGTTTTGAGAACTCTGTAGTTTCGACCTCTACAAACACGTCCTGAAATGTCCCTGTGTGTCAGATGCCCTCCCTCTGTCTCTGGGGTCTCGCTCTGTGTAAAAGCCGCTGATCCTGTAGTTTCGACCTCTACAAACGTTTTCTGAAACACGTGTGATTCTTGTATTGGTTCGGCCGTTCAGATTTCAGTCTCCTCTCAAATATTAATGCTTCTGGGCTGGTTTAAAGTGACACGCTGAAATAATGAATCGTGTCTCTGATTGCGTTTCTCCTGGACGTTTTTGGTCCGGGCCCCGCAGATCGGCAGAGCAGTAAATCACGGGGAGGGTCTGAACGCCGGGGGCATGGCAGCGTCTCCCGTTTCACTGTCTGTGGGACATGTTTGGCACAGGTGTCACATTCTACACAGAAACTGTCCGAGCTCCAACTGAAACATGCGCTCCGACACGTCCCAGCACGAGTTCAGAATATTCATCTAAATATTTACCCAGATTTGAACTATTTGGTGTAATTTAGATTGGATTTCTCTGTCATTTGTATGCAGCTTTCTACCATTTTACAACGTTCCCTCATCAAAAACGCCTGAAGAGGTTTCAGACTGAGGTGACCACACGTCTCTATTTACCCGGGACGGTCCCAGTTTTGAGCTGTTCCAGGTCATTGGTCCGACAGCCCATTAATCCGATATCCCAGTAGTCCGAAAATGGCCCATTGAGCAAAGATCTCATTAGTCTGACAGTCCGTTAGTCCGAAACAAAACAGACCCACTGATCCAAAAGCCCATTAGTCCGACCGCACACAGTAGAGTTGGATGGACGACTTGTAACGTGAGGATAAACCGTTCGTAATTCGGGGTGTGGGTGGAATTCCCATATATATATATTCCACTTATGACACACTAATGAAACTGACTCAGTCCTGGTCCAGTCCTGGTCCAGTCCTGGTCCAGTCCTGGTCCAGTCCTGGTCCAGTCCTGGTCCAGTCCTGGCGATTGGCTCGGTTGTTGTGGTGTGTATGTGTTTACACTCTGCTAAAGACACTCTAAAGGCTCTAAACGAACGGGAAATCCACCCACACACCGAATTTCTGAATGTTTTATCCTCACATTACAAGTCGTCCATGCATCTCTACTGTGTGCGGTCGGACTAATGGGTTTTCAGATCAATGGGTCTGTTTTTTTTTCGGACTAATGGACTGTCGGACTAATGAGATCTTTGCTCAATGGTCCATTTTCGGACTACTGGGATATCGGATTAATGGGCTGTCGGACCAATGGGCAGAGCCCGTTCTGAGCCCTGTGTCCCCTGTCCCAGCAGACAGACACAAAATCACTAATTTGTCCCAGTTTTATACAAGAAATGTCCCAGGTGTCCCTATTTTTGACCAATTTGAGCTAAACCAGGACTAAACGAAGACTAAACCAGGATTACATCAGATCTAAACCAGGACTAAAACAGGACTATCACAATTTTTGACTAGTCTGGTCCCTGCCAACAGTAAAGAGAAGCATAAATTGTCATTTGTTTTGCCAAAATGCAGAAACCCGTGTTTGCGAATGACCATAAAACAAAAAAAACGCAGCATCAGAGTCCCTCAGATCATGACCAATGCGAGAATGCACAAAATTACTCGCTCTTTTCACAGTTTTATTTATACCAACCATCCCTCCCGGGTGTGTCCCAGTTTAGAATTTAGAAAATCTGGACACCCTATTTTAGAGTTATCCATGTCTGAGTAATTTAGCGATCTCTCCCAGGCCTCCTTAAGGTTTGCTGTGAGATTCCGTCCAGTCACTTTCACCTTTTTGTTGAAAATCGCTCAGACTCATCACATTTTGTTTTCTCATATTATGTTAATGTTTATTAAATATGGAACTGGGCACACTAATCCACATGTGATAGTGCAGCTGTAAATGTGCCAGAGTTTTGCCGTGCAGAGTCTTTTTCATCTGTAGTCCCACTGGCAGGACGATGGCGAGACAAAAAACAGGCACAAAAACATTCAGTCCCTCACACATGAGAAAGATCAGTGAATATTAACAGTAAACATATTAGTAAAATGGGAACACAACAGACACAAATCACAATCACACAACAGAAACATTTGTTGTGACGTTAAAACACATACATTAGTTGTGTTCACATCTTAAACCTTTACTTGCAGTGTTTGCTTA
This sequence comes from Odontamblyopus rebecca, assembly GCA_030686955.1. NCBI lineage: Eukaryota > Metazoa > Chordata > Actinopteri > Gobiiformes > Gobiidae > Odontamblyopus > Odontamblyopus rebecca. The sequence goes on from CM060667.1 coordinate 2,445,049, forward strand.
TGTATGCACTCTGTCGCCGTGGTAACAGCTGAACATTTCGCCATAAACACACATGCTGCGCCCCCCCCGTGTGTTGCCACCGCGGAGTATTGGTTCTGAGCAGAAACCATTTGAGCGGCTGTCATAATCCTCCTTCAGATCTACAAACAAACACAAGCGTCCACACGTCTTTAAACGCCGCGAGCCTGAGCTGAGCCAGAGGAATGTGGACCTGAGGAGCTGTTTGGAACTATTTACGTGACACAGGCTGAACCGATGACGACCCGACCCGTCTACAGCCGAACCGGTCTGTGAGAGCACTGGATCTGAAGACGAGGGACTGGTCTGTGGATCTGTAGAGGAGGGACCGGTCTCTGGATCTGTAGAGGAGGGACCGGTCTCTGGATCTGTAGAGGAGGGACCGGTCTCTGGATCTGTAGAGGAGGGACCGGTCTCTGGATCTGTAGAGGAGGGACCGGTCTCTGGATCTGTAGAGGAGGGACCGGTCTCTGGATCTGTAGAGGAGGGACCGGTCTCTGGATCTGTAGAGGAGGGACCGGTCTCTGGATCTGTAGAGGAGGGACCGGTCTCTGTGGATCTGTAGAGGAGGGACCGGTCTCTGTGGATCTGTAGAGGAGGGACCGGTCTCTGGATCTTTAGACGAGGGACCGGTCTCTGGATCTTTAGAGGAGGGACTGGTCTCTGGATCTTTAGAGGAGGGACCGGTCTCTGGATCTGTAGAGGAGGGACCGGTCTCTGTGTGTCTTTAGGGGAGGGACCGGTCTCTGGATCTGTAGAGGAAGGACCGGTCTTTGGATCTTTAGAGGAGGGACCGGTCTCTGTGGATCTGTAGAGGAGGGACCGGTCTCTGTGGATCTGTAGAGGAGGGACCGGTCTCTGTGGATCTGTAGAGGAGGGACCGGTCTCTGGATCTTTAGAGGAGGGACTGGTCTCTGGATCTGTAGAGGAGGGACCGGTCTCTGTGGATCTGTAGAGGAGGGACTGGTCTCTGGACCTTTGGAGGAGGGACCGGTCTCTGTGGATCTTTAGAGGAGGGACCGGTCTCTGGATCTGTAGAGGAAGGACCGGTCTCTGGATCTTTAGAGGAGGGACTGGTCTCTGTGCGTCTTTAGGGGAGGGGCCGGTCTCTTGTTGAGGTCTAAGTTCTGGTCATAGTCTCTCTCCTCACAGATCCTCTTGTTTCTGACTTAAATCTGAGAGTCCGGTGTCTCCTTCCCCCTTTTCTCTGGTGCTTCTTTTCATTATAATCTAAGTTAAGAAAGTAAACAGCTCTTTCATCAAAGTGCGAGTAAAACTTGCATGTGTTTCTGCAGAGAATGATAATGTGAGAATTATTGGCTGTGCAGACTCATTCCAAACTGTAAATGTGGATTTCTCTTTGGAGTATTGGTTCTATCAGCAGAAAACAGCTCTTTAGGCCTGGAGTCCACCTGTCAGTGTCTTCAGTGAGATGGAGGAACATCCAGATAAATAAAAATGGGAGGAAATTATTTTTGTGGAACCCAGAACCTTGTTGCTGTGATTGGAGACTCCATGAGCTCGATCTGGATCCAAGTCTTTACTGTTGACTGGACAGATTTGCCTCTCACTCTCAGATCGTCTCTCTCTCCGGCTCTGTCCTTGTCTCCGGTTTCAGTCTCAAAGTTGCGTCAGAGTCTCAAGTTCCTTCACACAGATCATGTCTCAAACACTGCTCAGATATTCACACCTCACCTCCAGACTCACCTCCAGACTCACCTCCAGACTCACCTCCAGACTCACCTCCAGACTCACCTCCAGACTCACCTCCAGACTCACCTCCAGACTCACCTCCAGACTCACCTCCAGACTCACCTCCAGACTCACCTCCAGACTCTAATGTGACTCACCTCCAAACTCACCTCCAGACTCACCTCCAAACTCACCTCCAGACTCACCTCCAGACTCACCTCCAGACTCACCTCCAGACACACCTCCAGACTCACCTCCAGACTCACCTCCAGACACACCTCCAGACTCACCTCCAGACTCACCTCCAGACTCACCTCCAGACTCTAATGTGCCTCACCTCCAGACTCACCTGTGACTCACCTGTGACTCACCTGTGCCTCACCTGTGACTCACCTGTGACTCACCTGTGCCTCACCTGTGCACTCACCTCCAGACTCACCTGTGACTAACCTGTGCCTCATCTTCAGACTCACCTGTGCCTCACCTGTGGACTCAAATGTGGACTCACCTTTGGACTCACCTGTGGACTCACCTCCAGACTCACCTGTGCCTCACCTCCAGACTCACCTGTGACTCACCTCCAGACTCACCTGTGACTCACCTGTGCCTCACCTCCAGACTCACCTGTGACTCACCTCCAGACTCACCTGTGCCTCACCTGTGGACTCAAATGTGGACTCACCTGTGCCTCACCTCCAGACTCACCTCCAGATTCAGTGTCTCACCTGTGGACTCACCTGTGCCTTACCTCCAGACTCACCTTCAGACTCACCTGTGGACTCACCTATGGACTTACCTTCAGACTCACCTCCAGACTCACCTCCAGACTCAACTCCAGACTCTAATGTGCCTCACCTCCAGACTCACCTGTGACTCACCTGTGCCTCACCTGTGGACTCAAATGTGGACTCACCTGTGCCTCATCTCCAGACTCACCTCCAGATTCAGTGCCTCACCTGTGGACTCACCTATGGACTCACCTGTGCCTTACCTCCAGACTCACCTGTGGACCTCCAGACTCACCTATGGACTCACCTGTGACTAACTCCAATTCACTTTCTATTGGAAAACCGTGGCTCCTCTCTGTAAATGCTGCTGTCTGGTTCTTCATTTTGGCCTTAAAATGTTCGTACAGTCTCTATTAACACTTACGTCACAAACCAGGAAGACGTTTGGGCTCCATTCGTGCTCATAAGTCTGATAAAATGTAGGAAAAATGAGAAAATGTCCCAGTTTTCTTCATCTCCTTGTCACTGTAGCGTTCCATTATGTTCGGCTCATCAACACTTCCACTCATACCTCATACTTTTGTTTTTTGCACCCTTTTCTTTGTAGAATTTGCATGTTTTCTGTCTCTGCGTCGTTTTTCTCCATGTATTCAGACGTCTCCACCACCAAATAATAATGAACGTAATACATTTTATGTATATTAACGCTTTTCTAAACACTCAAAGACGCTGTATACGGAACACAATTATAAACTATTACATCTTAAAAGACAAAGTAAAACATGTAGGGCCCAGATTTAGAATCACAGTGGAACTACCCTGGTTAGATAAAGGTTAAATAAAGGTTAAATAAACAGGTTTCCCGTTTTATTTCAGGATAATTGTCCAGACTGAACCGTCTCTCCGGCTGTGGTCCAACCAAACAAAAGTCTCTGGTTTAATCACGTCCGTATTTAGATCCCGAGCAGACCTTTAAAATCCAAATGAAGCTGCGGTTTAGTCTTGGTTTAGTCCCTGGTAACAGTCTCTGGGAATGTGAATACTTTTTATGGATGGTGTAGCAGGATCAGGCTTAAGGTTCTCGCCGCAGCCCGATGGGATTTAGGTTAAGTGGAACTAATAAAAGCTTTTCGTGTTGTGAGTTTGAGGTGACGTGGGGGGTCTGGGCCGAGGTGCCGGCCGTTTCCCTCCACTGTTTCTACGCCAAAAACTACACCTTTTTGGAAAGAAAACATCTAATTGGGATATTTTACATTTTTTATTAAGTATCATAATTGCGATGTATGTTTAAAGATGCACTACAGTGTGACTTTAAACACCTCCGACGCACATTTCTTCAATCACAGGAGGTTTTATAGCTCAAAAACAACAAGAAAAACAAAAACAGGCGTTCTGACTGTGAGCGCGGTCGCAAATCCACAAATCTGACCTGGGACCTGGTTTGGTTTGGTCTCCGTGAAGATGGGAAAGTTTAATGCCACACTGTGAAACATTCTAAGTAATAACGTCTCTATGGGGAAAAGTGTCTGACGAACCTTCCACCAGAAAAGTCGCACAATGAAGTAGGATTCTGTTCAGTGCACGTTGGCCACGTTTAATTCTGAAGAAAAATTAATTCTGTTTTAAAAGGTCCATGTAAACAATTATTAATGAAAATGATTATTGGGAATTAAGTGGATTTATTCTGATTTTAAAGCCGAATGAATTTCTTCCTGGATCCTGTAAACGTTTCTTCTTCTTCAAAATAATCCCGGTGGTTGGTGCTCGTTGGCTCGTCCTTCGATCCGGCTCCTCCAGTCGTCTCTTGGGACTTTCCTCCACGTCTCTGTGGATTTGTGAGCGGGATGTGGGAGTGGGCTGAGGTGTGGCAGCCTCACACTCAGTTTGTCTTCTTCCTCCTTCTCCCACACTCTTCCCTTCTCCTCCTCAGCTCACAGACGGAAAGCGTGAGGACAGAATTCTCCAGCTGCTGCTTCATTATCATCCGAACCACTGCGGGAAAAGTTCTCATCGTGTTTGTGTCGGCGGCGAAACGACAAACGGAGATGACAGAAAAGCTGGGAGCAGCTGAAGTGTGGGTTTACTTCCCAAAGACGGAAATATGTTTGTGTCGCTGTCCAATCAGAACCTTCCCCACCCCCAGACGCTGAGAACTATTAAATAAAGACCATTTAACCTGTTTCTATGGAAAATATTTAAATTCAGAACAATAAATTCAGAATTAAAAAACATCATGTAAACGTGGTGAACTGTGTTTGCTTTAATGACATTTTGTGGAACATTCCGGGCAAAGCCGCAGCGTCTCCATAGAAACAGGTCGGGGGCTTTAGGTTTATCGGCTCAGTCATTGCCGCTGCTACATCTGCGAGGTGGAGGCGTTTCCGAAGAGGAGGAGATCTGCGCTCAAATCAAAGGAGCCATAAATTTGGGAGCGTTTAAAATTCCGTGTTTGAGTCTTGGCCCTTTCCCAGCGCCGCCTGTTCCTTCTGTTCTTTGCCCGAGGAGAAATGTCGCACACTGTAAACTCTGCTCCGAACAAAACGCCCGGGTTTTACGTTTCACAGGGAGGCAGACTGTGTGTTTGAACTGCCCGGGCAATTAGCAGCGGATAGACTTACAGTTCTGCCAGGGCACAATGGCACAATGGCACGGCCCTCCATCTGCCGCTCCGCCGGGACCCGGGGACGAGGGGCCGTGTACATTCAGGGATGTTTCCATTAAACAGGCGGCATTACACTTCTATAGGGTATTTTTAAAAGGCAGTAGAATATAACATTTAACAAAAAAAAAAGATGAATGAACAGACAACAAAAGATGTAAGGGAACAGACAGTATGTAAATGCACAATATATCGAATGTCAAGTCTCTTTGCTTAAATGAACAGTAAAAAAACAGGGGGAACTACATAGACCATGATCCTTTGCTCCGTTTCAGCGCAGACGACATGAAGAAATAACTGTTCTAAGCACTTTTACATCTTCATTCTGTGGATTAAGTCTGTGAAGCATTTTTAGAGGAAAAAGTCGCAGATTCACAGTTTTATATTGTAATAAATCGGTGAGATGTTTATGGTGAAAATATCGTACAGAGAGATTTGGATTTCGGACACGGGGAGAACATGCAAACTCCACACAGAAAGGCCCAGGCGACCCGGGGATCGAACGCAAAACCTTCTTGCTGTGAGGCATGAGCGCTCAGCCATGTGCCACCCCATATAGTGAGTACAAAGGTTTGATTTTTTTTTTGCTGTGTAGAGAGATCGCTAAATTAGTGAAACATGCTTGGATGACTCTTATCTTTTAGACCTGTTTTAGACCTGGTTTAGACCCATTTTAGACCCATTTTAGGCCTGGTTTAGACCTGGGTTAGACCTGGGTTAAACCTGGGTTAGACCTGGGTTAGACCTGGGTTAGACCCATTTTAGACCCATTTTAGGCCTGGTTTAGACCTGGGTTAGACCTGGTTTAGACCTGGGTTAGACCTGGGTTAGACCTGGGTTAGACCTGGGTTAGACCTGGTTTAGACCTGGGTTAGACCTGGTTTAGACCTGGGTTAGACCCATTTTAGACCTGGCTTAGACCTGGTTTAGACCTGGGTTAGACCTGGTTTAGACCCATTTTAGACCTGGGTTAGGCCTGGTTTAGACCTGGGTTAGACCTGGGTTAGACCTGGGTTAGACCTGGTTTAGACCCATTTTAGACCCATTTTAGACCTGGTTTAGACCTGGTTTAGACCTGGGTTAGACCTGGTTTAGACCTGGTTTAGACCTGGGTTAGACCTGGGTTAGACCTGGTTTAGACCTGGGTTAGACCTGTTTTAGACCTGGTTTAGACCTGGGTTAGACCTGGTTTAGACCTGGGTTAGACCCATTTTAGACCCATTTTAGGCCTGGTTTAGACCTGGGTTAGACCTGGTTTAGACCTGGGTTAGACCTGGGTTAGACCTGGGTTAGACCTGGTTTAGACCTGGTTTAGACCTGGTTTAGACCTGATTTAGACCTGGGTTAGACCTGGGTTAGTCCTGGTTAAGATCTGGTTTAGACCTGATTTAGACCTGGGTTAGACCTGGTTTAGACCTGGTTTAGACCCCTGTTAGACCTGGCTTAGACCTGGTTTAGTCCTGGTTTAGACCTGGTTTAGACCCATTTTAGACCTGGGTTAGGCCTGGTTTAGACCTGGGTTAGACCTGGGTTAGACCCATTTTAGACCTGGTTTAGACCTGGGTTAGACCTGGTTTAGACCCATTTTAGGCCCATTTTAGACCCGGTTTAGACCTGGGTTAGACCTGGAGTTAGACCTGCTTTAGACCTGGTTTAGACCTGGGTTAGACCTGGGTTAGACCTGGTTTAGACATGGGTTAGACCTGGTTTAGACCCATTTTAGAACTGGTTTAGACCTGTTTTAGACCTGGTTTAGACCCATTTTAGACCCATTTTAGGCCTGGTTTAGACCTGGGTTAAACCTGGGTTAAACCTGGGTTAGACCTGGGTTAGACCTGGGTTAGACCTGTTTTAGACCTGGTTTAGACCTGGGTTAGACCTGGTTTAGACCTGGGTTAGACCTGGGTTAGACCTGGTTTAGACCTGGTTTAGACCTGGGTTAGACCTGGGTTAGACCTGGGTTAGACCTGGTTTAGACCCATTTTAGACCTGGCTTAGACCTGGTTTAGACCTGGGTTAGACCTGGTTTAGACCCATTTTAGACCTGGGTTAGGCCTGGTTTAGACCTGGGTTAGACCTGGGTTAGACCTGGGTTAGACCTGGGTTAGACCTGGGTTAGACCTGGTTTAGACCCATTTTAGACCCATTTTAGACCTGGTTTAGACCTGGTTTAGACCTGGGTTAGACCTGGGTTAGACCTGGTTTAGACCTGGTTTAGGCCTGGTTTAGACCTGGGTTAGACCTGGGTTAGACCTGGGTTAGACCAATTTTAGAACTGGTTTAGACCTGGGTTAGACCTGGTTTAGACCCATTTTAGACCCATTTTAGACCCGGTTTAGACCTGGGTTAGACCTGGTTTAGACCTGGGTTAGACCTGGTTTAGACCCATTTTAGAACTGGTTTAGACCTGTTTTAGACCTGGTTTAGACCCATTTTAGACCCATTTTAGGCCTGGTTTAGACCTGGGTTAGACCTGGGTTAGACCTGGTTTAGACCTGGGTTAGACCTGGGTTAGACCTGGGTTAGACCTGGGTTAGTCCTGGTTTAGACCTGGTTTAGACCTGGGTTAGACCTGGGTTAGACCTGGTTTAGACCTGGTTTAGACCTGGTTTAGACCTGGTTTAGACCTGGTTTAGACCTGGTTTAGACCTGGGTTAGACCTGGGTTAGACCTGGGTTAGACCTGGGTTAGACCTGGTTTAGACCTGGGTTAGACCTGGGTTAGACCTGGGTTAGACCTGGGTTAGACCTGGGTTAGACCTGGTTTAGACCTGGGTTAGACCTGGGTTAGACCTGGGTTAGACCTGGGTTAGACCTGGGTTAGACCTGGGTTAGACCTGGTTGACCCCAGTGAACACCAGTCGCTTCTCTCACTTTTATTCACATCGTCTCATCGACTCTTTCCTCTGAGCAGATTTACCCCGGGAGAAAGTCCAGATCATTTCATTCGATTTCCAGACGTCAGACATTTTGTGGAGTTTTTCTCAGTTCGACGTCTTTATCCGAGGACTGAACACGTGAAGTATCTGAAATCACTTCCTCCAAAAGTCCTTTGACAAACACGACAAATGCAGCGTTTAAAGTCGTTTGTCATGTTCACTTCTGCCTCCACATTTATATAACGCACTTTATTATCACGTTTCTCTTTTTGCCCTTTGTTATTCTGTTATATTTGTTATTCTGTTATATTTGTTATTCTGTTATATTGTGACGTGCACGGCAAAAAACTAAATCTAGTCAAGTTAAGACGACTTGAATTAAGAAAGTTTTATTGTGATTTTAGTACATTTCAATTGACGAGTAAAATGATCTGCAGTGGAACAAGACTTTTGTACTTAGACAATATGATCATACGTCTGACTACAATTAAAATAAGAAAAACAACTTGTGCGCTTAAAATAAGAAACTCAATCGAAAGTTGCTTGAATTAAGAAAAAAACACTTAATCCACTGGCTGCTTGAATTGATTAAAGGTCTGGTTGTGCGTATAAGTGAGCAGATTTACCATATTTTTTGTTTTAATTTCAGCGTTTGGGTGTTTCCTGCGACTTATACTCAGATGCGACTTATATATATTTAATCTATAATTGCACATGTTGGTTATTTTCACACTGAGGCCTCTAGAGGGCGCTCTTGTGTACCAGTAGCTGCTCCTCAGACTCTTCCTCCTGCACCACTGTCGCTTCTCGCTCTACTGCTCATGTCTCCTGCAGAAAGAGCCGCTGTCCTGCTGCAATGAATAGTTCTGATGCTAAAAAATTTTACTTGTCAAGTTGAGTCAACTCAAATAGTCAAATGTTCTTAATTTAAGTCATTTTAACTCACCTACATATTGTTTTTTCCCGCGTGTGAGCTGCTGTGTCCAGATCATGTCCCTCGTGAGTCGCTAAATTTGGTCTAAGTTTAAGCTTAAGTCCGGCTCTGCGTTGTTGCTGTGCGTAAACAGCCGCTGTGCAGAAGTGAAAAATGTGCCGTGTAATTTCAGGTCACATTCTTCTCGTGTTTTGGGGGCGTCGTGTTTTCTGTGAGGGCAGAAGCTTCATAACAGAAAGAACGTTTCTTTTATTCACCGTAACACGTCAGCAGGACTCATGAGAAGGGTCGTAAATCCGTCAGAGCGTCGTTAACACCGCGCTGTGTTTAAGTCTGATTAACACTGCGCACTGTCAACACAAACAAGTTTCCAGAACGCAAAAAAAAATTTTACTGATCAGTTACCTCAGTTATTTTAAGATGAAGAACTTAAAAGTCACAATTGTGCAGAATTTAAAAGGTCGGAGTCGTTCGTGTCCCTTTTGAAAACAGCAGAATTCAGCTCAGATATTTGCCGTTTATTTGACTCATAGTTTTCTGTTACGGAAACTCAATTATTTTCATTTGTCATGACTTAAAATTGGGAGTTTTCAAACCACTGGAATAAGTTCATTTCTCTGGTGAAGCACTTTGAAACGGTTTTGTGTTTTAGCACTTACTAAATAAATTAAGTTTATTTTTTAATCATCTCACCGATTTGAAACAAGAGAAATAACCGGACTTTATCATTCTCAGGGTTTAATTACTTACTGTATTTTCCAGACTATAAGTCGCTCCAGAGTATATGAAGTCGCTCTGGAGTATAAGTCGCTCCGGAGTATAAGTCACTCCGGAGTATATGAAGTCGCTCCGGAGTATAAGTCGCTCCGGAGTATAAGTCGCTCCGGAGTATAAGTCGCTCCGGAGTATAAGTCGCTCCGGAGTATAAGTCGCTCCGGAGTATAAGTCGCTCCGGAGTATAAGTCGCTCCGGAGTATAAGTCGCTCCGGAGTATAAGTCGCTCCGGAGTATAAGTCGCTCCGGAGTATAAGAAGTCGCTCCGGAGTATAAGTCGCTCCGGAGCATAAGTCACTCCGGAGTATAAGTCGCTCCGGAGTATAAGAAGTCGCTCCGGAGTATAAGAAGTCACTCCGGAGTATAAGTCACTCCGGAGTATAAGAAGTCGCTCCGGAGTATAAGTCGCAGCAGCCAAATAATGCAAAATGAACAAGAAAAAAACTTATATAAGTCAGATTTTTTTGGGAAATGTATTTGATAAAATCAGACTCCAGGAACAGACATTTCCTCTTGACGAGTTACAGTAATAACAACAGAACAGAAGAACAGGCTGAACATGTGTCTGGTTCACATCACCTATGAACAGTTATTCACAAAACTAGAGCAGAAACAACAGAACGAGTTTACCAAACTCTCCATTTCACTCCAAATCACTAAATCCACTGAATTCTTCATCATCGGTGTCACTTCGGAGTGACTCCACCAGCTCCAGATAAATCCAGCTTTTATCCCTTGATTAGCTTTTGTGTTTTCTTCACTGCAGTTTGAGTTTCCTCCATTTTTCTCCAGTCAAACACAAGTTTCTCTCACTCCAAACGTTCTTTCTGCTGCTCTGTTCCCGTTTTCAGCTTCAGATTTCAGCACTTGCAGCAGGACAGCGGCTCTTTCTGCAGGAGACATGAGCAGTAGAGCGAGAAGTGACAGTGGTGCAGGAGGAAGAGCCTGAGGAGCAGATACTGGTACACAAGAGCGCCCTCTAGAGGCCTCAGTGTGAAAATAACCAACATGTGCAATTATAGATTAAATATATATAAGTCGCATCTGAGTATAAGTCGCACCCAAACACCCAAACGCTGAATTTTTCTTTTTTTAAATACGGTAAATCTGCTCACTTATACGCACAACCAGACCTTTAATCACAATGAGTTCAAATGACTCAAAAAGAAGAACATGTCACAGCAACTTGACATCATGAAGTTAGTCGGACTCATTTCTCAAACTTTGACGATGCACAACTGAATCTATTTTATTACTTTGACTGTTCGGGTTTACAGTGTATTATTTTTATCATTCCAGTAACTTTTTAGATGTTCACAAACTTGAGTCATGAGAGTTGTGGGGTAAACCGTGGTGTCCTGAAGAGGCCTGAAGCTGCAGTGTGACTCAGAGCTGTTTATTTTCACAGAACAGGACCCAGACGTCACAGCCGTTCAGATTCTTTCTCGTCGTGGAGGGTCGACGTCTGTGCTTTTCTCTCAGCCGGACTGAACTGGAGTTTGACTCTTCGGTTTGTTCTGCTCTTCTGCCGATCAGATTCAAATACTCATCGTGACCGTTTGTCTTTCCTCGGTCACTTCCAGAGAGCGCCGGCCCAGAGATGCACCGTGCAGCACCTGTCAGTCTGGTCTGAGTCGTGCTACAGAAAAGCTCGGCCAAAATGTAAAATACGCAAGAAAAAGTATGTGAACCCTTTGGGATTCCGTGGATTTCTGTATAAATTGGCCATAAAATGTGTCCTAAACCAGTATTAAACCAGGTTTAACATAGGAGAGCTAAACTGGGACTAATTTAGGTCTAAACCAGGTCTAAACCAGGTCTAAACCAAGTCCAGGTGGGGACTAAACCAGTATTAAACCAGGTCTAATATTAGGAGAGCTAACCCAGGACTAATTTAGGTCTAAATCAGGACTAAACCAGGTCTAAACCAAGTCCAACTGGGGACTAAACCAGTATTAAACCAGGTCTAATATAGGAGACCTAATCCAGAATTAAACCAGGAATAATTTAGGAATAAACCAGGTCTAAACCAGGACTAAACCAAGTCCAACTGGGGACTAAACCAGTATTAATGCAGGTCTAACACTGGAGAGCTAAGGTCTAAGCCAGAACTAAATCAGGTCTAATAAACCAGGTCTAAACCATTTCCTACTGGGGACTAAACCAGCACTGAGCCAGATCTAAAGATATACAGATGTAAGAAAAAGTATCTTCGTCTGAGGCACAACTAAAGACAAACACATTCTGCTTTAACTAAACAAAGCCAAACGTTTCCTGTGAACTGAAAACATCGTTTAATTAACGGTCGACATTTCACCTGTGAACATCTGTAGCATTTAAACTGCACAAATCTCAGTCTGTGCTAATATATCGACATCACAAAATCGATTTTTAATTGTAATTGTAGAATCTGTCTGAGTTGAACAGGTTCCTTCCCTTTTCTTCAGGACCAGAACGTTTGTGTCGCTCGGTCGTTTCACTGATGCTCGTCGTCGTTCTACTTTAAGTTTTCGTCTTTCTTCCCTCGATCGTTGTGGATAAATTCTTCGTGGACAGAATCTGTTCTTTGTTCCTTGCTGGATGAAGATTTGGTGTTGGGGCAGATTTATGAAGTTGCTCAAAAATATGCGACACTTTTCCACAGGGATTTTGCCGTAGAAAAACATCGGCCGGAAGTTGCGCGACTCAATATCGAGACACTTCCTGCCGTTGTGATATAGTCTATAGCCGGTTTTCAGAGTCATGGTGGTGGTCAGCGTCTCCACGAGTGATGTCGAAGGTCTCGTCTGTGATCAGAGTCCAGATGGTCACCGATGAAGCTCTACAACGGCTCAGTGAACATTTCCTCTTATTCAATTTTTCATTAAAAGTATGAAATGGCTGGACGTACGGACCCCGTTTTTTTCTAAAGATCGTGTAGGAGCAGGAGGACCAGTGCTTTATCTCGGGACGTGGTGCTTTTAAAGTAACTTCATAACCGGCAGCAGAACACGTCCTTCAGCGCGAGAAACCCATAAAAATAAATGACAGAAAATAAACCGAGAGAAAGGATGAAACGCCCGGACTGCAGGGAGTTCCTGCCCTGTTTGTGTGACCTGAGGGCGAGAAGCTTTCAGTTTATGAGAAAGTGACTCCTCCCTGAACCTGAGCCGCCTCCAGGCCCCAGGTGAGTCCCACAGCGCCCCCCGGTGGAGCAGGCTAAACCAGGCCTCAGGTGAGTCCCACAGCGCCCCCCGGTGGAGCAGGCTAAACCAGGCCTCAGGTGAGTCCCACAGCGCCCCCCGGTGGAGCAGGCTAAACCAGGCCTCAGGTGAGTCCCACAGCGCCCCCCGGTGGAGCAGGCTAAACCAGGCCTCAGGTGAGTCCCACAGCGCCCCCCGGTGGAGCAGGCTAAACCAGGCCTCAGGTGAGTCCCACAGCGCCCCCCGGTGGAGCAGGCTAAACCAGGCCTCAGGTGAGTCCCACAGCGCCCCCCTGTGGAGCAGGCTAAACCAGGCCTCAGGTGAGTCCCACAGCGCCCCCCGGTGGAGCAGGCTAAACCAGGCCTCAGGTGAGTCCCACAGCGCCCCCCGGTGGAGCAGGCTAAACCAGGCCTCAGGTGAGTCCCACAGCGCCCCCCGGTGGAGCAGGCTAAACCAGGCCTCAGGTGAGTCCCACAGCGCCCCCCGGAGGAGCAGGCTAAACCAGGCCTCGGGTGTGTCCCACAGCGGACCCCGGTGGAGCAGGCTAAACCAGGCCTCAGGTGTGTCCCACAGCGCCCCCCGGTGGAGCAGGCTAAACCAGGCCTCAGGTGAGTCCCACAGCGCCCCCCGGTGGAGCAGGCTAAACCAGGCCTCAGGTGAGTCCCACAGCGCCCCCCGGTGGAGCAGGCTGGGGCATTACGTACTAAAGGAGTTTTAAATCAAATCTGCTTTGGGTCCAGAGTAAACTAGACTTCTGTCACTCCCAAAACCTCCAGGACGAACCAGAACCAGGACCAAACCAAGTCCGATTGGGAACTAAACCAGTATTAAACCAAGTCTAACAGTGGAGAGCTAAACCAGGACTAATTTAGGTCTAAACCAGGACTAAACCAGGTCTAACATAGGAGAGCTAAACCAGGACTAAACCAGGTCTAAACCAGGTCTAACATAGGAGAGCTAAACCAGGACTAATTTAGGTCTAAACCAGGACTAAACCAGGTCTAACATAGGAGAGCTAAACCAGGACTAATCTATGTATAAACCAGGACTAATTTAGGTCTAAACCCGGACTAAACCAGGACTAATTTAGATCTAAACCAGGACTAATTTAGGTCTAAACCAGGAATAAACCAGGACTAACACTGGAGAGCTAAACCAGGATTAAACCTGGTCTGAACCAGAACTAAGCCAGGACTGGACCAGGTCTCCGTACCCCGGTCCTCACTTTCATGGGCCATGGGGATTTCTGTGAGTTTGCAGTTCTTCGTCGACACTTTCCTCGTGTCCCCAAACAGCTCCCGTCCGTGTGAGCCGAGCCGGGTTAATCTCCCGGACGATTCCCGGTGACGTACAGAGCCGGAGCGTCGTCCCTGTCTGCTCCTTCATCTGGGAGAGAGAGGGGAAGAGAGGGGGTCGCCGTGACGACGGAGGCAGAGGGTCGCCGTGACGACGCTGTGCAGGACCACCGCACATCTGCAGGTACTTTTACTTTTACTACTGGAGGTTTTAGGCTGAACTAAAGTACACGCTTTGTACTTCAGAACTTTGACACACGACACGGGAAAAAGAAAATGTGCAGTGGGTCAAATGACTTTAAAAATGACTTCATAAAAATAATGTACTAGTTTTTATTTCCTCACTTTCTAAATGTGTTTATCTCCTTACCAGAGATACTGTCCTGGAATTGCATATCAGCTTATATTTTTTAATTTGATTTTTTATTTTTTTTTTATAAATGCATTTTGTATTTTTTTATTTTTATTTTAAATGAGCTCTTAATATCTTTACATTTGTTTTGAAGCTGTAGTTCAGTTGGCAGAAAGTGTTGAGCTTTGTGATGATAAGAGTCAATAGTCGAACAATAGAAATAAGTATTACAGGATTTTGTGTCTTTTATCTCCTGTTCTGCTGCTGTTTAATAGAATCAGTGTAAAAAACCTTCAGGATTCCCGTCTCTAAAGTCTCTGTTACATAAGAGTTTCCTCCATGAGTCAAAGCAAAACGAGATGAAAAGAGCCGCTGAAAAGAGCCGCTGAAAAGAGCCGCTGAAAAGAGCCGCTGAAAAGAGCCGCTGAAAAGAGCCGCTGAAAAGAGCCGCTGCTGCCCTGATAAACTACAGAAAACTATTTTAATCCTGAATTTTAATCCTAGTTTGACTTTTCAGATTTTCTTCCTTTTTAATGATTTCTCGCTCATTGTGTGTGACGTGTGTTAGAACTGGAGATACAGGAGTAAAAATACTGAATCTGGAGCTTGAAAAAAAGTACAAACTGAAACAGAAACTTGTTTGATTTGCCCAGAAAATATTTAATATTTACTTATTTATTATTTCATATTTAAGTGAAAGTGAAACTGTGAGACCCGCAGCTGTGTTTGAGCTGTGGTTGTTTCAGCTCTGGTCGTTGTTGCAGCAGATGTGAAACGCTGCTTAAGGAGTTCAAAGGACAGATTAATACACAAGGATTAGACAGAGGAGGAGAGAGGGAGGAAAGAGGGTGGGGGCAGAGGAGGGAAGGACGGAGGGAGGAGGAGGAGATGCAAAGAGAGGAGGAGAGAGGGAAAGGGGAGGAGAGGAGGAGAGGAGGAGGAGCAGAGAAAAGGTGAGTTGATGGGGAAGGAGGGATGAGAAGGAGTGAGGAAGATGCACTGAAACAGTTTAAAAATCGTCACAGATTTGAAGGATCTGAAATCTCAGAAATCTTTGCAGACGAACAGAAACGTGCAGCGAACACTCGGCTTAAACATCTGAAAGAATCGGTATCTCTGTGTTTGTCTGAAGCTGCTCCGACACCAGTCAAAACAACCGAGCTTTTGTTTACACGTCGCTATGGTGACGCCATGATGGCCGCCGACAGAACGTGATTAAACTGTGGCAGAACACGAGGAACACAGAGCTTCTCCTGTGGAATCCTCACTGTGGAATACACAAGGGCTTCAGTGTAAACAGGGACTCCCAGACTTCCTTCACCCCAGACACTTCCTCCAGCTCCTCCTGGAGCCTGAGGCGTTCCCAGGCCCAGAGACAGAGTCCCTCCGGCATGTCCTGGGGCTTCCCCGGGGCCTCCTCCCGGTGGGACATGTGTGGAGAAGCAGCGACTCTACTCCGAGCTCCTCCCCCTCTCTCTAAGGGAGGTCCGGCCTCTGCGGAGGAAACTCATTTCTTCACTTGTGTCTCGATCTCGTCCTTTCGGTCGTTCCCCAGAGTCAGGACCCTTGGTGAGGGGAGGAACGTGACTGAGGGAGATTCTTCATGAAGAATGTTTCTCCTTTGTGGACCTTGTTGGTTGAAGATTTGGTGATGGGGCAGATTTATGAAGCTGCTGGAGAAAACGCCACATGTACACACACATTTACCACAGAAAAACATGAACCCTACAGGAGGACACTTTAGACTGATGTGATCTGTGTTTCTGCTCTGTTGGCGTCGCCATGTTTGTGTTGGTTCAGTGCTGGTTTGTGCTCACGGCGCTGCTCTGTCATTGGTCAGTCTCTGGGGGTTGGAGCCTTTCAGCTTCAGTCTGACAAAACAGAGTCTCAGGAGTTTGTGAACCAGGATCGAGCTGTAGAAAAACACCGTCTGACGTCTGTTTTAAACACATTATAAAACAAAGAGAAATGAAAACACTGAGACTCACTTCACTGTTTACTCCTCACACACAGAGCACTCATCTGATGATCCAGAGCAGAGGCCCCTACTCCTCCTCCTCTCTTCCTCCTTCTACTCCTCCTCCTCTCTTCCTCTTCTTCTTCTGCTGATGCTGCTGTGAAGGAGGGCGGGAGAGAGGAGGAGAGGGGGAGGAGGGCAGATTACACTGGATGGTCGTCACAGCTCACACTAAACAACAATCCTCTGTGATAATCCACACACTCTCCCTCTCTCTTTCTCCCTACCCCACTCTCTCTCTCTCTCTCTCTCTCTCTCTCTCTCTCTCTCTCTCTCTCTCTCTCTCTCTCTCTCTCTCTCTCTCTCTCTCGTGGTCGTTCCTCTTGTCAAAGTCGGATCTCATCAGATCTCAGTGGGTCTGGGTCTGGTCAGGACTTGGATGGGAGAAAATCAGGGGCCACAGTGGGGCCCCAGCCACAAAAACTGCCACTGTGTCCTTAGGCAAGACACTTCACCCACATGGCCTTGTGTGAAAGTGGAGAGTGTGTGACGGGGGTCAGCGGGGCCGGTGGTGCAGATTGGAGCCTCACTTCTGTCAGTTTACTTACTCTTTCTCCCTGGCTCCTCTCTCTTTCTCTCTTTTTATATTAATTGATTAATCATTGCATTTATACAGCGCATTTCAAGACGCCCAAAGAACTTTACACTTCATTCTTCATTCTCTCCACACTCTGGTGTAAACTCCTGGAGCCACAGCTGCCCTGGGACAGACTGACAGAAGTGAGGCTCCAATCTGCACCATCGGCCCCTCCAGCCACCACCAACACTCACATACTCCACTTTCATACTGGGCAGTGTGGGTGAAGTGTCTTGCCTAAGGACACAACAGCAGTTTTTGTGACTGGTGCCCCCCTGTGGCACCTGCTGTTCCTGTGTCTCCATCCAAGTCCTGACCAGACCCTGACCTGCTGAGATCTGATGAGATCTGCCACAAAGACGGTTTCTCTCCCACCTCTGTGTGTGTCTCTCTCTCACACACACACATACACACACACACACACACATACACACACATACACACACATACACACACATACACAGACACACACACACACACACACACACACACTGTGTAAATCTCTGTCTGAGTAAATCCATTCATATTTGTAACCTCTGACACATGAGTTTAATCTGCTCCACACACACACACTCTGACACACACACACACTCTGACACACACACACACTGACACACACACTCAGTGTTTTTGTGTTATTTTGTCTTCATAGTTTCTATTTCAGTTTGTGCGTTTGACCCGGGTTTGTGTCACTCTGAGAAAATGATGTACACTGTAAAAAAAACAGCGGGAAATACGTGTGGAAAAGGGAAACTATTCCGGCCTTCTGTTGTGTTCGGGACTCAAGGAAAACCGACCTCCACATCAAGAAAATGCACTGGAACAGCCAAACAAATCAGGGTTCTGAAACACAAACTCGGGCGAGTTCAGAGTTCTCCGATCACCACCGGCACCACTGATGCTTTCACCTTCCAGGCTTCTCCAGCTCTTCCTTCAGCCCCTGGGTTTCTCTAGTTTCTCGTGTTCCTTTTTCCTGACATTTCCATCGCTCGGTATTGCAGTGTCACCACCACGGCTTTGTTCTCTCGCTTATCCAGAACCACGATGTCTGGTTGGTCCATCACTGTTCTGTCAGTCTGTATCTGGAAGTCCCACAGGATCTTGGCTCATTCTCCACGACCTTTGGAGGCCTTTCCCACCTTGATCCTGGGGTTTCCAGCCCGTCCTCTGCACAGATGTTTCTGTACATTTTGCCCGCTATTTGGTTATGTCGCTCCATGTGCGATTTCCCTGCAGCATCTGACACCTGCAGTTATGCGCTGGACTGTCTCAGGAACTTCTTTGGACAACCTACACCTCAGGTTTTGTCAAGTGTGGTAGATCTGGGCTTCTATAATTTATTATTTATTTATGATTTTTGATGGTTCCTGATTTAGATCTGATTTAGTCTTAGTTTTGTACTATTTGTAGTAGTAGTCTGTAGTAGTCTGTAGTAGTTTGTAGTAGTCTGTAGTAGTCTGTAGTAGTCTGTAGTAGTTTGTAGTAGTCTGTAGTAGTCTGTAGTAGTCTGTAGTAGTCTGTAGTAGTCTGTAGTAGTCTGTAGTAGTTTGTAGTAGTCTGTAGTAGTCTGTAGTAGTCTGTAGTAGTTTGTAGTAGTCTGTAGTAGTCTGTAGTAGTCTGTAATGGTCTGTAGTAGTCTGTAGTAGTCTGTAGTAGTCTGTAGTAGTCTGTAGTAGTTTGTAGTAGTCTGTAGTAGTCTGTAGTAGTCTGTAGTAGTCTGTAGTAGTCTGTAGTAGTCTGTAGTAGTCTGTAGTAGTCTGTAATGGTCTGTAGTAGTCTGTAGTAGTCTGTAATGGTCTGTAGTAGTCTGTAGTAGTTTGTAGTAGTATTTTTCTGGCCGTGTGAATTCTGATCTCGGTGCCGCGCTCTGATTGGACACAGTTCCCTGAGCGTTATGTCGTCTGAGCCACATTAATCTGTAAATCTGCAAATGTGTAAATGTCTGAGTGTGTGAGTGTGTGAGTGTGTGAATGTGTGAGTGTGTGAGTGTGTGAATGTGTGAATGTGTGAGTGTGTGAGTGTGTGAGTGTGTGAGTGTGTGAGTGTGTGAATGTGTGAGTGTGTGAGTGTGTGAGTGTGTGAGTGTGAGTGTGTGAGTGTGTGTGTGTGAGTGTGTGAGTGTGTGAGTGTGTGAGTGTGTGTGTGTGAGTGTGTGAGTGTGTGAGTGTGTGAGTGTGTGAATGTGTGAGTGTGTGAGTGTGTGAGTGTGTGAATGTGTGAGTGTGTGAATGTGTGAGTGTGAGTGTGTGAGTGTGTGAATGTGTGAGTGTGTGAGTGTGTGAGTGTGTGAGTGTGTGAGTGTGTGAGTGTGTGATGTGTGAGTGTGTGAGTGTGTGATGTGTGAGTGTGTGATGTGTGAGTGTGTGAGTGTGTGAGTGTGTGAGTGTGTGAGTGTGTGAGTGTGTGAGTGTGTGATGTGATATGATGACGAGAGGAGGAAACAGGATCTGATCTTCGGCCTGAGAGAAAAGCTTTTATCACTGGAATATTCCACAGTGAGGCTTTACTCAGCAGCAGCAGCAGCAGCACAGGAGCAGCGGCGCTTTAAACAGATTTTGTGAATTAGGTGAAATTTTGCAAAGATGAAGCTTAAGAAGTCGTGCAGTAAGTCACTCAAGTCTTTTTAATTACAGTCAGATGCCCTCCCATCCTCCTGTGTGTACCTCTGTAGCATTAAACTGAGATGGAGGTGTGTCAGATGCCCTCCCATCCTCCTGTATGTACCTCTGTAGCATTAAACTGAGATGGAGGTGTGTCAGATGCCCTCCCAGATGTTTCCAGATGGACCTTGTCAGTGTTTACAGATTATTTTCTGGTATGTTTCTCAGAGCGTCGTTTGTATGTTGTATTACAGCGGTCATCGTGTCTGTGGTGGAGGCGTGTCTGTGACGGAGGCGTGTCTGTGACGGAGGCGTGTCTGTGTCTGACAGAGGCGTGTCTGTGGTGGAGGTGTGTCTGTGACTGAGGCGTGTCTGTGACGGAGGCATGTCTGTGTCTGACAGAGGCGTGTCTGTGGTGGAGGTGTGTCTGTGACGGAGGCGTGTCTGTGACGGAGGCATGTCTGTGTCTGACAGAGGCGTGTCTGTGGTGGAGGTGTGTCTGTGACGGAGGCGTGTCTGTGACGGAGGCGTGTATGTGACGGAGGCGTGTCTGTGACGGAGGCGTGTCTGTGACGGAGGCGTGTCTGTGACGGAGGCGTGTATGTGACGGAGGCGTGTCTGTGGTAGAGGCGTGTCTGTGACAGAGGCGTGTCTGTGACGGAGGCGTGTCTGTGGTGGAGGCATGTCTGTAACGGAGGTGTGTCTGTGGTGGACGCGTGTCTGTGACAGAGGCGTGTCTGGCGGAGGTGTGTCTGTGATGGAGGCGTGTCTGTGGTGGAGGCGTGTCTGTGACGGAGGCGTGTCTGTGGTGGAGGCGTGTCTGTGACAGAGGCGTGTCTGTGGTGGAGGCGTGTCTGTGTCTGACGGAGGCGTGTCTGTGGCGGAGGCGTATCTGTGTCTGTGGTGGAGGCGTGTCTGTGGTGGAGTCGTGTCTGTGACGGAGGCGTGTCTGTGGTGGAGGCGTGTCTGTGGTGGAGGCGTGTCTGTGTCTGTGGTGGAGGCGTGTCTGTGGTGGAGGTGTGTCTGTGACAGAGGCGTGTCTGGGGTGGAGGCGTGTCTGTGACAGAGGCGTGTCTGTGGTGGAGGCGTGTCTGTGGTGGAGGCGTGTCTGTGGCAGAGGCGTGTCTGTGGTGGAGGCGTGTCTGTGGTGGAGGCGTGTCTGTGTCTGTGGTGGAGGTGTGTCTGTGTCTGTGGTGGAGGCGTGTCTGTGGTGGAGTCGTGTCTGTGACGGAGGCGTGTCTGTGGTGGAGGCGTGTCTGTGTCTGTGGTGGAGGCGTGTCTGTGGTGGAGGCGTGTCTGTGGTGGAGGTGTGTCTGTGACAGAGGCGTGTCTGGGGTGGAGGCGTGTCTGTGACAGAGGCGTGTCTGTGGTGGAGGCGTGTCTGTGGTGGAGGCGTGTCTGTGTCTGTGGTGGAGGTGTGTCTGTGTCTGTGGTGGAGATGTGTCTGTGGCGGAGGTGTGTCTGTGGTGGAGGCGTGTCTGTGGTGGAGGCGTGTCTGTGACGTAGGCGTGGCTGTGTCTGTGGTGGAGGCGTGTCTGTGTCTGTGGTGGAGATGTGTCTGTGGCGGAGGCGTGTCTGTGGTGGAGGCGTGTCTGACAGAGGCGTGTCTGTGGTGGAGGCGTGTCTGTGTCTGTGGTGGAGATGTGTCTGTGTCTGTGGCGGAGGCGTGTCTGTGGTAGAGGCGTGTCTGTGGTGGAGGTGTGTCTGTGACAGAGGCGTGTCTGTGGTGGAGGCGTGTCTGTGGTGGAGGCGTGTCTGTGACAGAGGCGTGTCTGTGACAGAGGCGTGTCTGTGGTGGAGGCGTGTCTGTGTCTGTGGTGGAGGTGTGTCTGTGGCGGAGGCGTGTCTGTGGTGGAGGCGTGTCTGTGGTGGAGGCGTGTCTGTGTCTGTGGTGGAGATGTGTCTGTGGCGGAGGCGTGTCTGTGGTGGAGGCGTGTCTGACAGAGGCGTGTCTGTGGTGGAGGCGTGTCTGTGTCTGTGGTGGAGATGTGTCTGTGTCTGTGGCGAAGGCGTGTCTGTGGTGGAGGCGTGTCTGTGGTGGAGGCGTGTCTGTGACGGAGGCGTGTCTGTGGTGGAGGCGTGTCTGTGGTGGAGGCGTGTCTGTGGTGGAGGCGTGTCTGTGACGGAGGCGTGTCTGTGACGGAGGCGTGTATGTGACGGAGGCGTGTCTGTGGTGGAGGCGTGTCTGTGGTGGAGGCGTGTCTGTGGTGGAGGCGTGTCTGTGGTGGAGGCGTGTCTGTGGTGGAGGCGTGTCTGTGACGGAGGCGTGTATGTGACGGAGGCGTGTCTGTGGTGGAGGCGTGTCTGTGGTGGAGGCGTGTCTGTGTCTGTGGTGGAGGCGTGTCTGTGGTGGAGGCGTGTCTGTGACAGAGGCGTGTCTGTGACAGAGGCGTGTCTGTGGTGGAGGCGTGTCTGTGTCTGTGGTGGAGGTGTGTCTGTGTCTGTGGTGGAGATGTGTCT
This sequence comes from Odontamblyopus rebecca, assembly GCA_030686955.1. Lineage (NCBI taxonomy): Eukaryota > Metazoa > Chordata > Actinopteri > Gobiiformes > Gobiidae > Odontamblyopus > Odontamblyopus rebecca. The sequence continues at coordinate 2,467,215 of CM060667.1, forward strand.
GTGGCGGAGGTGTGTCTGTGGTGGAGGCGTGTCTGTGGTGGAGGCGTGTCTGTGTCTGTGGTGGAGATGTGTCTGTGGCGGAGGCGTGTCTGTGGTGGAGGCGTGTCTTACAGAGGCGTGTATGTGGTGTAGGCGTGTCTGTGTCTGTGGTGGATATGGGTCTGTGTATGTGGAGGAGGGGTGTCTGTGGTAGAGGCGTGTCTGTGGTGGAGGTGTGTCTGTGACAGAGGCGTGTCTGTGGTGGAGGCGTGTCTGTGACAGGCGTGTCTGTGACGGAGGCGTGTCTGTGTCTGTGGTGGAGGTGTGTCTGTGTCTGTGGTGGAGATGTGTCTGTGGCGGAGGCGTGTCTGTGGGGGAGGCGTGTCTGTGGTGGAGGCGTGTCTGTGTCTGTGGTGGAGCTGTGTCTGTGGCGGAGGCGTGTCTGTGGTGGAGGCGTGTCTGACAGAGGCGTGTCTGTGGTGGAGGCGTGTCTGTGGTGGAGATGTGTCTGTGTCTGTGGCGAAGGCGTGTCTGTGGTGGAGGCGTGTCTGTGGTGGAGGTGTGTCTGTGACAGAGGCGTGTCTGTGGTGGAGGCGTGTCTGTGGTGGAGGCATGTCTGTGTCTGTGGCGGAGGCGTGTCTGTGGTGGAGGCGTGTCTGACAGAGGCGTGTCTGTGGTGGAGGCGTGTCTGTGGTGGAGGCGTGTCTGTGGTGGAGGTGTGTCTGTGTCTGTGGTGGAGGTGTGTCTGTGTCTGTGGTGGAGATGTGTCTGTGGCGGAGGAGTGTCTGTGGTGGAGGCGTGTCTGTGGAGGAGGCGTGTCAGTGACGTAGGCGTGGCTGTGTCTGTGGTGGAGGCGTGTCTGTGTCTGTGGTGGAGATGTGTCTGTGGCGGAGGCGTGTCTGTGGTGGAGGCGTGTCTGTCAGAGGCGTGTCTGTGGTGGAGGCGTGTCTGTGTCTGTGGTGGAGATGTGTATGTGTCTGTGGAGGAGGCGTGTCTGTGGTAGAGGCGTGTCTGTGGTGGAGGTGTGTCTGTGACAGAGGCGTGTCTGTGGTGGAGGCGTGTCTGTGGTGGAAGCGTGTCTGTGACGGAGGCGTGTCTGTGACGGAGGCGTGTATGTGTCTGTGGTGGAGGTGTGTCTGTGTCTGTGGTGGAGATGTGTCTGTGGCGGAGGCGTGTCTGTGGTGGAGGCGTGTCTGTGGTGGAGGCGTGTCTGTGTCTGTGGTGGAGATGTGTCTGTGGCGGAGGCGTGTCTGTGGTGGAGGCGTGTCTGACAGAGGCGTGTCTGTGGTGGAGGCGTGTCTGTGGTGGAGATGTGTCTGTGTCTGTGGCGAAGGCGTGTCTGTGGTGGAGGCGTGTCTGTGGTGGAGGCGTGTCTGTGGAGGAGGCGTGTCTGTGGTGGAGGCGTGTCTGTGGTGGAGGCGTGTCTGTGTCGGAGGCATGTATGTGACGGAGGCGTGTCTGTGGTGGAGGCGTGTCTGTGTCGGAGGCGTGTCTGTGGTGGAGGCGTGTCTGTGGTGGAGGCGTGTCTGTGGTGGAGGCGTGTCTGTGGTGGAGGCGTGTCTCTGGTGGAGGCGTGTCTGTGTCTGTGGTGGAGGCGTGTCTGTGTCTGTGGTGGAGGCGTGTCTGTGGTGGAGTCGTGTCTGTGACGGAGGCATGTCTGTGGTGGAGGCGTGTCTGTGTCTGTGGTGGAGGCGTGTCTGTGGTGGAGGTGTGTCTGTGACAGAGGCGTGTCTGGGGTGGAGGCGTGTCTGTGACAGAGGCGTGTCTGTGGTGGAGGCGTGTCTGTGTCTGTGGTGGAGGTGTGTCTGTGTCTGTGGTGGAGATGTGTCTGTGGCGGAGGTGTGTCTGTGGTGGAGGCGTGTCTGTGGTGGAGGCGTGTCTGTGTCTGTGGTGGAGATGTGTCTGTGGCGGAGGCGTGTCTGTGGTGGAGGCGTGTCTGACAGAGGCGTGTCTGTGGTGGAGGCGTGTCTGTGTCTGTGGTGGAGATGTGTCTGTGTCTGTGGCGGAGGCGTGTCTGTGGTAGAGGCGTGTCTGTGGTGGAGGTGTGTCTGTGACAGAGGCGTGTCTGTGGTGGAGGCGTGTCTGTGACAGGCGTGTCTGTGACGGAGGCGTGTCTGTGTCTGTGGTGGAGGTGTGTCTGTGTCTGTGGTGGAGATGTGTCTGTGGCGGAGGCGTGTCTGTGGTGGAGGCGTGTCTGTGGTGGAGGCGTGTCTGTGTCTGTGGTGGAGATGTGTCTGTGGCGGAGGCGTGTCTGTGGTGGAGGCGTGTCTGACAGAGGCGTGTCTGTGGTGGAGGCGTGTCTGTGTCTGTGGTGGAGATGTGTCTGTGTCTGTGGCGAAGGCGTGTCTGTGGTGGAGGCGTGTCTGTGGTGGAGGTGTGTCTGTGACAGAGGCGTGTCTGTGGTGGAGGCGTGTCTGTGGTGGAGGCATGTCTGTGTCTGTGGTGGAGATGTGTCTGTGGCGGAGGCGTGTCTGTGGTGGAGGCGTGTCTGACAGAGGCGTGTCTGTGGTGGAGGCGTGTCTGTGTCTGTGGTGGAGATGTGTCTGTGTCTGTGGCGGAGGCGTGTCTGTGGTGGAGGCGTGTCTGTGGTGGAGGTGTGTCTGTGACAGAGGCTTGTCTGTGGTGGAGGCGTGTCTGTGGTGGAGGCGTGTCTGTGACAGAGGCGTGTCTGTGGTGGAGGCGTGTCTGTGACGGAGGCGTGTCTGTGGTGGAGGCGTGTCTGTGACGGAGGCATGTCTGTGGTGGAGGCGTGTCTGTGTCTGTGGTGGAGGCGTGTCTGTGGTGGAGGTGTGTCTGTGTCTGTGGTGGAGGCGTGTCTGTGGTGGAGTCGTGTCTGTGACGGAGGCGTGTCTGGGAGAAGCCACAGGGACAGGATGGAGGAGGGTGGAGCAGGAGGAAGGAGAGATAAAGGTGGAGGAGAGAGAAAGAGAGAGACAGAGCACTGTAAAAAAGCTTCACCAAAATGGCAGCACGGTGGCTGAGTGGCCCTCACGCCTCACAGCGGGAAGGTTCTGGGTTCAGTCCCAGGGGCCTTTCTGTGTGGAGTTTGCATGTTCTCCCCGTGTCTGGGTGGGTTTCCTCCGGGCTCCGGTTTCCCCCATCAACCCAAAACCTGCTGTAGGTGTGAACGTGGAGTGTGGTGGTGGTCGGAGGGGCCGATGGTGCAGATCGGAGCCTCACTTCTGTCAGTCTGTCCCAGGGCAGCTGTGGCTCCAACACTTTACACCAGCGGCTCTGGAGTGAATGAAGAGCTCTGATAATAATGCTGAAGTGTTTTTGGGGACATGTCTGTGAAAAGTGCTGTAGAAGTAAAGTTACCTTAAGTTACCTAAAATGTAAAATATAAACACTTAAATCTATCACAAAATGACTCAAAAGCAGTGAAATGATCATTTTACTGGATGAGTTCTCTTAAAATAAACGAGCTCTAGACAAGAATGAAACAGTCTCAGAACGAATAAGTTGATGATAAATCTGAAAACAAAACTGACAGAAGTCTGAAACTCTTGGCCGGATCAGAGAAATGTGCCGTGCTGCGCTGCATTTGAGGCGTCATTGCTCTGAAAAAGCACATTTTCCCTTCCCCACAGACACGCCCACTGCTCCGGGTTCTTCTGTTTTATGTTTCTTTGATAAATGGAGGAGTGTTTTAAATCCTCTGAGTCTGTGTCCATCAAATCAGCTCAGCATTTTTGAACTGGAAGTCATCACGTTCTATTAAGTCATTTTAGATCCATTTTGTGATTTGTAATGAATAGAATAATAATAATAACATATTATATAACAGTGAACATGTGTCAGAGATTATGGATAAACACCAGAATAAGCGTCCAGAACATGTCTTCATTAAAGTGAGAGAGGAGGAGGACAGAGTGAAAGAAAGAACAGAGAGAAATACATTTTTGTGTTTCCTCTGAGACCCTCGTGATCTCTCTGTTATACATCAGGCTTTAGTGTTACCGTGACGACGAGCAGCTCCAGTGCAGCTGCAGTTTAGGCCGAACATCTGGACTCTGCTGCTTCACCTCCTAATGAAGACCTCAGAGCTCCCCGAGAACTCCCCGAGAACTCCCCGAGAACTGCCCGAGAACTCCCCGAGAACTGCCCGAGAACTGCCCGAGAACTGCCCGAGAACTCCCCGAGAACTGCCCGAGAACTCCCCGAGAACTGCCCGAGAACTCCCCGAGAACTGCCCGAGAACTGCCCGAGAACTCCCCGAGAACTGCCCGAGAACTGCCCGAGAACTCCCCGAGAACTCCCCGAGAACTGCCCGAGAACTCCCCGAGAACTGCCAGAGAACTGCCCGAGAACTCCCCGAGAACTGCCCGAGAACTGCCCGAGAACTGCCCGAGAACTCCCCGAGAACTCCCCGAGAACTGCCCGAGAACTGCCCGAGAACTGCCCGAGAACTGCCCGAGAACTGCCCGAGAACTGCCCGAGAACTCCCCGAGAACTGCCCGAGAACTGCCCGAGAACTCCCCGAGAACTGCCCGAGAACTGCCCGAGAACTCCCCGAGAACTGCCCGAGAACTGCCCGAGAACTGCCCGAGAACTGCCCGAGAACTGCCCGAGAACTGCCCGAGAACTGCCCCGAGAACTGCCACTCCTCCTGGAAGTCCAGCGGAGGACAGAGGGATTGATTCTGTCCATGTTTGAGCTCAGGAACCTCGGGCCTTTCAGAACACGTTTGCAGAAGAACTGCAGCAGGTCAAAAGGTCAATATCACAACTGCAAATACTCAAGTAAAAGTCAGTTTACACGGATAAAATGTACCGTAATCAATTATTAGCACAAAGAGTATTCAAACATTATTCAGACATTATTCAGACATTATTCAAACACTATTCAAACATTATTCAAACATTATTCAGACATTATTCAAACACTATTCAAACATTATTCAAACATTATTCAGACATTATTAAAACATTATTAAAACACTATTCAAACACTATTCAAACATTATTAAAACACTATTCAAACATTATTCAGACATTATTAAAACATTATTAAAACACTATTCAAACATTATTCATACATTATTCCAACCTTATTCAGACATTATTAAAACATTATTCAAACACTATTCATACATTATTCAAACACTATTCATACATTATTCATACATTATTCCAACCTTATTCAGACATTATTAAAACATTATTAAAACACTATTCAAACATTATTCAGACATTATTCAAACACTATTCAAACATTATTCAAACATTATTCAGACATTATTAAAACACTATTCAAACATTATTCATACATTATTCCAACCTTATTCAGACATTATTCAAACATTATTCAAACACTATTCATACATTATTCAAACACTATTCATACATTATTCATACATTATTCCAACCTTATTCAGACATTATTAAAACATTATTAAAACATTATTCAAACACTATTCAAACATTATTCAAACACTATTCAAACATTATTCAAACACTATTCAAACACTATTCATACATTATTCAGACCTTATTCAGGCATTATTAAAGCGCTTTGTTCCTTTTAAAGTGATGTCTGCGTAAGTCCGACATAAGGACTGAAAGAGGATTTGTGAAGACTGGACCCTCCCCCTCGTCCTGATCACAAATCTGTTCTTAAACCTGGATTTTGTACTTTCTGCTCCAAACACATCTGCCGGTCGCAGCGGGACGTTCGGACGCTCTGAGACGATGGAGTAGAGACATGGACCACGGGGAACGTACGAAGGAACAGGTAACTTCCCTTCGCCGAGTCCGTCCTCTGCACCTGTGAACGCTCTGGGCTGGAGCCGCTTCAGTTCTTTCTATGTGTTCCAGATGTGTCCATTCTGCACTTAAATGTTTAAAGATTGAACAGAGGAATTTGGTGCAGAGCATTGTTGCTCTTGTAACGCTCCGGTGGAAATGCTAATGTTGGTTCATGCAAAGGTGATTGTTCTGGTTTGCAGAGGAAACGAGCGGCTCAGATCTTCATTATTCACAAAGGAGGAACATTCTTCATGAAGAATTTATCCACAACTGTTTAAGTTAAAGGAAAACTACGTAGATAGAGATTTGTGCAGGTCGAATGCTGAACATGTGATCTGTGAACATCTGTCGCATTCAAACGGCGCAAATCTGCCTGTGCTGATATCGACTGTGCTGATATCGACTGCGCTGATATCGACCTGATGAAACCGATATTTAATTGTAATTGTAGAATCAGTCTGAGTGAACAGGTTCCTTCTGTTTTCTTCAGGACCGTCAGTAGTTCACTGATGCTCGTCGTTGTTCTCCTTTAAGCTTTCGTCTTTCTTCCCTTCGGCGGCACTCGCGCCTCACAGCAAGGAGGTTCTGGGTTCGATCCCCGGGTCGCCCAGGGTGGAGTTTGCATGTTCTCCCCGTGTCTGGATGGGTTTCCTCCGTCAAGACACTGCAGTTGTGAAAGTGGCGTATACCTGAGTGCTGGTGGTGGTGGGAGGGGCCGATGGTGCAGACCGGAGCCTCACTTCTGTCAGTCTGTCCCAGGGCAGCTGTGGCTACACCAGGGGTTTACTCCTTCACTTCTTAGGTTCTTTTTTAAGACAGTGTAGTCAAGTGTATTTACCTTGTTGACACGTTTCGGCTGCTGCTGCTGCGAGCCGTCTTCAGAACTGTCACCGCTGTTGGTGGTTAATATAAGATTTTGTAAAGTAAAGCGTCTCTGGCGACATGCGTCTGTGAAAAGAGCTGTAGCTGCTGTTGTAAAGCGACCGTGGGCGTCCAGAAAGGCACCAAATAAATAAAATGTATTATTATTATCATTATTACTATTATTATTATTACCTTGATAGTTGTGGCTAAATTGGGGCAAATTTATGAAACTGCTGGAGAATACGACACACATTTACACACACATTTACCACAGAAAAACATCAACCGGAAGTTCTGCAAACCTACAGCGGGACACTTCAGACTGTTGTGAAAAAGATGTGTTATTTATAATGCGAAAAAGGCCAAAACTCTTGTGTGCTTCACTTCCCAAAGTCGGACGAACACACAGACCTTTAAGGACCTCCTCGTGTTGTTCTGTATTTAGGCTCCGGCTGAGGTCGTGTTTGGTTTTCCTCTGGTCTGTGCTCCTGGACTCTCATGAGGTTTAATCCAAACAGAGATGACGGAGGGAGAGAGAGTGCACCGGTTTGAATGAGCGGAGAGCTGAGGCGTGATTGGTGCGGAGCAAAAGGCCGCCGCCGCTGATTGGACGGTCCGGTTCGGTGTGTGCGCTCACACTCTCAGGGGACTTAATCCAAACAGAGTTGATTTGGGCTGAGGCTGCCCTGAGCTGCCCCCTCAGGATCCTGCAGCGCGACAATAAACGTGGGGCTTTCAGGTTCAGATATTCAGGTTTTAATATTTAAATCTAAGGATAAAAATGCTGAAAATGATCTTGGGGAGTTTTTTCCCCCCAAGATTTTACTAGTGCTGTCAAAAAATATCGCGTTATCAATGTGTTAAAGCAAAACAATTTTAACAGCTTTAATTTTTATCACAAATACAACGTTGGAAATCTACCGGATCTAACTGTAAACAGGAAGGAAAACGATTTGTAAGAATCCGAGAAGTCCTGTGAGGTGCACTGATGTTATTCATACGAGTAAAACGTGAAATAAAGTCTCTCCAAAACATACGGCGAATCCGCACTGACCTTTGATTATATCCATGGCCTTTGATAAGGAAACAGAAGTGTTTCAGCCTCTCTCCTCCTGTCCTCTCTGCTCTGCATCTGCCTCACTGTTTAGTAGATATTTCTGTCGCTGGACTTATTTTCTCCTCTAAAGCGTCGCCGCTGCAGATCCACGAGCCGCTGCCACATGGAAACAAACGACATCAGTGCAGCAGCGACGGGACCTGGAGCTATAACACATTTAATAATAGATTTGTTATAGTTCTGTGGGTGGATATATAAAGGTTGGGGCAGATGGGGCGACAAACAGTTGTAAACACAGTTGCAGTAAAAAAAAAAAACATTTGCACAAAGCCACTTTTCTATGTTGATAATAGGATTAAAATGATTTTTCAAGGGACAAAAATGTGTGATTAATTTGCAATTAATCGTGAGTTAACTGTGACATTCATGGGATTAATCGTGATTAAATATTTTAATCGATTGACAGCACCAGTTTTTACATTTGGAGTCTAAGGATACGTCGCCGCTCTGCCTGGAATGTTCCGCAGTGTGACATTAAACAGCTCCACTCTACATTTACTCAGTTACGGGTGGTTTTATTGCTCAAAAATCCCTAGAAAAACACAGATCTGACCTGTAACTTAGTCAAGTTTGGTCTCCATGAAGATAAAAAAGTTTAATGTCGTACTGCGGAACATTTCAGACAAAGATCTCCATGGACATCTGACGGATCCTCCACCAGAAAAGTTACACAAGTCACCTTTAAGCACTTTCAAATCTTAACTCTTTGTTTTTGTTGTTGTTTTTTAAAGGAAAGAGTTTTATTTTCCAAATTCTGTTTCTACAAAATTCCAGAGAAATGTGGATATGTTTCTGTCCCCATTTACAGCTGCTGTTTTTGTCAGAACGCTCCAAACCAACACCTGCGTCTGCTTCACGTTCCTGCTTCACGTTTCTGTTTCACTTTTCTGTCGTTCGTTTCTGCTTCTCGTTCCTGCTTCACGTCTCTGCTTCACGTTTCTGTTCCTCATTTCTGCTTCACGTTTCTGTTTCACTTTTCTGATGTTCGTTTCCGTCACTCGTTTCTGTTTCTCGTTTCCGTCGCTCGTCTCTGCTTCTCGTTTCTGCTTCTCGTCTCTGCTTCTCGTCTCTGCTTCTCGTTTCTGCTTCTCGTCTCTGCTTCTCGTTCCTGCTTCTCGTCTCTGCTTCTCGTTCCTGCTTCTCGTTTCTGCTTCTCGTCTCTGCTTCTCGTTTCTGCTTCTCGTTTCTGCTTCTCGTTTCTGCTTCTCGTCTCTGCTTCTCGTTTCTGCTTCTCGTCTCTGCTTCTCGTCTCTGCTTCTCGTCTCTGCTTCTCGTCTCTGCTTCACGTTTCTGCTTCTCGTCTCTGCTTCTCGTCTCTGCTTCTCGTTTCTGCTTCTCGTCTCTGCTTCTCGTTCCTGCTTCTCGTCTCTGCTTCACGTTTCTGCTTCACGTTCCTGCTTCTCGTCTCTGCTTCTCGTTTCTGCTTCTCGTCTCTGCTTCTCGTTCCTGCTTCTCGTCTCTGCTTCTCGTCTCTGTTTCTCGTTTCTGCTTCTCGTCTCTGCTTCTCGTTTCTGCTTCTCGTTTCTGCTTCTCGTCTCTGCTTCTCGTTTCTGCTTCTCGTCTCTGCTTCTCGTCTCTGCTTCTCGTCTCTGCTTCTCGTCTCTGCTTCACGTTTCTGCTTCTCGTTTCTGCTTCTCGTTTCTGCTTCACGTTTCTGCTTCTCGTCTCTGCTTCTCGTCTCTGCTTCTCGTTTCTGCTTCTCGTCTCTGCTTCTCGTTCCTGCTTCTCGTTTCTGCTTCTCGTTTCTGCTTCTCGTCTCTGCTTCTCGTTTCTGCTTCTCGTCTCTGCTTCTCGTTTCTGCTTCTCGTCTCTGCTTCTCGTTCCTGCTTCTCGTCTCTGCTTCTCGTTTCTGCTTCTCGTCTCTGCTTCTCGTTTCTGCTTCTCGTCTCTGCTTCTCGTCTCTGCTTCTCGTCTCTGCTTCTCGTCTCTGCTTCTCGTTTCTCACGGCGCTCTCTCCTCCTCAGGCAGGATGACGAACCGGGCGCACGGAAACCAGCTCAGCTCCAAGAAGGACAAAGAAGAAACGCCACGAGATGACAACACCGAGCTCGCCTTCAAAGACGCCGGACACTGCAGCCGCAACACACACAACCTGCTGCTGGGCTTCACCGTGGGAGGTACTGCAGAATAATACTAACTCTAATAATACTCACACAACCTGCTGCTGGGCTTCACCGTGGGAGGTACTACAGACTAATACTAACTCTAATAATACTCACACAACCTGCTGCTGGGCTTCACCGTGGGAGGTACTGCAGAATAATACTAACTCTAATAATACTCACACAACCTGCTGCTGGGCTTCACCGTGGGAGGTACTACAGAATAATACTAACTCTAATAATACTCACACAACCTGCTGCTGGGCTTCACCGTGGGAGGTACTACAGAATAATACTAACTCTAATAATACTCACACAACCTGCTGCTGGGCTTCACCGTGGGAGGTACTGCAGAATAATACTAACTCTAATAATACTCACACAACCTGCTGCTGGGCTTCACCGTGGGAGGTACTGCAGACTAATACTAACTCTAATAATACTAGAATCAGCACTGGGAAAAGTTCATTTTCTACATGAGCGAGTTCAAAGTTCACTTCACAGATTTCAAAATGAACTCGTTTGTTTGTAGCTCATAATTGTTTATAGTTCGTTTACTGTTTCAAAAAATGAATACGTTGGTGCGAGTTATTATTTTTCAGTTGTTCCCTGGTCCTCGAGTCTTTTGAATGTTCATGTGATGGATCCTTGTTGCTCCTGCTGCAGTCGCCTCCTCCTGCTGCTTTTTTTTTGTTCTGTCAGAAATAAACGTGTTTGTCGAAGCCTGACCTGACCTGATCTGACCTGATCTGGTCTGGTCTGGTCTGGTCTGGTCTGATCTGATCTGGTCTGGTCTGGTCTGGTCTGGTCTCTGAAGCAGGACCGGGCCTGGTCAGAAGTTGGATGGAGCCAGAGTGGAGCAAATGTAAACTGTTGTTGTGTCTTTAGGCAAGACACTTCACCCACACTGCCCAGTGACAGTGTGTGTGACAGTTATACTCAGGGGTGCACATAACTTTTCCAGTGAGTTACTCAGGTGAGTACCAGGAGATGGAGTTTGGTACTCACTCATTATGTAACGAGGTCTTAAAAAGTGCCATCTTCCTCACTGTCCTCCGTGTCACTCCCACTCTCCACTGCTTCCACTCCCTGCATGGTAGATGATGAAGATGCTGCAGATGCACCTCTTTGTCGCTGTTCCTCATTCAGTTTATCTCGCCATCTGCTAAGTGGGCGACTGGACAGTTCTTCTCGGCTAGCTTGTTTATTAGCAATGGCTTGCACCACATTCGTATGCTCTTTGCTCTTTTCGTGCTTGTCAAATAAAGGATGGTTGAAATTCTTTGAACCTTTATAAAACGCACCTGTTTTATCTGCTCGGTGTGGATGTGAGCGGCAAAGCTTACACCACATTTCAGTGCGTTCATCGTTAGCTTCAAGCCACTGCACATCTTGAAGCCACTTTTCCGAAAAAAGTCTTTTCTTCGGCTCTGGCTCCGGTTGGTGTTTCTTTGTAGGCGGGAAACGCCAAAGAAGCTGCTTAATGTCTGTTGTTTTTTAGACATCTTTGACAGTAGTTGGACTTGGACATGTGTAAGATCGATATGACACGATCGGTCAAGTCAAGTGGGCGACGCAAAGGCGCTCAGCAACTGAAGTGGCATTACACATTCGTTATTTTTTGCTGCGCATGAGTACCAGCGTACCAGCTATGTGCACCCCTGGTTATACTAGTGCTTAACACTGCTCTGGCCGAGCAGTCTCCACCCTGGTCTTGGTCTGTGGTCTCTGGTCTCTGGTCTCTGGTCTCTGGTTTTGGTTTTTGGTCTTGGTCTCTAGGCCGGTCTCTGGTCTGGACTCTAGTCTCTGGTCTGGACTCTAGTCTCTGGTCTCTGGTCTAGACTCTGGTCTCTGGTCTAGACTCTGGTCTCTGGTCTCTGGTCTAGACTCTGGTCTCTGGTCTAGACTCTGGTCTCTGATCTCTGGTCTAGACTCTGGTCTCTGGTCTGGTCTCTGGTCTAGACTCTGGTCTCTGGTCTGTGGTCTAGACTCTGGTCTCTGGTCTCTGGTCTAGACTCTGGTCTCTGGTCTAGACTCTGGTCTCTGGTCTCTGGTCTCTGGTCTGGTCTCTGGTCTAGACTCTGGTCTCTGGTCTGTGGTATGTGGATGTATATAATTTATCTGCTAGATTCAGATCTCATGTTAAACATGTTTAAACTGCAGCCGACGGGTTCATCACTCACACCCGCCTCAGGAACAGACCGGGACTAAACCTGGACTAAACCTGGACTAAACCTGGACTAAACCTGGACTAAACCTGGACTAAACCTGGACTAAACCTGGACTAAACCTGGACTAAACCGGGACTAAACCGGGACTAAACCTGGACTAAACCTGGACTAAACCTGGACTAAACCGGGACTAAACCTGGACTAAACCTGGACTAAACCTGGACTAAACCTGGACTAAACCGGGACTAAACCTGGACTAAACCAGGACTAAACCTGGACTAAACCTGGACTAAACCTGGACTAAACCAGGACTAAACCTGGACTAAACCTTGACTAAACCTGGACTAAACCTGGACTAAACCTGGACTAAACCTGGACTAAACCTGGACTAAACCTGGACTAAACCTGGACTAAACCTGGACTAAACCTGGGCTAAACCTGGGCTAAACCTGGACTAAACCTGGACTAAACCAGGACCTAAGCAGGACTAAGCCGGGACTAAGCCTTGAGACTAAACCTGGACTAAACCTGGACTAAACCAGGACTAAACCTGGACTAAACCTGGACTAAACCTGGACTAAACCTGGACTAAACCTGGACTAAACCTTGACTAAACCTGGACTAAACCTGGACTAAACCGGGACTAAACCTGGACTAAACCGGGACTAAACCGGGACTAAACCTGGACTAAACCAGGACTAAACCTGGACTAAACCTGGACTAAACCTGGGCTAAACCTGGGCTAAACCTGGACTAAACCTGGACTAAACCTGGACTAAACCTGGACTAAACCAGGACTAAACCTGGACTAAACCTTGACTAAACCTGGACTAAACCTGGACTAAACCTGGACTAAACCGGGACTAAACCGGGACTAAACCTGGACTAAACCTGGACTAAACCGGGACTAAACCGGGACTAAACCGGGACTAAACCGGGACTAAACCTGGACTAAACCTGGACTAAACCGGGACTAAACCGGGACTAAACCTGGACTAAACCAGGACTAAACCTGGACTAAACCTGGACTAAACCTGGACTAAACCAGGACTAAACCTGGACTAAACCTGGACTAAACCTGGACTAAACCTGGGCTAAACCTGGGCTAAACCTGGACTAAACCTGGACTAAACCTGGACTAAACCTGGACTAAACCGGGACTAAACCTGGACTAAACCTGGACTAAACCTGGACTAAACCTGGACTAAACCTGGACTAAACCTGGACTAAACCGGGACTAAACCGGGACTAAACCTGGACTAAACCTGGACTAAACCTGGACTAAACCGGGACTAAACCGGGACTAAACCTGGACTAAACCTGGACTAAACCGGGACTAAACCGGGACTAAACCTGGACTAAACCAGGACTAAACCTGGACTAAACCAGGACTAAACCTGGACTAAACCTGGACTAAACCTGGACTAAACCTGGACTAAACCAGGACTAAACCTTGACTAAACCTTGACTAAACCTGGACTAAACCTGGACTAAACCTGGACTAAACCTGGGCTAAACCTGGACTAAACCTGGACTAAACCTGGACTAAACCTGGACTAAACCTGGACTAAACCTGGACTAAACCGGGACTAAACCGGGACTAAACCTGGACTAAACCGGGACTAAACCGGGACTAAACCTGGACTAAACCAGGACTAAACCTGGACTAAACCTGGACTAAACCTGGACTAAACCAGGACTAAACCTGGACTAAACCTTGACTAAACCTGGACTAAACCTGGACTAAACCGGGACTAAACCTGGACTAAACCAGAGACTAAACCTGGACTAAACCTGGACTAAACACCAGACTAAACACTGGCTAAACCTGGACTAAACCTGGTCTAAACCTGGACTAAACCTGGACTAAACCTGGACTAAACCAGGACTAAACCTGGACTAAACCTTGACTAAACCTGGACTAAACCTGGACTAAACCTGGACTAAACCGGGACTAAACCGGGACTAAACCTGGACTAAACCTGGACTAAACCGGGACTAAACCGGGACTAAACCGGGACTAAACCTGGACTAAACCTGGACTAAACCTGGACTAAACCGGGACTAAACCTGGACTAAACCAGGACTAAACCTGGACTAAACCTGGACTAAACCTGGACTAAACCAGGACTAAACCTGGACTAAACCTTGACTAAACCTGGACTAAACCTGGACTAAACCTGGGCTAAACCTGGGCTAAACCTGGGCTAAACCTGGACTAAACCTGGACTAAACCTGGACTAAACCTGGACTAAACCGGGACTAAACCTGGACTAAACCGGGACTAAACCTGGACTAAACCTGGACTAAACCTGGACTAAACCTGGACTAAACCTGGACTAAACCAGGACTAAACCTGGACTAAACCTTGACTAAACCTGGACTAAACCTGGACTAAACCGGGACTAAACCTGGACTAAACCGGGACTAAACCGGGACTAAACCTGGACTAAACCAGGACTAAACCTGGACTAAACCTGGACTAAACCTGGACTAAACCTGGGCTAAACCTGGGCTAAACCTGGACTAAACCTGGACTAAACCTGGACTAAACCTGGACTAAACCTGGACTAAACCTGGACTAAACCTTGACTAAACCTGGACTAAACCTGGACTAAACCGGGACTAAACCTGGACTAAACCGGGACTAAACCGGGACTAAACCGGGACTAAACCTGGACTAAACCTGGACTAAACCTGGGCTAAACCTGGGCTAAACCTGGACTAAACCTGGACTAAACCTGGACTAAACCAGGACTAAACCTGGACTAAACCTTGACTAAACCTGGACTAAACCTGGACTAAACCGGGACTAAACCGGGACTAAACCTGGACTAAACTGGGACTAAACCTGGACTAAACCTGGACTAAACCGGGACTCACCTTATTGAGTAAAAGTCTGAGATCGACCACTGTGGGTTTGTCCATCGCCGATGTCGATATATCGGCCTGTAACTTTTTGAGCAGGACGCTACATTAGAAGGAGGTTAAAGCTCCACCGTGGAACATTCCCTCACATTAGAACAGGGTTAAAGGCTCCACAAGTTTGGCAGAGAGTACCACCATTGTTTTTCAAGTTTGTGTATTTTCTAAACGGGCTCAGAGCAAAAACAGAAGTTGATGATTTGGAAAAAGCGTTTTATGACTTTGAATCGAGGCCGTGAAATGTTTAACGAAACGAGATCTGCAGCTCAGTGTAATATCGAAGAGCTCACAGGACGTGTTTGGAGCGTTCAGGGGCAGGATTATAGTTTCCCCGTCGTAAAAATAAATGCCATCCAGACTTCTCCGTTCTCTGCAAACAAAAGGCTGTGGACCCGGGGGAGACCGCAGACGCTTCAGAGGAACGGCCGTAAATACCGAGGAAAATGAAGAAAAAACGCAATGAACTTTATGCACCGTGGGGTCAATTACAGCGTTTAAGGGAATAATGAGGCAATCACGCTGGCGCTGTAAACGAGCCGGAGATGTTGGGCTTTTCCTCCTGTCGGTCCTGGTGGAGGTCCTCCCTGAATCCCGCCCGGAGTCTTTCCTCCGGTCGGTCCTGGTGGAGGTCCTCCCTGAATCCCGCCCGGAGTCTTTCCTCCGGTCGGTCCTGGTGGAGGTCCTCCTGAATCCCGCCCGGAGTCTTTCCTCCGGTCGGTCCTGGTGGAGGTCCTCCCTGAATCCCGCCCGGAGTCTTTCCTCCGGTCGGTCCTGGTGTAGGTCCTCCCTGAATCCCGCCCGGAGTCTTTCCTCCGGTCGGTCCTGGTGTAGGTCCTCCCTGAATCCCGCCCGGAGTCTTTCCTCCGGTCGGTCCTGGTGGAGGTCCTCCCTGAATCCCGCCCGGAGTCTTTCCTCCGGTCGGTCCTGGTGGAGGTCCTCCTGAATCCCGCCCGGAGTCGCGGAGCTTTGTCTCGTTCACACATGTCGGATAATCCCCAGTATTTAGTTTGCAGATAACTGTACTCGCTCCACTAATCCTCCAAGCTCCTTATTCCACATTAGCGCTCGCACGATACTGAAATCGCAAACTCGATTTCGATACCAAGGGAAAGACTCGATACCGCAGACCGATTCTGATCCCACCGTGAAAATAAAAAGTCATTCTGTCGACGATCTCCTGTGATTTTCCACATTCAAAGGTAGAACTTTCTTTTCTATTCCCATGTGTCCTGATGTCTGTGGGATTCCTCAGTGGGCCAGGTCTAAACCAGGACTAAACCAGGACTAAACCAGGACTAAACCAGGTCTAAACAAGGACTAAACCAGGTCTAAACCAGGTCTAAACCAGGTCTAAACCAGGACTAAACCAGGTCTGAACCAGGTCCATGGGCATATAGTCTCTGTGCTTTTAAACTTGTTTGGCTCCAGCTCCAGATCGTTCAGTAAAGGTTCTGCTCTGTCCTGTCAGTGAAACTTTTTTAGCATTGATACCTGAGAAAAATTAGTATCTAATTATAATATATATTATAATAATAATTTTATCTATTTCGATATTAGTTTCACAATCGATTAATCTGCTTTTCGGGACTTTCCAGACTCATTCAGATCATGAGTCTACTCATTTTTTACACTACGCATCCATCCATTTTCTCCCTCTTATCCAGGGCTTTGTCGTCAGTCTAAGCAGGGACTCCCAGACTTCCTTCACCTCAGACACTTCCTCCGGCTCCAGGATGACCACAGGTGAACAAGACCCCGAGATACTGGAACCAATGTCCCACTAATCGCTGTAGTTTCGTTAAGTTTAATCCCACAATTTATCTGACACATACTGAGGAACCTTCAGCCCTTTTGAGCTTATTACAAAATGGTTTTAGTTGTCGGATCTGGCAACATAAACTGAAGCAGCAGCACAAAGACTAAAATAATCTTCCCTCACAATAAGAAGGTCGACTCCCGGGACGGTCTGGGCCGACTGCAGTTTCCGGGTGGGTTTTTCCTTCAACCCCAAACATGCACAACAGGTCAAATCCTCCAGCGAAAGTCCTGACCAAGACCAGCTCAAGATCTAAACCTGCTCCTGACAGGTTTGGCTTCGAGACACTGAAGGACGGGTCAAATGCAGAGGACAGATTTCCTTATGCTGTGAGATAGCGGCTCTTTTAACCCTCGAAGACCTACGTGATCGTATACGAGGAATATGTTTCTATAACCGCAGAACTTTGTAAGTGTAAAGACAGAAACTTCCTTTTCCCCTCTGAAAGTGCAGACATAGAGGTTTCCGTACATTTCTGCGGCTTTATCCTACGTCACACTCACGCTGTGTGATGACGTGAGCAAAACGAGTGTCCAACAGGAACTTTGTTTTCCCCAAACTCATGCGCTCCGTCCATTTTGATGGAGCCAAACTTTGCCAAAGAGTGAAGTGAGTCAAGATGGTCGACTCCTCTGACTGTGTGTGTTTATAACGAGGGAAAAAGTCGCTCTAAGTGGAGTTAATTCTCACACACATGGAAAATGACACATCTTGGTGTGTGTAATTGTGCATCTCTTTCTATTTTTATTTAAAGGTTTATTTCAGTCCAAATAAACAAATCCAAATGTAATTTCCACCCTGGAAATGCAGAAGTGCTGTGGCTCTGGCCCTGGACCTGACAGGAGCTGTTTCCAGGACTGGACCAGGAAAGTCATGGAGCCACTGCACTTTTTTTGTTTTTAGGGCAATAAGGAGATTTTTAATTTACTTACAGACTTGAGATTTTGCATTTTTGTAGCTCAGGCCCTAAATTAAGCATTTTTTATGTCCAAAAAGTTGTTTCTACATGTTTGCTGTGGGTTTTGTATAAAAGAGTGAATTTTATTTTCTGTTTTTTTTTTTCATCTCTATTTCTGGTCCTGTAGCTTTTCTCACAGCCTCATGACACAACTACAGCAGCAGATTGTGAAATAACAGGTTGGACTGAACAAAAGGAGGTAGAACACTTCATTAGGGGTAAAAGGGGCAGTTTGAAAAGTGAAATTAAGAACAAAATCCAGGCGAGAAGAAAAGTACTAAAACTGCCCTCAGGTCTTCAGGGGTTAATTGCTCTCTCTCCTCAGGTGTGGTGATGGGCGCGGTGTTCGGCATGCTGCTCCGGTACATGACAGTTCGGGACTCGGCGGCGCTCACCATGGTCTCTTTCCCGGGGGAGATCCTCATGAGGATGTTAAAGATGCTCATTCTGCCTCTGATCATCTCCAGCCTCATCACGGGTGAGACGCTTCCCCTTCACCCTGAGCTGACGCACACGTGTGGAGGATCATGGGTTCATGTTTTTAACTCTGAAAAAAGATGTTTGAATTATTTTTATTCTGAATTTTAGTTGCTGAAACTTTTAAGTTCTTTTTTAATATGTTTAAAATTTAGAATAAAATTTCACCTTTTGAATCTTCAGCACAAATGTTGGTCCTCAAATTCAACAGGCAAAATTCACAGTGTAAAATTTAGCAGCAAAGATCCGAGACACCAAGGCAGAAGCATCGATCCTGTGAGTGAGGAGGACAGAGGCCGTTTGCCAGTTCTCGTCTGTGGGTTTGAGGTTCTGACGAGGCGAATCGACCCTTTTAGTGTCAGGAAACAGTGGTGACGTAGCAACAGAAGTACGGCAGAACTCAGCGGTTTGTTGAGCTCTGCATGAGGATCATCATCAGAAGACCGAGAATATTTCCTCAACAAGCTGAACTTTGACAAACGGTGTCCGACTGTCAGATCCTCGTGTGATCCGTGAGTAAAACTGTAAAACTTTAGTCCACAGGTAGAATATCGATTCTGACGACCACACACAGAACAGCCAGACATTTTGGTGCTGGAAATGTTTTTATCTCCGTCTTCTTCTGTCCGAGTTTATTCTGAATGAATCAGAATGATTCTGTTACCAAAATGCGCACAGCTTTTTTTAAATCACTTCCGCCGTAAAAGGTTCTATAAACGATCATCACAACGGCAGGAAATGTCTCGATATTGAGTCGCGCAGCTTCCAGTCGATGCTTTTCTACGGCAAAATCCCTGTGGAAAAGTGTGGAATATTTTTGAGCAGCTTCATAAATCTGCCCCAACACCAAATCTTCATCCAACAAGGAACAAAGAACAGATTCTGTCCACGACGAATTTATCCACAACGATCGAGGGAAGAAAGACGAAAACTTAAAGGAAACAACGACGAGCATCAGTGAAACGACTGAGCAGCACGAACGTTCTGGTCCTGAAGAAAACAGAAGGAACTTGTTCACTCAGACTGATTCAACAATTAAAATGTAAAATGTATTTTGTGATGTCGATATTAGCTCAGACTGAGAGATTTGTGAAGTTTAAATGGTCGACATTAAATCTGTGAACATCTGGAGTTTTTAAAGCAACAAAAATTCAGAATAATAATAATTCAAAGATGTTTTTTCAGAGCTAAAAAAATCTAAGTGAGAAAATAGTTTCCTGCTGGGGCCAAACTTCCTCCATCAGGCTGGAATAATCCTCCAGCACAGCAGTAAAGCTCAGAAGGATCAGATACTGAACCTCTGCATTAGAACAAGTGTCACAGTAAAAAGTCCAATTACAGTTTCTGGACCTGTGTTAAACCAAAACAGTCTATAGAATCACAGCCCTGTGGTTTCAGCCCTGTAGTTTCAGTTTCAGCCCTGTAGTTTCAGCCCTGTAGTTTCAGTTTCAGCCCTGTAGTTTCAGCCCTGTAGTTTCAGCCCTGTAGTTTCAGCCCTGTAGTTTCAGCCCTGTAGTTTCAGTTTCAGCCCTGTAGTTTCAGCCCTGTAGTTTCAGCCCTGTAGTTTCAGCCCTGTGGTTTCAGCCCTGTAGTTTCAGCCCTGTCTGTGTGGGCAGGTCTGGCGGGGCTGGACGCTCGCTCCAGCGGCCGCATGGGCAGCAGGGCCATGGTTTACTACATGACGACCACCGTCATCGCCGCCGTCCTGGGGGTCATCCTGGTCCTCAGCATCCACCCGGGGAACCCCAAACTCCGGGGGGGCGGCGGAGGCTCCACCAGCTCAACGCCCCGAAACCAGGAGGTCAGCAGTTTGGACGCCTTCCTCGACCTCGTCAGGAACCTGTTCCCCGAGAACCTGGTCCAGGCCTGTTTCCAACAGGTACGATCGACTTTTACAGAAAACGGCAAAGAGATTCAGGATTTGTGTTTTAATAAAAGGTTCTGTTCAAAGTTCACACTTTAAATACGTTCTGAATAAATGACAAAAACACTGAGATTTACTTTTGTGACAAGCTCCATTCTCCTGCTGAGCTTCTCCAACCACACCACAACATCAGGGAGGGCATCTGACACACGGGGACACAGGAGGACGGGAGGGCATCTGACACACAGGGATACAGGAGGACGGGAGGGCATCTGACACACAGGGACACAGGAGGACGGGAGGGCATCTGACACACAGGGACACAGGTTTATGGGACTTTACAGCTGATTTCTTGCTTTGTTTTATTCCTTATTCTTCAAACAAGCGACAGTTTCCATTCAGAAGCGCCTGTTTAACCACAAACGTTTTATTTTATTTATTTATTTATTTTGAACATGTGTCTTTAACATTTATAACATAACATAACATAACATAATGAGGAAAAAGTGTAAAATAAAATGCCACTTCCACTGAAAGAGGGTGGGATGAAGTGTTGCTCCCGCCTCATGAATAAATAAAAATAACATAAGATCACCACCTGCACAACTCGCTAACTGCTGTCACTGCTAACGCTAGCTTAGCCTAGCCTAGCCTAGCGTCTTACCTCAACCTCCCTCTCACACTTTCTGTCACAGTTATAATCACAGATTTTTTTTTGCCATTTATTTTCATAATTATCAGAAAAACAAAATATAACAAAATATAAAAAGCAAATAAATAATAAGCATATAAAAAAAATGTTTATATATAACACACATTTAGACACACAGATCCATGCTAATATCCTTCAGCTTTAACAGTGAGATGAGCCGTAAAAAAAAAAGAGGTAATCGTTTTCAGTCAGTTAATAACCTGGAACTGACTCCACACGTAAGGCAAGTTTATTTATATAACACAGTTCGTACACAGAGTGATACAAAGTGCTTTTCAGAATAAGAAACACATTGAAGGTTCTGCATCACACAAAACTGATGCCTGTGAGCTTTAAGCCACGTTCTAATGTTGTTTCCTCCTCAAAAACAGAGCTGGAGTTTGTTTCTCTCACACGTGTTGAGTAACTCAGTCTAAATGTGCAGCTTTGTGTGTTAAACATGTGAATGAAACTGAACACAGCTCCAGGTGAGTTTGTGTTGAGGAAACGACACGAGAGCAGCTCAGAACTGTCCTCTGCTGTGATGTTTAGGCGTCCGGGCCGTTTGTGTTCACTGGAGCCTGTGTTTTTCCAGCTGGTCATTTGGACTAATCCACGTCTCAATCATGTTGTGTCTAAATCCGTGTGTGTGCGTTTGAACGATTAAAGGAAGAGTCTGTGGAGGCTCCTTCTGCTGCTCTAATCTGCTCCACACAAAGACACAGAGACACTCGGCTCCACTGGGCTCTGAAACACACGAGGAATCAGCACAAACAAACAGAATATCGAAAACAGATCCTCGTTTATCGCACGAATCGATACTGAAACACAAGCCCCACTGACAGGACAGAGCAGAACTGAACCATCTGGAGCTGGAACAAGTGGAAGAGCTCAGACTGTACAGACCGGGTTTAGACCTGGTTTAGACCTGGTTTAGACCTGGTTTAGACCTGGTTTAGACCTGGCTTAGACCTGGTTTAGACCTTGTTTAGACCTGGTTTAGACCTGGTTTAGACCTGGTTTAGACCTTGTTTAGACCTGGTTTAGTCCTTGTTTAGACCTGGTTTAGACCTGGTTTAGACCTGGTTTAGACCTTGTTTAGACCTGGTTTAGTCCTTGTTTAAACCTGGTTTAGCCCTTGTTTAGACCTGGTTTAGACCTGGTTTAGTCCTTGTTTAGACCTGGTTTAGTCCTTGTTTAAACCTGGTTTAGACCTTGTTTAGACCTGGTTTAGTCCTTGTTTAGACCTGGTTTAGACCTGGTTTAGACCTGGTTTAGACCTTGTTTAGACCTGGTTTAGTCCTTGTTTAAACCTGGTTTAGTCCTTGTTTAGACCTGGTTTAGTCCTTGTTTAAACCTGGTTTAGCCCTTGTTTAGACCTGGTTTAGACCTGGTTTAGTCCTTGTTTAGACCTGGTTTAGACCTGGTTTAGACCTGGTTTAGTCCTTGTTTAGACCTGGTTTAGACCTGGTTTAGACCTGGCTTAGACCTGGTTTAGACCTGGTTTAGACCTGATTTAGATCTGATCTGATTTAGACCTAGATTAAATCTGTTTTTTTTTTTTTTTTTTTAATCTGGTCTAGTTCTGATCTAGTCCTGGTCTAATCCTGGTCTAGTCCTGGTTCAGACCTGGTCTAGTCCTGGTCCCACTGAGGGATTCCACAGATATAAGGACACACGGGAACAGAAAAAAGTTCTACCGTTTAATGTGGAAAATCGTCTAAAGAAAGAGGGTTTTCTGTTCATGTGGGGCTCAGAATTGGCACGGACAGTCGCTGGTGCTGAAGGAGAGCGTCTGAGAGTCTGTCGCTGGAGGAACTCTGTCTCCAAACACTAAATGTGTTGTTGTGTTTTTCAGGTGCAGACAGTGCTAAAGATTCACCCGGTGTCTGTGTCAAACCAAACGGAGCCTCTGCTGGTGGCCAAGAAGAAACTGGAGTACAAGTGGGGCATGAACGTCCTGGGTGGGTTCAAACCCCGGTTCAGTCCTGTTCAGTCCTGTTCAGTCCTGTTCAGTCCTGTTCGAGGCCTGGTCTAGTCCTGGTCTAGTCCTGGTCTAGTCCTGGTCTAGTCCTGGTTCAGTCCTGGTCCTTACCTCCTCCTCTTTGTCCTCAGGTCTGATCGGGTTCTTCATCACCTTCGGGATCTGCATGAGTCGGATGGGGGAACGTGGACGCATCATGTGCGACTTCTTTAACATCCTCAACGAGATCATCATGACCATGGTGTCCATGATCATGTGGTAGGGCATCTGGTGTAAACCTGACTGTTACCACGGTAACCGTGGTGTCCATGATCATGTGGTAGAGCATCTGGTGTAAATAATGACTGTTGCCATGGTGTCTATGATCATGACACAGATGACAGGGGCAGTTGTGTCTCACATCTGTCATGGGTTTGGTCTGAGTGAGCGACAGGAGAGCAACATTACACTTCTCTGTGATTGGTTAAAACCTCCTGTCACTCACTCAGGCCCCGTCACATGTGGATCTGAACTCGAGCGTCAACAGCAGAGACACAAACATAAAAATGATCCGATCCAGCGCCGGTACGAGCGCCGTCACTGTACAAACACTTCAAACTCCATTTCGACACTAAGAAATAGACTCGATACTGATCCTGATCCCACAATGAGACAACAAAAAAACTTTCTTTAGACGAGAGGAGATTTTCCACATTAAATGGTAGAAAAGGGTCTAAATCAGGTCTAAACTAGGTCTAAACCAGGTCTAAACCAGGTCTAAACCAGGTCTAAACCAGGTCTAAACTAGGTCTAAACCAGGTCTAAACCAGGTCTAAACCAGGTCTAAACCAGGTCTAAACCAGGTCTAAACCAGGTCTAAATCAGGTCTAAACCAGGTCTAAACTAGGTCTAAACTAGGTCTAAACCAGGTCTAAACCAGGTCCTTGGGTGTACACTAGTCTCTGTGCTCTTAGACTTTGTTCTGAACACGTTCAGGAAAGGTTCTGTCCTGTCAATGGGACGTTTTTAGTATCAATACCTGCGATAAATGAGGATCTAGTGTTGATACTCGTTCCAGTATCAATTACTTTAGTATTTCGATATTTGGCACAGATATTCCCCTGCTCCAGTCCCTGTGTCCTTGTGAATCCGTTTGAGAATCTCTGTTTCAGATCAAAGTTAAAACGCTTCACATTTTCCTCAAAGTCGGAAATCCTGCAGCAGACGAGAAACTGAAAACAGATCTACAACACAAACGTCTGAAAAGGGAAAATGAGAGGAGAAAGAAGAGAGAGAGAGAGGAGGAGAGGGGAGAGTGTGAGGAGGGAAAGGACAGATCAAGGCCCCGTCCACACTCGTACGTATTTGAATCGTTTTCTTTGCGGGTGTGGTGTTCGTCCACACTAATCCGATGGAAAACGATCTGGTGTCGCAGCTCCCACGAATTCCTCTGAACACAGACCTGATCCGGCACCGTGTGGACGCCTGAAAACGCTGATACGCTGACGGAGGAGCTCTAGTCGTCGTCCTCATTGGACCACGTCACTGTGACTCGCGCCTTCCTGATTCGCTGGTTTGTGATGTCGGTTGTGTGACGCTATTGCGGAAAATCCAGTGCTACGTTCAGTGACAAATGAACCTCATCTTCGGTCCACGAAAAGACTGTTTTCACGTTCGCCATCGTCCTCGGCTCGAAATCGGTTGCTGCACCTTCAGACACGACGCTCCGCTTGTTTTTGCCGCCAACGTGACGTCGTGACTAGTGTTTCAGTGTGGGGGAAACGACGTGTCTGTGATGCGGTGATACGTTTACAGTGTGAAGGTGAAGAGCGAAGAGGAGGACAGCGGGGGAGAAAAGAAAGGAGGAGGAGAGAAAGAGAGGAAGGAGACAAATGAAAGATTCACTCGGCGAGAATTACGTTTAATTCTGAATAATCATTTTCATTAAGAATTAAGTGTTTACACGGTCTGTTTTCATATTTTAATCTCATGTAAATAAGTGAACCCATTCCTCTGAGGAGGCATCAGCGCTGGAACACGACTTAAAGCTCACAGGAGTCCGTTCTGTGTCGGACCTTTAAGCTCCCGTTTCCTCGGGAGTAAAAGCCTAAAAGTCACATGTTTCTGTTTGATCTCGTGTCCAGAGCGAGTGTGCGGTGAATGAACAGCTGGACTGAAGCACCGAGCTCAGTGTAAACAGATTATTCAACTCTGAGCTCATGTAAACACAGCTAACAGCGGCTAACACAGGCTAACAGCGGCTAACACAGGCTAACACCAGCTAAAGGCTACACGCTAACGCACACTGTACAACTAGGGTGACCAGATTTTCAAAAGTAAAAACTGGGACACACTCGGGTTGGGGCGGTTAGTATGTTGTATTTTTCAGCCTATAAGGTGTAATATCAATGAACGGGTCTATTTTCATACATTTCATACATAAGGAACATTAAGTGAGACTGAGACCTTATCCCGGGCGTCCACGATCCATTGGCAGATCGTGGCGTGACTCGTCCAACGCTCCCACACAGCTGCAGTTGAACTCTGAACGACCTGTTGACACCGATATCTGACGGTTGGAGTTCTTTGGTTCATCCACCCAGAAAGATGCAAACACCGAGATGGTTTACTTCACTTGGCCGTGTGAGTCGGCGTCTCTGAACAGGGGCCATTTTGGGCTCCTCATACATACACCATAATATTTTTACATTTTTGAGTGCCGTGTACCACATAAAATCAGTTCGAGGTCAGTGAGCACAACCAGAATTAATACATAAGGCGCACTGTCGATTTTTGAGAAAATTAAAGAAGTTTAAGTGCGCCTTATAGTCAGAAAAATACAGTTAATAAAATAGTGAAAAGAGCGTGTAGCTTCATCCATTATCGACACACATGTGGGTAAATCTGAGACAAAATGCAGAAGTGCTTCTTCTAGACTTGTGCTAAACAAATGCAATTCATGCTCCTCTGGTTTAGACCAGATATAGTCCTAATTTTAGCTCTAGTTTAGTCCTGGTTTAGACCTGGTTTAGCCCTGGTTTAGATCTGGTTTAGATGTCTGTTCCTACTCTCACCTACAGTCCCTGGTTTAGTCTTGGTTTAGTTCTGGTTTAGTCCTGGTTTAGTCCAGGTCCTCACTCTGTCCTGTGCCCGCCTCAGGTCCTCACTCTGTCCTGTGCCCGCCTCAGGTCCTCACTCTGTCCTGTGCCCGCCTCAGGTCCTCACTCTGTCCTGTGCCCGCCTCAGGTCCTCACTCTGTCCTGTGCCCGCCTCAGGTCCTCACTCTGTCTTGTGCCCGCCTCAGGTCCTCACTCTGTCCTGTGCCCGCCTCAGGTACTCCCCCTTGGGCATCGCGTCACTGATCGCGGGGAAGATCGCGTCCATCGGGGACCTGGAGGTGGTGGCGCGTCAGCTGGGCATGTACATGGTCACGGTGATCGTGGGGCTGGTGATCCACGGAGGCCTCATTCTGCCCGCCATCTTCTTCGCCATCACCAGGAAGAGCCCCTTCACCTTCTACTCGGGCATCTTCCAGGCCTGGATCACGGCTCTGGGCACGGCCAGCAGGTACGACCCCGAACAACCCTAAACCTGCACATCGGGTCAAATGCTCCAGCTGAGGGAGTCCTGACCGAGACTAGACCGAGATCTGGAGATGGTCCCACTGCTCCTGACGGGTTTAACCAGAGACACAGGCCACGTTTACATGATGTTTTTAATTCTGAATTAATTGTTCTGAATTCAATAGTTCAGAATTCAAATATTCTCCTTGAAGTTTCCATGGAAATAATAATTCTGAATCATCTTTATTTAATAGTTCTCAGCGTCTGGGGGTGGGGAAGGTTCTGATTGGACAGCGACACAAACGTATTTCCGTCTTTGGGAAGAAAACCCACACTTCAGCTGCTCCCGGCTTTTCTGTCATCTCCGTTTGTCGTTTCGCCGCCGACACAAACACGATCCAAACTTTTTCCGCAGTGGTTCCGATGATAATGAAGCAGCAGCTGGAGAATTCTCTCCTCACACTTTCCGTCTGTGAGCTGAGGAGGAGAAGGGAAGAGTGTGGGAGAAGGAGGAAGAAGACAAACTGAGTCTGAGGCTGCCACACCTCAGCCCACTCCCACATCCCGCTCACAAATCCAAAGAGACGTGGAGGAAAGTCCCAAGAGACGACGTCGTCGACAGTCGACAGTCGTCTCTTCGGATCGTCTCTTCGGATCGTCTCTTCGGATCGTCTCTTCGGATCGTCTCTTCGGATCGTCTCTTCAGATCGTGTCAGAAGGACGAACCAACGAGCACCAACCACCGGGATTATTTTGAAGAATAAGAAACGTTTACATGATCCAGGAAGAAATTCACTCGGCTTTAAAATCTGAATAAACCCACTGACTTCAGGATTAACTTTTGTGTTTTCATGGACTTTTTAAAGCGGAATTCATTTGTATTCAGAATTAAATTATTTTTATTTGGAATTAAAGCTCTCATGTAAACGTGGCAAATGAAGGTCAAATGCAGAGAACACATTCACATGTTTGTAGAGGTGTAAAGCACAGAGAGTTAGAGAAGCACCAGTTGTGACCATGAAGTAAAGTTGAATTATTTTGGGAAATTAAGATTTGATTTGTGATTTACGTCTCAAATTTAAACTCTATCATAATGTAAGAAAAGGAACATAAACACAAACATGATAAAACAGTGGAGACGTAACAGCTGCCAAGTCACGAGTTTCCGCTTCTTGTTTTATGGTGTCGTAGTAATTGTTAATCGCTATGACAACCGTCCTAACTTTTCTTCTTTCTGAAACCAATGGACACCAGTCTGAGCTAATGCGTATGCTAACCACTGTTCACGGTTTCTTCCTGTTATTTGCATTTTGAGGACTTTTTATTATAAATTGTGAATCACTTTGGCAATAGTCCAGATTTCTGGGGCATGGATCTATTCAAATAACTGGAGGGTGTTGCTGCTTGTAGCATTTGGTGTAGTGACACTCACCGGTACGACAGCCAAAAAATCCCCAGGCCTGAGAAAGGATTTTTCTCACAGAGCGCGAAGTGACAAACTGCTCGTGTTCTGCTGACAGGGGCCTACAACTTTCAAAAATGTTGGATTTTTTGGCAGTTTTTACTTATTTTTAGATCGTAAAATTTATCTCAGCTCAAAATCCTTCAGTTGTCTTAAAAAACGCTTTTTCTGCTCCGGCTCCGCGCTAACTCTTCTCGCTCTGATTGGTCAAAGCGGTCATGTGATACACGAGCCTGCGCTGCGAGCGTGCGTCCCCGTACATTCACATGTGCCCGCGGGAGAAAAAAGCACTACTGCACACGCTCAGTCGGCACAGAGCCACCGGATGTACCTTGCCGGGCTAAAGGCTAATCTGGAATCATGCGCCATTGAGCAACTTGAATGGGCGGCCATTTTGAGACCTGGGGTTTGCTCCAGGGCCACATTTGGTCCTTTGGTCGACTCTGATCGGCCCGATAATTTGGACTTACAAAATAAACAGATTTTATAATTTTCCCTCATGCACGGACTAACGCTGCTATTCTTTTCTTTTAGAGGTGTTTTTTTAATGACATTTTGTAAAGCAGCCTCACTTTTTCATTTCTTAGTCATAAAATTCATAAAGTCATAACATGCTTTTAGTAAAGAAATACAATGAATATTCTGCAGAATTTTGGCTACAATATTTTCTGTTTCTCATGTGGCCTCATGGGAAAAAATAGATAAAACAGATAAAAAATAGACTATGGACAGGAGGAAAACACTGAAGGCTCCAGAATGAGTGGAGCCCTGTGTTAGCTTGTCTGCGGCGCAGCGTTAGCGTCGTGTGGAGCAGGTGTGAACACTTGTGCAGCACATGTGTATTTATGATGTGCAGCTGTTTCAGAGGAGCTCACAGAGGGACAGAGGCAGAGCTCAGTGTTTACGAGCGAAAAACAACTGTGAGGACACAGCCCGGGGTCACCGACGAGCAGGAATCAGGAGAAATGAGGGAAAAGATTCAAGTGTTGACGTCAAATACGTTTCCCAGGATAATAAACTTTATCTTTATCTGCTGCCCACACTCAGGCCCATTCTGCCAAAGGGACTTTTCAGAGCTTTAAACCATGTTCTAGTAGTTTCTTTTCATGGGCTCTATTCACACTTACGTCACAAACCAGGAAGATGTTTGGAAACCTGCGACAACAGCTTCCTTTGGGCTCAAATGTAGGAAAAATTAGAAAATGTCCCAGTTTTCTTCATCTCCGGGTCATTGTAGCACTACATTATGTCCGGCTCATCCACAGTTCCAACCGTACCTCAGTTTTCTTCATTTCCACTGACGCACAACTCTCTCACACTGGGTACATGCGATTAGAAGAGAGAAGGATGATTCCAAACAGCTCATACGTCTGCAGGCTTCATTTTACCAATGATCACATTTACTTCAGTGGGTTTGATCACAGTCGCTCCAGTGTCGGGAACTGCTTCCAGTGGCGCTGCTCTGCTGGCGACGCGGGCTGGAACGCTGTTGTGTTGTTTGTTATTAATTGTTTGTTTTTCTGTACGTGTAACACGTGGTGATCCACATGTGGCTCTTATACAACATTAGGACTCATCGCTAACTTTTCTGCTGTTAACTTTGGCTAAGCGGCGTGTCTGACGGACTATTGCTCCCCTCAGATAGCTCAGAGCTCCCTCGGCTAACACCATGATCTGCCGGTAACATGCTGATACTGCACATCGTGACACTTTTCCTACTCTTACTGGTCATGGACATCGTCGGGGGTAAAAACCTTCCCCCTTTATCACATGGCGATACATGGATTATTTATTCCAGAGATGCCCTGCTCGCTCTGAAGCACCGAGCTGGTGACACTTACCCGCTAGGGCTTCCCCATGACGTCATCCGCCGGGGGAATCTCTCCACGGAGAAAACTACACGGCGCAAAAGAGGCCGGAGAGGCGGAGTGAGGTGCAGGGGAAATAAACCTCCTCTACCCTCCGTTATCTTGAGCAATGTGAGATCGCTGCGTAATAAAATGGATGAACTCAGAGCTTCCACCAAGCACTGCTTCGAGAACAGAGAGTGCGGCGTCATGGTGCTCATGGAGTCTTGGCTGTCTCCGGATATACCTGACCTTCTGATACAGGTCGACAACTTCTCCTGTTGGAGAGCAGATCGCAGTGACTCCTCCGGGAAAAGTAAAGGAGGCGGGATCTGTGTTTATGTGTTTAACAACTGGTGCAAACACATCACCATCAGAGTCTCTAAGTGCTGTCCGGACGGGGAATATCTGTGTCTTTCTCTGAGGCCCTTCTATCTTCCCAGAGAATTTGGAAACATCTTAAAATGCTCCGCGTATATCCCACCTATATCCCAGAATAGCAGCTAGCCTACTAGCATAGTGCTGTCATCTTCAACTCCAGCGCTACCCCAGTGCTCCCATTTTTATCCTCAGAGACTTTAACCACTGCAAACTTGAGGGTTCCCTTCCAGGGTTCTATCAGTATAAGGGTAGTGCCAGGAATAATTCTATTCTTGATAAATGCTTTGGGAATATTAAAGATGCATTCACTGCCAAATCCCTTCCACCCTTATCTAATTCAGACCACTCAACTGTTTACCTCTTACCTACTTACAAAACTAAACTAAAGTCCTCCAAACCTTTGGAAAAAACTATCTCTGTGTGGTCCCCTGATACCATGGAAATTCTAGGTGGCTGTTTCCTTTGTACTGACTGGAGTGTTTTTCGCTCTCTGGACCTAAATGAGACTGAAACTATGACTGACTATATCAAATTTTGCACTGATAATATTGTGCCCAAGAAAGTCATACAGGAATTTCCCAATAATAAACCTTATATTACTAAAGATGTTTAAAAAATGTATTAATAACAAGAAGGCAGCTGAAGTAAATAAAGTGTTAAAAGAAGCCAGACATAACTATAAATGTAAATTAGAGCAGTGTCTTGGCTCCATGGACTCGAAACATTTATGGAAAACAGTTAAACAGACGACCAATATGTGTACTTCTGGAGGGCATCACTTTTCATCTGATGATCTACTGGAGGCAGATGAACTAAATAACTTTTTTCTTAGATTTGAAACGCAGGACTTTTCTTCAAATTCTGATGTCATTCTTTCTCAAATAATCTGTGACTCCTCCCAATAATTGGCTGTCACCCCAAATTCAAATTCAGAACATCTTCAGAGGCATTTGTAATGAAAAATCTGCTGGCCCTGACAGCATCCCTGCCACTGTTCTTAAAAACTGTGCTTGGGAACTGTCCGTGGCTCGGTGTCCCATCTTTCAAAGCTGTCTGGAAAAAGTCCACAATTATTCCGGTGCCTAAAATAACCAGCCCATCGGTTAACAGTGATTTTAGACCAATTGCATTAACATCTGTGGTCATGAAATGTTTTGAAAGGGTCATTGTCAACTTACTCCAAACAGAGGTCAGCTGCAGCCTTGACCCTCTGCAGTTCACTTATCGACAGGGACGAAGTACAGATGAGGCTGTTGGAAGCCTCATACATGTTGTCTCTAGTCACCTAGAAGACACTAAGGCTTATGCCCGGGCTTTATTTGTGGACTTCTCCTCAGCATTTAATACTGTCCAAACACACCTTTTGATTCAGACGCTCTCCGACATGAATGTGAACCCATTCTTTAAGATAGTTTTCTCCTTCTTAACCAATAGAACTCAGCAGGTAAAAATAAATAACATTTTGTCTCAGGTTAAAGTTTGCAGCACTGATATTCCTCAAGGCTGTGTTAGCTCCCCCTTTCTTTACACTCTGTACACCAATAACTGCAGGAGCAGTCAATCCTGTAATCACATCATAAAGTTCTCTGATGATACTGTGATTTTGAGTCTGCCAGAGATGATTCTCTCTCCCTGTGCACAGATGAAATATCATCCTTTAAATCTTGGTGTGACAGTCATCATCTTATTTTTAATGAAAAGACCAAAGAACTTATATTTGACCCTCGTGCAGTTACTACTCATGAGCCTGTCTCAGTAAATAACAGCTCTATAGAGATAGTGACTTCATTTAAATACTTGGGTACATGTGGACCGCCTGCTCAGCTGGAACACGCACATTGACTTTATTTGTTCCCGTCGAGCTCAAAGACTGCATTTTTTACGTTGTCTGAGGCTCTTCAGTGTTAACACCGAAGTTATGTGGACATTTTACACTGCTGTACTTCAGAGTATCATTCGCTGTGGTATGTGTGCATTTGGTTTGGTCATGTAACTGTTCAAAATAAAACCAAACTCGGCAGCCTGGTTAGCACAGCTGTGAAGGTGATGGGCTCCGGTGAGTTCACTCCTCTACAGCAGATCTGTGAGGAGTCACAGTTGGCTCGGAGAATTACAACTGATCCATCTCATATTTTGTACTCCCAGTTTGAGCTTCTGCCCTCTGGACGGCGCTATAGAGCTGTCAGATATAAAAGTAATAGGTTTAAAAATTCGTTTATTCCCACAGCTGTCACTGTATTGAGCAAAGGGCGTCAGCATCTGTCTGTTGAGCTGCACTGTGCTGCTTTGTTCTGCTGGATGTTTTGTATTGTTTGTATTATTTCCTGTGTTCCAACCCAAGACAAATTTCCCTGTGGGACGATAAAGTAATTCTGATGCTGATTCTGATTCACCGGAAGATTCATCTCATGTTTCCAAATGTCTTCCTGGTTTGTGAATAGAGCCCGTTGACCCTCTGAAGTTGTACTTGGAGTGATTCATATTTGAGGAAACTTTATTCTCCTGCATTACTTTTTATTTTTTTTAATCAGTTTGGTTCAAATGTAAAAAAAAAAAAAAAAAAAAAAAAAACACTGCCCACAGGAGGTGCCCACAGCCTGGTTTAGTCCTGGGTTAGTCCTGGGTTAGTCCTGGTTTAGTCCTGGTTCGATCCATGTGGGGCTTTGTTGTCATGACATTTCCGGCCTCGTCCGGCTCCACTGGACTCCACAGTTTCCTATCGCTGAAGTCAGAACACTTGTTTCTGTATGAAGTTGTTTTAGATCAATATTGGGATTTATTATGTAATTTTCTGTTTTAATTAGGGCCGCGATTAATCACAAAAAAAATATCGCACTAATGGTTTTTTTTAACGCAGATTAATCCCACAGTTTATTCTGAACGCTCCTCTGTGGAAAGCGCGGATGGTCCTGAAGGCGGCGCAGGTTATTAGGTCAGTGATTAGGTCCGTACGCGGATGTGAAGACGACACATGAGACGGTGACTGGGGCTCAGGGCAAATTTCTCTGCAAAAAACTGCCCCACAGGACTTTAGATAAACTGAGGCAGTTTGCAGATGTCGCAGCGATGAACTCTTTCCACAGAAGCACAAGTTTAAAACACCGAAACACGGGTTTGATTCAGCGGCAGAAACGACGAAACTGCACCAACAACAAACTGGGATTAATCAAAAATCTAAAGTGTGATTAATCTGAAAATTAATCGTTTCACAGCACTAGTTTTAATGTCCTTGTCACAAACAGAGCTGAAGTTGTGTTTTGTTTCATTCACATTCTTTTTTTTTTTTTGTTTTTTTATAATTTTCGTAATTTTCTGTAATAAAGTAAACATAAAACCTAACAAAATATACAACTAACACAAAAAAGAAGTGATGTCTGACGCACAAACCAAACTGCAGATTTAGGCTGAGCTCTTCTCTCAACCTGAAAACACTCGTTCCGCCTTGTGACGTCACGTGGTGATACAGGAAGTGCTCCACTGTGTTTTTAAACTCCACACACCTTCACTAGAATCATTTGGTTAATTTTTTTTTTTTAGTCTTGGAATTGCTAAAAGGAGTTGTGCACTTGAAAACTACCGGTACATGACATCACAAAGTGCGACAGAGCATTTTGAGCTCTGGAGATGTAGACAGACTAATAATTACTCAAACATGTGAATGAAACAAAACTCCAGTTCTGTTTTTGAGCAGGCAGCGGCGTTAGAACGTGACCTGAAGCTCACAGGAGTCAGTTCTGTGTGACGTAGGACCTTAAAATGTCACAGACTGTAACTGTAGACACAATACGTCAGTGTGTTTTTACAGCGTTCCCTTAAGTGTAACGTAAATCCTGCGGAGATCAGCGACCAAATGGGCCATTCAGACGTTAAAAACCATTACGTCTCTTTGCTCTTAGGTCCATAAACCCAATGTGACTGGCGGAATCCTTCGGAGCGCTCTGGAGTTACAGAGGTCTTAAGTCTGGATCAGCGTATCCGGACTTGGCCCTCGGCTCTGCTCCAGCACAACTGTCCGTTTGGCTCGTTCTGCAGGATTATAAATACACAGAATCAAGTCAACACTTCCTCTGAGCGTCTCTGAGGAGCAGCTCCACACGCTCAAGTTTCACACAAAACAACAGCACAACAGACACGGCTCAATTTACAAAACGCTGATTACACGGCAACGGGGATTTAACTGTTAACACATAACAATACAAAAACTCTATTCGGTCAACTGGAAAAAGTTTGTTTTACAGTGAAGACCTCATCCTCCTTCAGTTCTGCTCCATGTCTGCTGTGAGTGTGAGAGCAACAGGAGTCTGCAAATACGACTCAGGCACAGTTCACCTCAGGGCAGGTCACTGAAGAACTGAAGAAGGCGAAACATCTTCGCTCAGAAGAATTTATCCGGTGACAGAATATAATTTGTCTTTTTGTCTGGATCACACCTGGACCGAGGATCACACAGACACGTAACATATTTAGATCACCAGGTTACCGTTATATTTACACAAAACAATCAGTGTGTGGAAACTCCTGTACATCACATCGGGCTTGTGACGCTTTAGAATATTGTTTTGCATATATATACACTTTAAAATATATAATATATATATAAAAGCTTGGGCAGGAGAGCTTCCTGGTTATGTGGGCTTCAATATGTTTCTTACCTTTTTATAATAGCACAGGAATGCTGACAATGGTCTGGTGCAGGGACGTTACCTGTCTGTTTTTTACAGTGCCAGGGCATTGTCTCTTTTTTACAGTGCGTGGGTATTACCTGTCTCTTTTTTACAGCATGGGGGCATTACCTGTCTGTTGTTTTACAGTGCCGGGGCATTGTCTCTTTTTTACAGTGCGTGGGTATTACCTGTCTCTTTTTTACAGCATGGGGGCATTACCTGTCTGTTGTTTTACAGTGCCGGGGCATTACCTGTCTGTTGTTTTACAGCGCGGGGGCATTACCTGTCTGTTGTTTTACAGTGCGGGCACATTGCCGGTGACGTTCTAGTGACGTTCTGGTGACGTTCCGGTGACGTTCCGGTGTGTCTTGTGTTGCAGTGCGGGCACGTTGCCGGTGACGTTCCGGTAACGTTCCGGTGTGTCTTGTGTTGCAGTGCGGGCACGTTGCCGGTGACGTTCCGGTGACGTTCCAGTGTGTCTTGTGGTGCAGTGCGGGCACGTCGCCGGTGACGTTCCGGTGACGTTCCGGTGTGTCTTGTGTTGCAGTGCGGGCACGTTGCCGGTGACGTTCCGGTAACGTTCCGGTGTGTCTTGTGTTGCAGTGCGGGCACGTTGCCGGTGACGTTCCGGTGACGTTCCAGTGTGTCTTGTGTTGCAGTGCGGGCACGTTGCCGGTGACGTTCGATAACGTTCCAGTGTGTCTTGTGTTGCAGTGCAGGCACGCGTTGCCGGTGACGTTCCGATAACGTTCCAGTGTGTCTTGTGTTGCAGTGCGGGCACGCGTTGCCGGTGGCGTTCCCGATAACGTTCCAGTGTGTCTTGTGTTGCAGTGCGGGCATGTTGCGGTGGCGTTCGATAACGTTCCAGTGTGTCTTGTGTTGCAGTGCAGGCACGCGTTGCCGGTGACGTTCCCGGTAACGTTCCAGTGTGTCTTGTGTTGCAGTGCAGGCACGTTGCGGTGGCGTTCGATAACGTTCCAGTGTGTCTTGTGTTGCAGTGCGGGCATGTTGCGGTGGCGTTCCGATAACGTTCCAGTGTGTCTTGTGTTGCAGTGCGGGCATGTTGCCGGTGACGTTCGATAACGTTCCAGTGTGTCTTGTGTTGCAGTGCGGGCACGTTGCCGGTGACGTTCCGGTGACGTTCCGGTGTGTCTTGTGTTGCAGTGCGGGCACGTTGCCGGTGACGTTCCGGTAACGTTCCGGTGTGTCTTGTGTTGCAGTGCGGGCACGTTGCCGGTGACGTTCCGGTGACGTTCCAGTGTGTCTTGTGTTGCAGTGCGGGCACGTTGCCGGTGACGTTCCGGTAACGTTCCAGTGTGTCTTGTGTTGCAGTGCGGGCACGTTGCCGGTGACGTTCCGGTGTCTGGAGGAGGACCTGAAGATCGACAAACGGGTGACGCGCTTCGTGCTTCCGATCGGAGCGACCATCAACATGGACGGCACGGCGCTGTACGAGGCGGTGGCGGCCATCTTTATCGCACAGATGAACGACATCACGCTGGACGGAGGACAGATCATCACCGTCAGGTCAGAACCTCCGGACTGGTGGAGCTGCGGTGGTGTCCACGAGCAACACACTCCACACGACTGTGTCTGTGGGGATTAGTCCAGACCCCTCCTCACCTGACCCCTCACCTGACCCCTCCCCCTCCTCACCTGACCCCTCACCTGACCCCTCCCCCTCCTCACCTGATCCCTCACCTGACCCCTCTCCCTCTTCACCTGACCCCTCCCCCTCCTCACCTGACTCCTCCCCCTCCTCATCTGACCCCTCCCCTTCCTCACCTGACTCCTCCCCCTCTTCACCTGACCCCTCCCTTCCTCACCTGACCCCTCCCCCTTCTCACCTGACCCCTCACCTGTGCCCTCCTACTCTAAAACTACTATGACAACTATGAAACATTTTTTAACATCTTTTACACCTTTTTTAACTAAATTGAAGATTTTCTGACCATGGAAGCCATGGAAGAAAAATATGTGACCATTTTTTAAGATTATACAACCAATTCAGAGCTAGAAATTCGATAATAAACCTGAAAACAAGATGAATCACCTGATAAAAGGTTTAAAATCTTGGCCTGGTTAGAGAGATTTGCAGGACCAGCTCAAGACCAGCTCAAGCTCTGGAGACGGTCCCGCTGCTCCTGGACTCGGTCTAACAGGTCTAACCCAGAGACACAGAAGAACGGGTCGAGCGCAGAGAGTGAATTTCCCTCACGAGGCGTTTTCTGACAGTTACATTTGACCCACTTTCTGCTCAGTGACCTCACAGCCGCTGTATTCCCCCAAACCCCCGGGGGAGCTGTTCAGTTCGTTGTCGTCGTGATGTTACACAGTCCCGTCTCCTGACAACAGTAAATCACGAGCAGAGATTATAATGACGGTTCAACATTTTGCGGTTTTCCTCGTAATTGAAGCCGTGTTTTTGGCTCCGACTTCGCTTTCGTGGTTTGTCGTCGCTCCGGGTTGTTTACCGAACTCTAACTTTGAAACGTCATTTAGTCGAATCATCTCTGCGGGTGATTTCTGCAGCCGGACACATGTGTAACGTGTTAATCTCAATAATGTCCCACTTAGGCCTCCGCACTGTCATGGTTTCATTAGTGTTTTAAGACCGTTTAAAGCCACAGTCTGGGACATCTGTGTGTTATTGTGGTAGTCACACAAACAGCATTCCTCTGCGTTCAGACACTAAAGTCAGAGCACATGAAACAAACCAGAAACAAACCAGAGACTTTCAAATGGTTCAGATGATGTAGGAGAGGAAGCAGCAGGTCCGCAGAGTCGTGCTGTTCTGTTTCATTCACATGTTTCAGTATCTGCCAAGTCTTTCTTTCTGAAAAATACTGTATATCATTTAACAGTTCCAAATCTAAATAAATTATTTCAAAGCCCTTCTGGCTCTAATTAAAGTCTGGACACTGGTACTGATTTAGAATTTATTATTACCTTTTATATTTTTTACTCTTTGTTATTAGATTATATTGTGATGTGTGAGCTGCTGTGTCCAAATAATTTCCCTTGTGGATCAGTAAAGTTTGTCGAAGTCTAAGTATTTCATTCTGAAAATGTGAGCAGGTGTTTCAGGTAAATGTGTGGGACCAAACAGCAGGTTTAGTGGGGTTGAAGGCCCTTCATTACTCTTATGGTGACAGATGGAATTTTGATCTGCAGCAGTTTGACCCTTTACATATCGCAACACCTGTAACACCTGTAACACTTGTAACACCTGTAACACTTGTATCACATGTGACACTTATAATCCCTCTGACACATGTAACACCTGTAACACCTGTAACACCTGTAACACTTGTAACACCTGTAACACTTGTATCACATGTGACACTTATAACACTTGTAACAACTGTGACACATGTATCACCTGTAACATCTGTATCACCTGTAACACCTGTAACACATGTAACACCTGTGACACATGTAACCCCTCTGACACATGTAACACCTGTAACACTTGTATCACCTGTAAGTTGTATCACCTCTAACACCTGTAACATCTGTGTCACCTGTAATACATTTATCACTTGTAACACATTTATCACCTGTATCACCTGTATCACTTGTAACACATTTATCACCTGTA
Source organism: Odontamblyopus rebecca (assembly GCA_030686955.1). Classification (NCBI taxonomy): domain Eukaryota; kingdom Metazoa; phylum Chordata; class Actinopteri; order Gobiiformes; family Gobiidae; genus Odontamblyopus; species Odontamblyopus rebecca. The sequence continues at coordinate 2,505,407 of CM060667.1, forward strand.
TCACCTGAAACACCTGTAACACATTTATCACCTGTATCACCTCTAACACCTGTATCAGCTTGAACACCTGTAACATATTTATCACATGTATCACCTATAACACCTGTAACATATTTATCACATGTATCACCTCTAACACCTGTATGAGCTGTAACACCTGTATCACCTCTAACACCTGTATCAGCTTGAACACCTGTAACATATTTATCACATGTATCACCTATAACACCTGTATGAGCTGTAACACCTGTAACATATTTATCACATGTATCACCTATAACACCTGTATCACCTTTAACACCTGTATCAGCTTTAACACCTGTAACATATTTATCACATGTATCACCTATAACACCTGTATCAGCTGTAACACCTGTATCAGCTTTAACACCTGTAACATATTTATCACATGTATCACCTATAACACCTGTATCAGCTGTAACACCTGTAACATATTTATCACATGTATCACCTATAACACCTGTATCACCTTTAACACCTGTATCAGCTTTAACACCTGTAACATATTTATCACATGTATCAACTATAACACCTGTATCACCTGTAACACCTGTCTCACCTGTCTGATGTTCTGTGGTGTGTCTCTTCGCCTGTCTCATCTGTTTGATGTTCTGTGGTGTGTCTCTTCACCTGTCTCATCTGTTTGATGTTCTGTGGTGTGTCTCTTCACCTGTCTCACCTGTCTGATGTTCTGTGGTGTGTCTCTTCACCTGTCTCATCTGTTTGATGTTCTGTGGTGTGTCTCTTCACCTGTCTCACCTGTCTGATGTTCTGTGGTGTGTCTCTTCACCTGTCTCACCTGTCTGATGTTCTGTGGTGTGTCTCTTCACCTGTCTCACCTGTCTGATGTTCTGTGGTGTGTCTCTTCACCTGTCTCACCTGTCTGATGTTCTGTGGTGTGTCTCTTCACCTGTCTCACCTGTCTGATGTTCTGTGGTGTGTCTCTTCACCTGTCTCACCTGTCTGATGTCGAGGCGTTGCTGGTCTCTCCTCAGTATGACGGCGACTCTGGCGAGTGTGGGCGCGGCCAGTATCCCGAGCGCCGGCCTGGTCACGATGCTCCTGATCCTGACCGCGGTGGGGCTGCCCACCCAGGACATCAGCCTCCTCATCGCCGTCGACTGGCTACTGTGAGTACTGCACCTGTTCATATCTGTGTGGGGACCGTGACGCTGTGAGTACTGCACCTGTTCATATCTGTGTGGGGACCGTGACGCTGTGAGTTTCCACACGTTTATATCTGTGGGGACCGTGACGCTGTGAGTTTCCACACGTTTATATCTGTGGGGACCATGATGCTGTGAGTTTATACACCTGTTTATATCTATGTGAGGACCATGACACTGATTTTATACACATGTACAATACAATGTACAATAAGACAAATTATATAAATGTGAGTAAAACACAAATCTCGTAATATAAATACAGATTATCACAATATTCTCTTCAAGAGGTCATAAAAACAGTGTAAGACAATATGAATGTTACATAAGGGTGAGTTGTACATCTGTATGGAGTGATTTATGGTTTGGAGTATTTTTAGTTTATACAGACCCATACACAGGCCTTATAAACATGTATCTATGTGGGGATCTGACTGCTGTGAGTGCACTTTACACATAATCACTACAGGCCTTATAAACGTGTATGTATATGTGAGTTTTTTATTGGGCTGTGGGTTTAACAGGCTGAGCTCAAGAATAGGTCACAGTGCTTTATTTGGACTCGTATTTCTTTATGTTTATTGGTAAATGTGTTTTGCAGTTTGAGACGCTGGTCTCACGTTTCATTCATTCGATCACATTTGGTTTGGTTTAACGACCCGTTCTCTGCAGCCGCTGCTTTTATTTATTTCAGAGCCAGTTTTCGCTGCACTAGATTCTAGCTGTAACTCACAGACGGGGAGCAGGAAAACTTACTGTTAAATATAGTACGTTTTAAAATGTTTTTGATGAGCAGCACATTTTAACTTGAACTCCTGCACGTTTGAAGCTAAAGTCCGTTTCTAGAGGAGGTGGAATTCTGTCCAAAGCCAAAAAATGGCACAAATCAGTGTTTCCTCGGTGGAGATCTCACTGTGGCAGTGAGTCTGTCAAGGCAACAAACTAGTGTAGTGATGGGGGCAAGTTCTGAACTTCACGTAAAACACCAATTTGCTTCACACTGAAGAAGCTTAACTCCACTTTAACCCATCTGACAACAGCCACGAGTCTAACAAACCAAACGCTCTGCCTGGTTCACTCATTAGTGTCTGGAAACGTTAGAAAACAACTTCATAAGCACCTCACACTTCCCTCTGCTGATTTCCCACTGCACAAAAACCCAAAAGACTCGATTGTCGACTCCAGAAGCAACAAGTGAAGATCGACGACTGACGGAGAAGAAGAGAAACTGAAAGTTGTTGAAAGAAAATGGTTCAGGAATGTTCTTTTAGCGTTTTCAAAAAATATACTTCACTGGTAAATAAACGGGATTAGAAACGACATCAGTGATCGAGTCTTTTGGGCTTTTGTGCAGTGGGCTCCTGACAGGATTCACCTCTAGCAACGGACTTTAGCTTCAAACGTGCCGGAGTTCAACTTTAAAGAAAACTACAGTGTTAAAGTATTTGTTGGTTTGGTTTGTGTCCCTCTGATACTGTCTTAATACTGATAATCGTAAGTTTTGTGAGTGTAACTCGTCTTTGCACTTCCCCCTCCACACTCCTGCCCTCTGCCCTGTGACCTCAGTGACAGGATGCGCACCTCCATAAACGTGGTGGGCGACTCGTTTGGCGCCGGGATCGTGGACCACCTGTCGAAGGCGGAGCTGGCGGAACTCGACGCCGCCGAACTGCAGCTGACGGCGCCCGTGGTGGAGGTGCCGGCGGAGGGGGAGGAGCTCGACTTCGTGCCGCCTCCGCCCGTCTTCACCGAGCTGGAGCTGGTGGACGACCTGCGCCCGCCCGAGCTGCCGCCCCGCTCCCCCCGCCCGCCCAAACTCAACCACCACACGCTGTCGCAGCACTCGGCCTCGTACTCACCCGCCTGCTCCGTCCGCTCGCCCTCCCTCCGCTCCGTCCGCTCGCCCTCCCCCCGCTCCCTCTGCTCCCACTCCCCCCGGCCGTTCCGCACACACTCCCCCCACCTCCTCCGGCGAGCCGAGGCGGGATACTGCGCCCTGCCCAGCTGTGACAACCAGGTACGCCACAACTTCTAACAGCGTAACCGTTTACCGAGTCTGTAGCACCTTTACCGAGTCTGTAGCACCTTTACCGAGTCTGTAGCACCTTTACCGAGTCTGTAGCGCCTTTACCGAGTCTGTAGCGCCTTTACCGAGTCTGTAGCGCCTTTACCGAGTCTGTAGCGCCTTTACCGAGTCTGTAGCGCCTTTACCGAGTCTGTAGCGCCTTTACCGAGTCTGTAGCGCCTTTACCGAGTCTGTAGCACCTTTACCGAGTCTGTAGCGCCTTTACCGAGTCTGTAGCTCCTTTACAGAGTCTGTAGCTCCTTTACCGAGCCTGTAGGGCCTTTACCGAGTCTGTAGCTCCTTTACCGAGCCTGTAGGGCCTTTACCGAGTCTGTAGCGCCTTTACCGAGCCTGTAGCGCCTTTACCGAGTCTGTAGCGCCTTTACCGAGTCTGTAGCGCCTTTACCGAGTCTGTAGCGCCTTTACCGAGTCTGTAGCGCCTTTACCGAGTCTGTAGCCCTTTACCGAGCCTGTAGCGCCTTTACCGAGTCTGTAGCACCTTTACCGAGCCTGTAGCGCCTTTACCGAGTCTGTAGCGCCTTTACCGAGCCTGTAGCGCCTTTACCGAGCCTGTAGCCCTTTACCGAGCCTGTAGCGCCTTTACCGAGCCTGTAGCACCTTTACCGAGCCTGTAGCGCCTTTACCGAGCCTGTAGCGCCTTTACCGAGCCTGTAGCGCCTTTACCGAGCCTGTAGCCTGTGGCGCCTTTACCGAGTCTGTGGCGCCTTTACCGATTCTGTAGCCTGTGGCGCCTTTACCGAGTCTGTAGCGCCTTTACCGATTCTGTGGCCTGTGGCGCCTTTACCGAGCCTGTAGCACCTTTACCGAGCCTGTGGTGCCTTTACCGGACCTGTGGCGCCTTTACCGAGCCTGTAGCGCCTTTACCGAGCCTGTAGCGCCTTTACTGAGTCTGTAGCGCCTTTACCGAGCCTGTAGCGCCTTTACCGAGCCTGTAGCGCCTTTACCGAGCCTGTAGCGCCTTTACCGAGCCTGTGGCGCCTTTACCGAGCCTATAGCACCTTTACCGAGCCTATAGCACCTTTACCGAGCCTATAGCACCTTTACCGAGCCTATAGCACCTTTACTGAGTCTGTAGCACCTTTACCGAGTCTGTAGCACCTTTACTGAGCCTGTAGCACCTTTACTGAGCCTGTAGCCCTTTACCGAGCCTGTAGCGCCTTTACCGAGTCTGTAGCGTCTTTACCAGGCCTATAGTACCTTTACCGAGCCTGTGGCGCCTTTACTGAGCCTGTAGCACCTTTATCGAGTCTGTAGCGCCTTTACCGAGCCTATAGCACCTTTACCGAGTCTGTAGTGCCTTTACCGAGTCTGTGGCGCTTTTACCGAGCCTATAGCACCTTTACCGAGTCTGTAGCGCCTTTACCGAGCCTGTAGCGCCTTTACCGAGCCTGTAGCCCTTTACCGAGTCTGTAGCGCCTTTACCGAGCCTGTAGCGCCTTTACTGAGCCTGTAGCCCTTTACTGAGCCTGTGGCGCCTTTACCGAGTCTGTGGCGTCTTTACCAGGCCTATAGTACCTTTACCGAGCCTGTGGCGCCTTTACTGAGCCTGTGGTACCTTTACCGAGTCTGTGGCGCCTTTACCGAGCCTGTGGCGCTTTTACCGAGCCTATGGCGCCTTTACCGAGCCTATGGCGCCTTTACCGAGCCTATGGCGCCTTTACCGAGCCTGTGGCGCCTTTACTGAGCCTGTAGTACCTTTGCCGAGTCTGTAGCGCCTTTACCGAGCCTGTGGCGCTTTTACCGAGCCTGTAGCGCCTTTACCGAGCCTGTAGCGCCTTTACCGAGCCTGTAGCGCCTTTACTGAGTCTGTAGCGCCTTTACCGAGCCTGTAGCGCCTTTACCGAGCCTGTAGCGCCTTTACCGAGTCTGTAGCGCCTTTACCGAGCCTGTAGCGCCTTTACCGAGTCTGTAGCGCCTTTACCGAGCCTGTAGCGCCTTTACCGAGTCTGTAGCGCCTTTACCGAGGCTGTAGCACCTTTACCGAGCCTGTAGCCCTTTACCGAGCCTGTAGCGCCTTTACCGAGCCTGTAGCGCCTTTACCGAGTCTGTAGCGCCTTTACCGAGCCTGTAGCGCCTTTACCGAGCCTGTAGCGCCTTTACCGAGCCTGTAGCGCCTTTACCGAGCCTGTAGCGCCTTTACCGAGCCTGTAGCGCCTTTACCGAGCCTGTAGCGCCTTTACCGAGCCTGTAGCCCTTTACCGAGCCTGTAGCGCCTTTACCGAGCCTGTAGCGCCTTTACCGAGTCTGTAGCGCCTTTACCAGGCCTATCGAATCCTTATGCGTTAGTTTATGTGTGCGTTGTGTCTCTGTGGTACCTGCTGGACATTGCACCACAGACACACATGTATAAAACCTCTAGCCTGATAATGAAGTATGAATAAATAAACGGTTTTCTGGTTCTTATGTGTTTGTGTCAGATTCTGCCGCGGGTTCGCTCCTTCAGGGAAATGGAGCGAGAGCGTCTGCGGCGCGAGAGCGAAACCGAGGACGACGACGAGAGGGACCGAGTGCTGGACCTGAGCGACGGAGACGAGAGCGACGACACGGCGTACGACCGGAGACACGCCCTGTCGTCATGTGACCTGCCCTGACCCCGGAGACACGCCCTGTCGTCATGTGACCTGCCCTGACCCCCGACCTGACCCCGGAGAACCGACCTGACCCCGGAGACCCGACCTGACCCTGGAGACCCGACCTGACCCCGGAGACCCGACCTGACCCCCGACCTGACCCCGGAGACACGCCCTGTCGTCATGTGACCTGCCCTGACCCCGGAGACACGCCCTGTCGTCATGTGACCTGCCCTGACCCCGGAGACACGCCCTGTCGTCATGTGACCTGCCCTGACCCCGGAGACACGCCCTGACCCCTGACCTGACCCCGGAGACACGCCCTGTCATCATGTGACCTGCCCTGACCTCCTCCAGACTGTAACTGAACCATAGGCTGTATAATGTACAAGTGGACGTCGCTGACCCTCCAGCCGCCACGGTCCACACAGGAAGTGATCACGGACGCTTCCATCGGCTCCACTGAAAAAGCGAGGCCCTTTTCTCTGTACCTGCTGCTGTCAGACTCGTTGTTTTGGTCTTAAAGTGTTTATATTAACCTGCCCGACATGATCCTGGGTTTGGAACTGGAATTACAAATAAGGAACTTGGCTCTAACTTAGCTGCTGTAACTGCTGTAGCTGCTGACCTCGATGGGCTTCACTGGGCTGGAGCTGAACTCTGGGTGACGTCACATTCAGACGGTCCTCGTTTATGTGTAGTCTATGGACCAAACCCAACTTCTGCCCCTGCCCTGACCTCTGACCCGCCCCTGTCCTGACCTCTGACTTCTGACCCGCCCCTGTCCTGACCTCTGACCTCTGACCCGCCCCTGTCCTGACCTCTGACCTGCTGCTGCTGAGGGTCCTGTTCAACACCAGGAGGCGCTGACAGTGTCTAAACTGGACGAGTGTTACGTTCTCTGAGCAGAATCGGCAGAAGCGTTTCTCTGGAAACAAAATGTACCATTTTCCAATGACCCTTCACCCTTTACTGCTCCTCTGTCCTCCTCAGATGCACCTGTTTCATCCTGAGGACAGAACCGCTGAACAGCAGCTTTGTCTGATCATTATTTAAAAATATGATGTTGCTTTAAAGGGACAGTTTGTGTTTTTCACATGAATCTGTTCGTCTCCATCAGCAGAATCACATCAGCTCTGACTTTCCTCCCACAGCGTCTGAGCCGAGTTCTTCTGGTTTTGGTGCTGATGAAAGTTTCCTGGAGGCTGGAGTCACGAAAATAAAGCGTTTTTCTTACCAAAACAAAATGTGTTCAAAAGAGCCGCACATTTACGTCACAAAACGTGAACGGGGAAAATCATTTGGTTCTACTTTCTCCCGGTCGTATCACTGCACAAATCCAACACTTTTTTCAGCAGTTCAGTGTTTCCGCGAACGTGAAGCTACAGCCAGAAGTTTATAACCCTGTAGAAGCGACAGAAGAATCTGTATAAAATGGAGCTTGTGATTCTCCAGGAAGAACAAACCTCCAGGTTCTTCAGGTTCTTCAGGTTCTCGTCCCTCTGTCTCTGCTGCTCTGACTCCATCTGCTGAGTTTGGGCTTCAGGATATTCGGGTTCATAAACATCTCCCCTTGGCTCTGAGCTAAAGGCATCGTCTTCATCGCCGCTGTCGGAGTCACAGGAAACAGTGAAACAGGCGCAGCGCCACCTGGAGGCAGCAGTGATACGACCGGAGAGAAAATAGCACCAAGACTCCAGCCTCCAGGAAACTTTGATCAGCACCAAAACCAGAAGAACTGGGCTCAGACGCTGTGGGAGGAAAGTCAGAGCTGACGGAGACGAACAGATTCATGTCAGTGTTAAAGGGGAGGAGCTGCAAACTGAAACTGAACCATAACTTCAGTGTTTCACTCTTCTCTGTTTATGCAGCGAGCTGAAGCTGTTTTCAGCACATTTCCCCTCAGATCCGCCTGGACTCTGCTCGGGCGACGCTGCAGTTTCTGTTGTTGTGGTCGGTGTGTGTGAGACGTTTCGTTAAATGTTCAAATGTTAGAAAATATATTTATGAATATTATTTATGAATATTTATTAAGGTAAAGTTATTAAAGTGAATGTCCCTCCTCCCACTTGTAAAGGCCCCGCCCCCTGTGCCCGGTGCACCAGCTCTGCCCGCGGCTCATGTGAAATAAAAGAGATTTATTTGCCATAACAAACACGTCTTGTGGTTTTCTCCGGCCTTAAGTCCCCTGAGGTCCATCTGGGCAGGATCAGAAGAGATGAGACGGACGCCGCTCACCCGGACAGAACCGCGGAAAACAGAGGCGCGTTTTAATCCCCTCAGCAGATCCTGGAGCTCTGAGTCCACAGGAGGGAAAGCTGCAGTGCGGAACTTTTCTGCTTCTGAGCCCGCCTCCTGCTGGTCTCCACGGTCTCCATGGCATTGAACTCATGTATCTTGAAAACGTGTGAGAAGATAAAACAGTTTAAATTCTCCAGAACGGTGTTTCTGACGTCACACGTTTGGCTGCAAATCAGTGAAGGTAAAAATCTGTGTTTGGGGTCGTTGCCACTGAGCTCAGAACACTGAAAACAACACGATTATTCTGCTTCTGTGGCCCTTTGTGTCGTGGGAGTCGTGCAAAGGCAGAAACACTTCTGACACTGATGTTTCCTCATTGTGTGTGTGTGTGTGTGTGTGTGTGTGTGTGTGTGGTAGTGTAGAGTTCTGTGTGTGTGTGTGTGTGTGGTAGTGTAGAGTTCTGTGTGTGTGTGTGTGTGTGTGTGTGTGTGTGTGGTAGTGTAGAGTATGTGTGTGTGTGTGTGTGTGTGTGTGTGTGGTAGTGTATAGTTCTGTGTGTGTGTGTGTGTGTGTGTGTGTGGTAGTGTAGAGTATGTGTGTGTGTGTGTGTGTGTGTGTGTGTGTGGTAGTGTAGAGTATGTGTGTGTGTGTGTGTGTGTGTGGTAGTGTAGAGATATGTGTGTGTGTGTGTGTGTGGTAGTGTTGTGTGTGTGTGTGTGTGTGTGTGTGGTAGAGTTGTGTGTGTGTGTGTGTGTGTGTGTGGTAGAGTTGTGTGTGTTTGTGTGTGTGTGGTAGAGTTGTGTGTGTGTGTGTGTGTGTGTGTGGTAGTGTAGAGTATGTGTGTGTGTGTGTGTGTGTGTGTGTGTGTGTGTGTGTGTGTGTGTGTGTGTGTGTGTGTGTGTGTGTGTGTGTGTGTGTGTGTGTGTGTGTGTGTGTGTGTGTGTGTGTGTGTGTGTGTGGTAGTGTAGAGTTCTGTGTGTGTGTGTGTGTGTGTGTGTGTGTGTGGTAGTGTAGAGTTCTGTGTGTGTGTGTGTGTGTGTGTGTGGTAGTGTAGAGTATGTGTGTGTGTGTGTGTGTGTGTGTGTGGTAGTGTAGAGTTCTGTGTGTGTGTGTGTGCGGATGTGGGTCATGTATAAATATCTGTCGCTCTGCTCTGAGTGACATTCGGTGTGTGTCGTAGTTCTGTGGATGTAGATGTGTGTGTTGTAGTTGTGGATGTGTGTGTTGTAGGTGTTTGTGTGTAAATGTGTGTGTTGTAGTTGTGCATGTGTGTGTTGTAGGTGTTTGTGTGTGGATGTGTGTGTTGTAGTTGTGGATGTGTGTGTTGTAGTTGTGGATGTGTGTGTTGTAGTTGTGGATGTGTGTGTTGTAGTTGTGGATGTGTGTGTTGTAGGTGTTTGTGTGTGGATGTGTGTGTTGTAGTTGTAGATGTGTGTGTTGTAGTTGTAGATGTGTGTGTTGTAGTTGTGGATGTGTGTGTTGTAGTTGTGGATGTGTGTGTTGTAGGTGTGTGTGTGGATGTGTGTGTTGTAGTTGTGCATGTGTGTGTTGTAGGTGTTTGTGTGTGGATGTGTGTGTTGTAGTTGTGGATGTGTGTGTTGTAGGTGTTTGTGTGTGGATGTGTGTGTTGTAGTTGTGGATGTGTGTGTTGTAGGTGTTTGTGTGTGGATGTGTGTGTTGTAGTTGTGGATGTGTGTGTTGTAGGTGTGTGTGTGGATGTGTGTGTTGTAGTTGTGGATGTGTGTGTTGTAGGTGTTTGTGTGTGGATGTGTGTGTTGTAGTTGTAGATGTGTGTGTTGTAGTTGTAGATGTGTGTGTTGTAGGTGTGTGTGTGGATGTGTGTGTTGTAGTTGTGGATGTGTGTGTTGTAGGTGTTTGTGTGTAAATGTGTGTGTTGTAGTTGTGCATGTGTGTGTTGTAGTTGTGGATGTGTGTGTTGTAGGTGTTTGTGTGTGGATGTGTGTGTTGTAGTTGTGGATGTGTGTGTTGTAGGTGTGTGTGTGGATGTGTGTGTTGTGGATGTGTGTGTTGTAGTTGTGGATGTGTTGTAGTGTAGATTGTGTGTTTTGTAGTTCTGTGTGTTAGAATTGCGTTGTGTGTGTACATGTATGTGTGTTGTAGTGGAGATTGTGTGTTGTGTGTGTGTGTGTGTGTGTGTGTGTAGAGTGTGTATATAGTGTGTGTGTGTGTGTAGAGTGTGTGTGTGTGTGTGTGTGTGTAGAGTGTGTATATAGTGTGTGTGTGTGTGTAGAGTGTATGTGTGTGTGTATGTGTGTGTGTATATATGTGTGTATAGTGTGTGAGTGTGTGTATATATGTGTGTATAGTGTGTGTGTGTGTGTGTGTGTGTGTATAGTGTATATGTGTGTGTGTATAGTGTGTATAGTGTATATGTGTGTGTGTGTATAGTGTATATGTGTGTGTATAGTGTGTGTGTGTATATATGTATATGTGTGTGTGTATATAGTGTGTGTGTGTATAGTGTGTATAGTGTGTGTGTATAGTGTATATGTGTGTGTGTGTATATTGTGTATAGTGTATATGTGTGTGTATAGTGTATGTGTGTGTGTGTGTGTGTGTGTATAGTGTGTATAGTGTGTGTGTATAGTGTGTATAGTGTGTGTGTGTGTGTGTGTATAGTGTGTATAGTGTGTGTGTGTGTGTATAGTGTGTATAGTGTGTGTAGTGTGTATAGTGTGTATAGTGTGTATAGTGTGTGTGTGTATAGTGTGTGTGTGTATAGTGTGTGTGTGTATAGTGTGTATAGTGTGTATAGTGTGTATAGTGTGTATAGTGTGTGTGTGTGTATAGTGTGTATAGTGTGTATAGTGTGTGTGTGTATAGTGTGTATAGTGTGTATAGTGTGTATAGTGTGTGTGTGTATAGTGTGTGTGTGTATAGTGTGTATAGTGTGTGTGTGTATAGTGTGTATAGTGTGTGTGTCTGTGGCTGTTTGGATTTTCTTGTGTCACTTTTCTGTAAATCAAACCCGGAGCTCGAACAGCTGCTGCACGAGGCTGCGAGGGCGGAGAGCGACACCTGCTGGACATACACACACACTATACACACACACACACACACACGCACTATACACACACACACACACACACACACACACACATCATTCTCTAAAATCCAACCCTCAGCTAAATCTGTTAAACATCAGTGAAACCAGCAGAAGAGTGTGTGTGTGTGTGTGTGTGTGTAGTGTATATGTGTATATGTATATGTGTATAGTGAAGAGGTAATACTGTAATATAATATGTGTGTGTGTGTATAGTGTATATGTGTATGTGTGTATAGTGGTAAAGTGTGTATAATGAAGAGGTAATACTGTAATACTGTAATATAATGTGTGTGTGTGTAGTGTATATGTGTATATGTGTATAGTGGTAAAGTGTATATAGTGTATATGTGTATATGTGTATATGTGTATAGTGGTAAAGTGTGTATAGTGTATATGTGTATAGTGGTAAAGTGTGTATAGTGAAGAGGTAATACTGTAATACTGTAATATAATGTGTGTGTGTGTGTGTGTGTGTGTGTGTATAGTCAGGCCCGGCCCTAACCATTTTGACACCCTAGGCAAGATTTCAGGTGGCGCCCCTTGGATTGCAAAAAAAAAAAAAAAATACTGCCTTGTGAGTACAGATACTCACAAGAAATCAAACAGTTCATAGTGGTGGACGATGTTTTAGACAGTGGAGGATTTTATCCCCCATCGCCACCCCTAGTGGAGCGGCGGCGCCCTTAGCATTTGCCTATGTTGCCTAATGGGGGGACCGGCCCTGTGTATAGTGTATATGTGTATAGTGTATATGTGTATAGTGTATATGTGTAAATGTGTATATGTGTATATGTGTATATGTGTATAGTGGTAAAGTGTGTGTGTGTAGTGTATATGTGTATATGTGTATAGTGGTAAAGTGTATATAGTGTATATGTGTATATGTGTATATGTGTATAGTGGTAAAGTGTGTATAGTGTATATGTGTATATGTGTATAGTGGTAAAGTGTATATAGTGTATATGTGTATAGTGGTAAAGTGTGTATATGTGTATATGTGTATAGTGGTAAAGTGTGTATATGTGTATATGTGTATAGTGGTAAAGTGTGTATAGTGTATATGTGTATAGTGGTAAAGTGTGTATATGTGTATATGTGTATAGTGGTAAAGTGTATATAGTGTATATGTGTATATGTGTATAGTGGTAAAGTGTGTATAGTGTATATGTGTATATGTGTATAGTGGTAAAGTGTGTATAGTGTATATGTGTATAGTGGTAAAGTGTGTATATGTGTATAGTGGTAAAGTGTGTATATGTGTATAGTGGTAAAGTGTGTATATGTGTATATGTGTATAGTGGTAAAGTGTATATAGTGTATATGTGTATAGTGGTAAAGTGTGTATAGTGTATATGTGTATAGTGGTAAAGTGTGTATAGTGTATATGTGTATAGTGGTAAAGTGTGTATAGTGTATAGTGTATATGTGTATAGTGGTAAAGTGTATATAGTGTATATGTGTATAGTGGTAAAGTGTGTATAGTGTATATGTGTATAGTGGTAAAGTGTGTATAGTGTATATGTGTATAGTGGTAAAGTGTGTATAGTGTATATGTGGTGTATAGTGGTAAAGTGTCTATAGTGTATCGTGTATATGTGTATAGTGGTAAAGTGTCTATAGTGTATCGTGTATATGTGTATAGTGGTAAAGTGTGTATAGTGTATCATGTATATGTGTATAGTGGTAAAGTGTGTATAGTGTATATGTGTATAGTGGTAAAGTGTGTATATGTGTATATGTGTATAGTGGTAAAGTGTGTATATGTGTATATGTGTATAGTGGTAAAGTGTGTATAGTGTATATGTGTATATGTGTATAGTGGTAAAGTGTATATAGTGTATATGTGTATAGTGGTAAAGTGTGTATATGTGTATATGTGTATAGTGGTAAAGTGTGTATATTTGTATATGTGTATAGTGGTAAAGTGTCTATAGTGTATCGTGTATATGTGTATAGTGGTAAAGTGTCTATAGTGTATCGTGTATATGTGTATAGTGGTAAAGTGTGTATAGTGTATCATGTATATGTGTATAGTGGTAAAGTGTCTATAGTGTATCGTGTATATGTGTATAGTGGTAAAGTGTGTATAGTGTATCGTGTATATGTGTATAGTGGTAAAGTGTGTATAGTGTATCATGTATATGTGTATAGTGGTAAAGTGTCTATAGTGTATCGTGTATATGTGTATAGTGGTAAAGTGTGTATAGTGTATAGTGTATATGTGTATAGTGGTAAAGTGTATATAGTGTATATGTGTATAGTGGTAAAGTGTGTATAGTGTATAGTGTATATGTGTATATGTGTATAGTGGTAAAGTGTGTATAGTGTATATGTGTATAGTGGTAAAGTGTGTATAGTGTATATGTGTATAGTGGTAAAGTGTGTATAGTGTATATGTGTATAGTGGTAAAGTGTGTATAGTGTATATGTGTATAGTGGTAAAGTGTGTATAGTGTATATGTGTATAGTGGTAAAGTGTGTATATGTGTATATGTGTATAGTGGTAAAGTGTGTATAGTGTATATGTGTATATGTGTATATGTGTATAGTGGTAAAGTGTCTATAGTGTATCGTGTATATGTGTATAGTGGTAAAGTGTCTATAGTGTATCGTGTATATGTGTATAGTGGTAAAGTGTGTATAGTGTATCGTGTATATGTGTATAGTGGTAAAGTGTCTATAGTGTATCATGTATATGTGTATAGTGGTAAAGTGTCTATAGTGTATCGTGTATATGTGTATAGTGGTAAAGTGTCTATAGTGTATCGTGTATATGTGTATAGTGGTAAAGTGTGTATAGTGTATCATGTATATGTGTATAGTGGTAAAGTGTCTATAGTGTATCGTGTATATGTGTATAGTGGTAAAGTGTGTATAGTGTATCGTGTATATGTGTATAGTGGTAAAGTGTCTATAGTGTATCATGTATATGTGTATAGTGGTAAAGTGTCTATAGTGTATCGTGTATATGTGTATAGTGGTAAAGTGTGTATAGTGTATCATGTATATGTGTATAGTGGTAAAGTGTCTATAGTGTATCGTGTATATGTGTATAGTGGTAAAGTGTGTATAGTGTATCGTGTATATGTGTATAGTGGTAAAGTGTGTATAGTGTATCGTGTATATGTGTATAGTGGTAAAGTGTCTATAGTGTATCGTGTATATGTGTATAGTGGTAAAGTGTGTATAGTGTATCGTGTATATGTGTATAGTGGTAAAGTGTGTATAGTGTATATGTGTATAGTGGTAAAGTGTGTATAGTGTATATGTGTATAGTGGTAAAGTGTGTATAGTGTATATGTGTATAGTGGTAAAGTGTGTATAGTGTATATGTGTATAGTGGTAAAGTGTGTATAGTGTATATGTGTATAGTGGTAAAGTGTGTATAGTGTATAGTGTATATGTGTATATGTGTATAGTGGTAAAGTGTGTATAGTGTATATGTGTATAGTGGTAAAGTGTGTATAGTGTATATGTGTATATGTGTATAGTGGTAAAGTGTGTATAGTGTATATGTGTAAATGTGTATATGTGTATATGTGTATAGTGGTAAAGTGTGTATAGTGTATAGTGTATATGTGTATAGTGTATATGTGTATATGTGTATAGTGGTAAAGTGTGTATAGTGTATATGTGTACAGTGGTAAAGTGTGTATAGTGTATATGTGTATAGTATATATATAGGCACATTGCCTAGTATGAAAGTGGTGTGTGCGTGAATGGTGGTGGTGGTCAGAGGGGCCGATGGTGCAGATTGGAGCCTCGCTTCCGTCAGTCTGCCCCAGGGCAGCTGTGGCTACAATAGCAGTTTACATCACCGGTGTATATTGTATAGTGGTAAAGTGTGTATATGTGTATATTGTATAGTGGTAAAGTGTGTATAGTGAAGAGGTAATACTGTAATACTGTATACACCTCATGAATCTTCACAAACGCACTGAGGCTCATCTACAAACGCTCAGGTTTGTGTGTTTTTAATTTCCACAAATGCAAATTTCATATTTGTAACTTGTCTTTTGGTCTTTAGAAATAGATGTGGATTTGAAAATATATTAAAATTACGTTTGTAAAACTAAAAATTCTGTTTGTAAAATATGATGAGACAAATTCACAGATTTCCTCTGTGACGTATTTTTGACACGTTCTTTTTGAGAAACCCACAAACACAAACAGACGCACAAACACAGGCGGCCACTAGAGGGCGGCGTTGGTACAGGTGTGAGAGACGCTGAGGTCCGAGAAAACACGGGATCATTTCAGAGCAACACATCAGAACTAATGATCAACAAGACAATTCATGAATGTTACACAAGTGTGTGTATAGTGTGTGTGTGTGTATAATGTGAGTGTATAGTGTGTATAGTGTGTGTGTATAGTGTGTGTGTGTGTAGTGTGTGTGTATAGTGTGTGTGTATAGTGTCTGTGTATAGTGTGTGTATGTGTATAGTGTGTGTGTGTATAGTGTGTGTGTACAGTGTCTGTGTATAGTGTGTGTGTGTATAGTGTGTGTATAGTGTGTGTATAGTGTGTGTGTGTGTATAGTGTGTGTGTGTGTGTGTGTGTATAGTGTGTGTGTGTTTTTTTTTGTCTGCAAATAAAAAAACGATATATTTCCAAACACACGTGTATTTGACCAGATTCAAGTTCCAAATCTTAAATTTGCATTTGTGGGAATCGAAGCACCTGAACAAACCCTGAGTGTTTGAGCCTCTGTGTTTGTGGAAATTCATGAGGCAAAACCCTGAACAAACGCTTCTGTTTGGAGCGTTTGACGGACCAAACATTTGTTGATTCGCTGCAAATTTTGCAGAAAGTTCAGATTTTTTTACCTTTGGCGCCGAGGCTCAAACTCAGAACCAGCCCAGACTCAGTTTACAGCACACTGCAAAAACACTCAGATACAAACACTTAAATCTACCAGAAAATGACTCAAAAGTAGTAAAATTATGTCTGAGCAGCGAACAGGATTTTACTTTAAAATAAACGAGCTCTAAATGAGAATGAAGCGTCTCTGGGAGAGTTCACGGGCTGGAAGTTTAAGGACACTAAATTCTACATAAACAGACTTAAAACCAGTTTGTGATCAGGGTTCACGGCCTGAGAATAAATTCAAAGATGCTAAATTCTCGATAAAAGTCCTGAAATCAGTGGGACAGCGGTTTGTGTTCAGTCACTGAGTCTGAAAACAAGTGTCACAGGGAAACTCTGGGAAAAGGATCGAAGTTTCTGCTTTTAAACTTTTATCGCCTAAATTTAAGATTTTCTGATGAGTCGAGTCCTGGAAGAAAAATATGTGACACTTTTTAAGAGATGGAATAAAAAGGAAAGAAGGAAAGAAGGAAAATAGCAAAAGAAAGAACGAACAAAAGAACAAACAAAAATGAAGGAAGGAAAGAATGAAAAAGAACAAACTAACAAATGAAAGAAAGAACGAACGAAACAGAGAAAGAACGAAAAAGAACTAAAGAAAGGATTAAATAATGAACGAAAGTAAGAACAAACAAAAAAGAAAACAAAAGGAAGAACAAATGAACAAATGAAAGAAAGAACGAAAAAGAGCAAAGTAGCAAAAGAAAGAAAGAATGAACGAAAACAAATGAACGAAGCAAAGAAAGAACAAATGAAAGAAAGAAAGAAAGAAAACTCTGGTGAAAATATCGTCCAGAGAGGTTTGGATTTCGCTCCATCCCTAAAGACAATAAATGCACCAAACGACTGAAGCGTTTCAGAGTCAGTCTCTTATTCTGTAGAATATCGGAATATCGTGAACTTTCCCACGATATCGCAATAAATATCGTACCGTGATGTTCAGATCGTGACCGTATCGTATCGAGACACTTGGAGATCGTTACGCTCCTTGTAAATGGATAATAAATCTGAAAACAAGACGAATAATCTGATATAAATGTTAAATCTCCAGAATCCCAAAATCAGCCTTTTATTTGCAGATATCAGATAAAGAAGCGTCTGGTTTGGGTTCAGACTCTAAACGCTCCACACTCCAGTCGCACAAAACACAAAACACAAAACACAAAACATACAAAAGTGGGTTTTTCTCCGGCGGAGACGCTCCTTAAGTCTGTCGCAGTGAACGTTTTAAGACCATGAAAAAAAATATATAAAATACACGACGCCAAAGCTTCGTCAAGTCGACTTTAAGCACAAAAACTGTCGAGTGTCTCAGGAAATGCACGAAAACAGCGGCGAAACTGTCGAGTGTCGAAAAACAAGGAAACGCACGAAACAGCGCGTAAAACTGTTTAATGTTCCCGGGAACGCATTTAAAACAGCGGCGAAACTGTTTAGTGTCACGGGAAACGCATTTAAAACAGCGGCGAAACTGCCGAAAGTGTCACGGGAAACGCACGAAAAACAGCGGCGAAATTGTCGAAAAGTGTCGCGAAACGCATTTAAAAACAGCGGCGCAAAACTGTCGGCGTCGCGAAACGACGCAAACAGCGCGTAAAACTGTTGAGTGTCACGGAACGCACGGAAACAGCGGCGAAACTGTCGTAGTGTCGCAGGAAATGCACCAAAGCAGCGGCAACTGTCGATGTCATGGGAAACGCATTTAAAACAGCGGCAAGTAAACTGTCGGTGCGTCGGGAAACGCACGGAAAACAGTGGCGAAACTGTCGGCGTCGCGAAATGTACTAAAACAGCGGCGTAAAACCGTTTAATGTTCCCGGGAAACGCATTTAAAACAGCGCTAAACTGTCGTAATGTCTCGGGAACGCATTTAAAACAGCGGCGAAACCGTTTAGTGTCGCGGGAAACGACGAAACAGCGGCGTAAAACTGTCGGTGTCACGGGAAACGCGACGGAAACAGCGGGCGTAAACTGTTTAGTGTCGCAGGAAATGCACGCAAAGCAGCGGCAAACTGTCGGTCGCCGGGGAAACGCAAAAAACAGCGGGCAAAACTGTCGCAGTGCGTCGCGAAACGACGAAAACAGCGGCAAACTTGCCGCAGTGTCGCGCGAAACGACGGAAAGCAGCGCGAACCGTCGAAAGTGTCGCGAAACGACGGTAAACAGCGGCGAAACTGTCGGCGTCGCGGAAACGCACGTAAAACAGCGGCGCAACTACGAGTGTCGCCGGGAAACGCATTTAAAACAGCGGGCGAAATTGCCGTTTAGTGTCGCGAAACGCACGAAAGCAGCGGCGTAACCGTTTGTAGTGTCGCGGGAAACGCACTTTCAAAGAAGCGGGCAAAATTGCCGGCAGTCGTCGAAACACACGAAACAGCGGCGAAACTGTCGGTGTCGCGAAACGCACGTAAAGCAGCGGGCAAATTGTCGGTGTCGCGAAACGCATTTAAAACAGCGGCAAACCGTTTAGTGCGTCGCGAAACACACGCAAAACAGCGCAACCTGTCGAGTGTCGCGAAACGCATTTAAAGCAGCGCAACTGTTTAGTGTCGCGAAACGCACGTAAACAGCGCGAAACTGTTTAGTGTCGTGGGAAACGCATCGGAAAGCAGCGGCAAAACTGTCGGTGTCGTGGAACGCACGAAAGCAGCGCGTAAAACTGTCGAAAGTGTCGGGGAAACGCATTTAAACAGCGGCAAACCGTTTAATGTTCCCGGAAACGACGAAACAGCGGCAACTGTTTAGTGTCGCGAAACGCACGCAAAGCAGCGGCGAAAACTGTCGTCGCGAAACGGTCGGAACGCATTTAAAAGCAGCGGTGAAACTTGCTTAATGTTCCGGAAACGCATTTAAAACAGCGGCGAACCGTTTAAAGTGTCGCGGGAAACGCATTTAAAAGCAGCGGCGAAACTGTTTAGTGTCGCGGAAACGCATCTAAAACAGCGGCGGAACCGTTTAGTGTCCGCGGGAAACGCATTTAAAACAGCGCGGCAAACTGCTGAGTGTCGCGAAACGCACGGCAGCAGCGGCAACCGTCGTAGTGTTGCGGGAAACGCGACGCAAAGCAGCGGCAAACTGTCGAAAATGTCGCGGAAACACATAAACAGCGGGCAAATTGCCAGTGTCGCGAAACGCATTTAAAGCAGCAGCGCAAACTGTCCGTAGTGTCGCGAAACGCATTTAAAAACAGCGGCGCAAAACTGTCGGTAGTGTCGTGGGAAACGCATTTAAAGCAGCGGTGCGGCAAACTGTTTAGTGTCGTCGGGAAACGCAAAGTGCAAAGCAGCGGCGTAACTGCCGAAAGTGCGTCGCGGGAAACGCATTTAAACAAAGCGGCAAACTGTCGGTGTCGCGAAACGACGCAGCGCGGCAAACTGTCGAAAGTGTCGCGAAACGCATTTAGCAGCAGCGGCAACTTGCCGGTCAGTGTCGCGAAACGCACGGCAGCAGCGGCGAAATCGTTTATCGGTGTCGCGAAACGACGCAAAAGCAGCGCGAAACTGTCGGTAATGTTCCCGGGAAACGCATTTAAAACAGCGGCAAACTGTCGGCGTCGCGAAACGCATTTAAAGCAGCAGCGGCAAACTGTCGTTTAATGTTCCCGGGAAACGCATCAAAACAGCGGCGGTAACTGTTTAGTGTCGTGGGAAACGCTCAAAAACAGCGGCGTAACGACGAAGCAGCGCGAAACTGTCGAGTGCGTCGGGAAACGCATCAAAACAGCGGCGAAATTGCCGAGTGTCGGGAAACGACAAAGCAGCGCGGCAAACTGTCGTATCGTTCCCGGGAAACGCATTTAAAACAGCGGGCAAAATTGCTGCAAGTCGCGGGAAACGCACGGCAGCGGGCGAAACTGTCGCAGTGTCGTGGGAAACGCGACGCAAACAGCGGCAACGCACGAAGCAGCGGCGAAACTGCCCAGTGTCGGGAAACGCATCAGCAGCGGGCAACCGTTTCGTAGTGTCACGAAAACGCATCAAAACAGCGCAAATCGGTCAATATCGCGAAACGCATTTAAACAGCGGGCAACCGTTTAGTGTCGGTGGGAAATGCAATGTAGCAGCGGCGTAAATTGCGCCAGTGTCACGGGAAACGCATTTAAAACAGCGATCGTTAAATTGTTTAATATCGCGAAACGCATTTAAAGCAGCGGCGTAAACTGTTTCAGTGTCGCGAAACGCACGTAAAGCAGCGGCAAATTGGCTTTAGTGTCGTGGGAAACGACGTGAAGCAGCGGCGTAAATCGTTTAGTGTCGTGGGAAACGCATTTGCAGCGGGGCAAAATTGTCCCGTTTAATGTTCGGGAAAACGCACGAAACAGCGGCAAACTGTTTAGCGTCGCGGGAAACGACAATTGCAGCAGCGACAACCGTTTCAGTGTCGTGGGAAACGCACGCAGCGCGCGTAAATTGCCGTTGGCGTCACGCCGGAAACGCATTTAAAACAGCGGCGCAACTGTGGAGTGTCGCAGGAAATGCACGTAAACAGCGGCGAACCGTCGAAAGTGTCACGGAAACGCACGAGCAGCGGCGAACTGCCCAGGTGTCGTGGGAAACGCACGCAGCAGCGCGTAAACTGTTTAGTGTCACGGGAAACGCAGACGAAACAGCGGCGAAACTGTCGAGTGTCGCGAAACGCACGCAGCGGGCGGAAACTGTCGCAGTGTCGTGGGAAACGCACCAAAGCAGCGGCGAACTGTTGTGTCGCCGGGAAACGACGAAGCAGCGGCAAACTGTTTAGTGTCGCGGGAAACGCACGGTAAAGCAGCGGCAACTGTTTAGTGTCGCGGGAAACGCATTTCAAGCAGCGGCAAATTGTCGAATGTTCCCGGAAACACACGTAAAACAGCGGCGTAAAACTGCCGAAAAGTCGCAGTGTCGCGAAACGCACGGTACAGCGGCGAACTGTCGAAAGTCGTGGGAAACGCATTTAAAGCAGCGCGAAAACTGTCGCGTGTCACGGGAAACGCACGTAAAACAGCGGCAAAACTGTGGAGTGTCGCAGGAAATGCACGTAAACAGCGGCAAACTGTTTAGTGTCACGGGAAACGCATTTAAAGCAGCGGTAAACTGTTTAGCAAGTCGGGAAACGCATTTAAAAGCAGCGGCGTAAACTGTTTAGTGTCACGGGAAACGCACGGCAAAAGCAGCGGCGTAAACTGTCGAAAAGTCACGGGAAACGCATCGTAAAGCAGCGGCAACTGTTTAGTCACGGGAAACGCATTTAAAGCAGCGGCAAAACTTGTTTAGTGTCGCGGGAAACGCATTTAAAGCAGCGGGTAAAACTGTCGTAGCGTTCCCGGGAAACGCACGCAAAGCAGCGGCAAAACTGTCGAAAGTGTCGGGAAAACGCATCAAAACAGCGGCGTAAAACCGTCGAAAGTGCGTTCGGGAAACGCACGAAAAACAGCGGCGAAACTGTCGGTTAATATCGCGAAACGACGAAACAGCGCGCGAAACTGTCGAAAGTGTCGCAGGAAATGCATGCAGCAGCGTGGCAACCGTCGAAAACAGTGTCGCGAAACGACGTAAAACAGCGACGCAACCGTTTAGTGCGTCACGGAAACGACGAAACAGCGCGAAACTGTTTAATATCGCGAAACGCATCAAAACAGCGGCGAAACTGTCGAGTGTCGCAGGAAATGCACGAAAGCAGCGGCGAAATGTCGAAAAGTGTCGCGAAACGCAAAAACAGCGACGTAAACTGGTTTAATATCGCGAAACGCACGCAAAGCAGCGGCGAACTGTTTAGTGTCGTGGGAAACGCACTTTAAAACAGCGGCAAAACTGTTTAGTGTCGCGAAACGCATTTAAAACAGCGCGCGTAAAACTGTCGAAAAGTGCGTCGGGAAACGCATTTAAAGCAGCGCGGAAACTGTCGTCGCGGAAACGCACGTAAAGCAGCGGCAAAACTTTTAGTGTCGGGGGAAACGCATTTAAAACAGCGGCAAAATTGTTTAGTGTCGCTGGGAAACGCATTTAAAGAAGCAGGCGAAATCTGTTTAGTGTCGCGAAACGCATTAAAGCAGCGGCGTAAACCGTTTAGTGTCGGGAAACGCATTTAAAACAGCGGCAAAACTGTCGAAAAGTCGGTGTGGAAACGCACGAAACAGCGGCGAAACTGTCGGTGTCGCGAAACGCACGAAGCAGCGGCAACCGTTTATGTCGGGAAACGCATTTAGCAGCGGCGAAACTGTTTAATGTTCGGAAACGATTTAAACAGCGGCGAACTTGCCGAGTGTCGCGGGAAATGCACGAAAGCAGCGGCGAAACTGTCGAGTGTCGTGGGAAACGCATTTAAAGCAGCGGCGAAACTGCCGGCGTGTCACGGGAACGCATTTAGAAACAGCGGCGTAAAACTGTGGAGTGTCGCAGAAATGCACGTGAAACAGCGGCGAAACTGTTTAGTGTTCGGAAACGTGAAAACAGCGCGGGCGTAAACTGTTTAGTGTCACGGGAAACGCACGCAGCAGCGGCGAAACTGTCGAGTCACGGGAAACGCATTTAAAGCAGCGGCGAAACCGTTTAGTGTCACGGGAAACGCGAAAACAGCGGCGAAACTGTCGAGTGTCACGGGAAACGCACGAAAGCAGCGGCGAAACTGTCGAGTGTCTCGGGAAACGCACGAAAACAGCGGCGAAACTGTCGAGTGTCTCGGGAAACGCACGAAAACAGCGGCGAAACTGTCGAGTGTCTCGGGAAACGCACGAAAACAGCGGCGAAACTGTCGAGTGTCTCGGGAAACGCACGAAAACAGCGGCGAAACTGTCGAGTGTCTCGGGAAACGCACGAAAACAGCGGCGAAACTGTCGAGTGTCGCGGGAAACGCACGAAAACAGCGGTGAAACTGTCGAGTGTCGCGGGAAACGCACGAAAACAGCGGCGAAACTGTCGAGTGTCGCGGGAAACGCACGAAAACAGCGGCGAAACTGTCAAGTGTCTCGGGAAACGCACGAAAACAGCGGCGAAACTGTCGAATGTCTCGGGAAACGCACGAAAACAGCGGCGAAAACTGTCGGTGTCGCGGAAACGCACGAAAACAGCGGTGAAACTGTCGAGTGTCGCGGGAAATGCACGAAAGCAGCGGCGAAACTGTCGAGTGTCGTGGGAAACGCACGAAAACAGCGGCGAAACTGTCGAGTGTCACGGGAAATGCACGAAAACAGCGGCGAAACTGTCGAGTGTCTCGGGAAACGCACGAAAACAGCGGCGAAACTGTCGAGTGTCACGGGAAACGCACGAAAACAGCGGCGAAACTGTCGAGTGTCACGGGAAACGCACGAAAACAGCGGCGAAACTGTCGAGTGTCACGGGAAACGCACGAAAACAGCGGCGAAACTGTCGAGTGTCTCGGGAAACGCACGAAAACAGCGGCGAAACTGTCGAGTGTCTCGGGAAACGCACGAAAACAGCGGAAAAACTGTCGAGTGTCGCGGGAAACGCACGAAAACAGCGGCGAAACTGTCGAGTGTCGCGGAAACGCATTAAAGCAGCGGCGAAACTGTCGAGTGTCTCGGGAAACGCACGAAAGCAGCGAAACTGTCGAGTGTCTCGGGAAACGCACGAAAACAGCGGCGAAACTGTCGAGTGTCACGGGAAACGCACGAAAGCAGCGGCGAAACTGTCGAGTGTCGCGGGAAACGCACGAAAGCAGCGGCGAAACTGTCGAGTGTCGCGGGAAACGCACGAAAGCAGCGGCGAAACTGTCGAGTGTCGCGGGAAACGCACGAAAACAGCGGCGAAACTGTCGAGTGTCTCGGGAAACGCACGAAAACAGCGGCGAAACTGTCGAGTGTCGCGCTCAAGGACACGGTTCCAGTTCATGTGGAAATGTCTGAGGCAGTTTCACCAATAAAACAATCGTGAATGTTCTAGAGCGAGATCTAGACCAGGTTTAGTCCTGGTTTAGTCCAGCTTTAGTCCTGGTTTAGTCCTGGTTTAGCTGAAACATTTCAGCCAAAACCATCTCGATCTCCGTGGAGAAAAGCGTCTGACGAACCCTCCCCCGGGAAAGTGACATGATGCAGCTTTAAACTAAAACAAAACTGAATGGAGCCAAAACAGACGAAGCTTTTTAACGACAAATCTGCAGCAGCTTTTCACAAACTAAAGTGCAAAAACAACAAGAGCTTCAGCAGCGGCCCTCAGAGTGTTTAAAAGTCTGTTTCACTCTAGTTCTTTGGCGTTTCAGAGTCCGTTTCTGAGTCCGTTTCGCTCTGGTTCTTTGGCGTTTCAGAGTCCGTTTCTGAGTCCGTTTCGCTCTGGTTCTTTGGCGTTTCAGAGTCTGTTTCTGAGTCCGTTTCGCTCTGGTTCTTTGGCGTTTCAGAGTCTGTTTCTGAGTCCGTTTCGCTCTGGTTCTTCGGCGTTTCAGAGTCCGTTTCTGAGTCCGTTTCGCTCTGGTTCTTCGTTGTGACGCTCTGTGTTTCGATGCTTCTCAAACTTAATGCCCTGGAGCCGACTGCTGTTCTGAAGCAGCGACAAACTCAGCTTATTTATACGGTTCATTTTACTACAGGAGACCAGAAGTACACCCCGTTTAGACCCGGTTTAGACCTGGTTTAGACTTGGTTTAGACCTGGTTTAGACTCGGTTTAGACCTGGTTTAGACCCAATTTAGACCTGTGTTTTTACCTGGTTTAGACCTGTTTTAGGCCTGGTTTAGACCCGGTTTAGACCTGGTTTAGATCTGGACCACTGAGGGTTGCACTGACATCAGGACAGGTGGGAATAGAGAAGAAAGTTCTAACGTCTAATGTGGAGAATCACGGGAAATCGTCTAAAAGTGTTTTCATTTTCATCGTGGGATCAAGTGTCGAGTTTATTTCTTTTATCGTGACACGACTCTCCTCTTTCCTCTCTTTCCCCTTCTCTACCTCCTCCCTCTGTCCTCTCCTCTGTCCTCACACCTGCGTCACCATCGGCTCGTGGTGATAGTAGCTCAGAGCTTTCTCTCCCGACAGGATGGTCCCGTTGAGCGGGTGACACACTTCGCCGTTGTTGGGCTCGTACAGCGGCGCCATGTCCTCCATGAACTCCCCGGGCCAGTCTTCGCCTCCTCCCCTGCCGTCGTCCCCGTCCCCGTCCTCCTCGCCCTCCTTCTCCCACAGTGACGTCTCCACGTGGTGGTACTGCGTCGTGTCCTCGCACTCCATGCCGCGGTGGTAGAAGTAGCTGAAGTTGGAGACGATGACAGGCACGGGCAGGGAGATGGTGAGGACGCCCGCGATGGCGCACATGGAGCCCACCAGCTTCCCTCCCACCGTCTCCGGGTACATGTCGCCGTAGCCCACCGTGGTCATGGACACCACCGCCCACCAGAAGGCCTCGGGGATGCTCGTGAACAGCGTGTTGGGCCGGTCCACCTCGGCGAAGTACACGGCGCTGGAGAAGAGGATGACGCCGATGAAGAGGAAGAAAATGAGCAGCGCGAGCTCCCGGAGACTCGCTTTGAGAGTCTGACCGAGGATCTGCAGCCCCTTGGAGTGACGCGAGAGTTTGAAGATCCGGAAAACCCGGACGAGCCTGATGACGCGGATGAGGGCGAGCGATACGGACGGCTGCGTTCCCTTGTCCTTGGCGAGCTCGGTGCCGATGGTGACGAAGTACGGGATGATGGCGAACAAGTCGATGATGTTCATGACGTCTTTGCAGAACAGGATTTTGCTGGGAGCGCAGAAGAAGCGCACCAGCAGCTCGCAGGAGAACCAGCAGATGCAGATGGTCTCCACTATGAAGAAGGGGTCCTGGAACTGCGTGAAGCTCGGGGGGATGGTCACCGTCTCGTTGGCGATGTCCGGGTGAGGCTCCACCGAGTGTTGCTGCAAACACAAGGAAACAGAAGGAAAGTTTGAGCTGAATCTGCTTTTTGGGTCAAATTATTATCACGTAAATTTGTTTTGCTGTTTGTTGTGCGGCAGGAACCTGTTCGATCTCACTCTGTTTCTGTGGGATCGAGCAGGTGTTTGCCCCACAGAGGGGAGAACATGATCGGGCAATAAAAAGACATGAAGCCCACTGGATCTTCTCTCTATAAACTCTTAGTCCTAAAGGTTTAAATGAGTGGGCGGGTCTTCTTCCCTCTGTGAGTGGCAGGTTTTGGGCGGGCCGTGGGTTTTGGTGGATTTTGTCAGGTTTTGGGTGGGTCATGGCAGGTTATGGGCGGGTTTTGGCGAGTTTCGGGTGGGCTGTGGCAAGTTCTGGGCGGGCTGTGGGGTTGAGTGGGTGGGTCTTGGCAGGTTTTGGTGGATTTTGTCGGGTTTGGGCAGGTTATGGTGGGTTTTGGGCAGGTTATCGTGGATTTTGGCGGGTTTTGGACTGGTTTTGGTGAGTTTTGGGCAGGTTATGGTGGGTTTTGGGCAGGTTATGTTGGGTTTTGGGCAGGTTATGGTGGATTTTGGGCAGGTTATGGTGGATTTTGGCGGGTTTTGGACTGGTTTTGGTGAGTTTTGGGCAGGCCGTGGTGGGTTTTGGGCAGGCTTTGTTGAGTTTTGGAGGATTTTGGAGGGTTTTGGGCAGGTTATGGTGGGTTTTGGGCAGGTTTTGGCAGGTTCTGGGCGGGTTCCAGGCAGGCTGTGGGTTCCTTGGGGTGTTGGCTGTGACTCTTGGACGTCTCTGGTGTTGAAATGTTTGAATGTGGC
This sequence comes from Odontamblyopus rebecca, assembly GCA_030686955.1. NCBI lineage: Eukaryota > Metazoa > Chordata > Actinopteri > Gobiiformes > Gobiidae > Odontamblyopus > Odontamblyopus rebecca. The sequence goes on from CM060667.1 coordinate 2,532,063, forward strand.
TCGGCTCAGCTCTGCGGAAACCAGAACCCGATGTGCAGCTCCAGGGAGACGAGTAAACACGAGGGTGTAGTGTGTGCGGTAAACAGGCACCTGCCCCCTGCACCTGTCACCTGCCCCTGTCACCTGTCCTCTGCCCCTGTCTTAAGGTTCAGGTGCACTTTATGGCCCCCTCAGTGTCTCTGGATTAACCCTGTGCTGGTCTGGACTTGAGCTCAAGGATTTCTCTTTTTGTGGGGGAAACTCGCACAAACACAGTTTTTGATGCTCTAGAATAAAATGTATTTGTCATTGTAACAGATAAAACTTAACGAAGTGCAGGGAGCAATAAATAATTCAAGATAAAAAACATAATATCGCTATGGACAGTATCTCGGCCATCACATCCACATTCATAAATGTAAAATGTAAGAAACTGTGCTTTGATAGCTCCATATAGTGAGACCCCCCTCCCTTTGCTCTCCATGCTAAGCCAGTCCCCCTTCAGAGCGCCATCACAACACAATCAGCCCCCGTCCCACCAACTCCTGCACGTCACATCAGGTTTGTTTGCTGTGTTTTGTATATTTCTCACACATGCATGGATTTAAAGGGACAGTTGGGAGTTTTGGACATAGGGTTTTGTCATTTCCTGGTGATGCAGAGTGTTGGAGACGTGTGGAGACACTGTTTTAAATCTTCCTCCAGTCCTTGTATTTGCAGAGGTGCTGGTGCTGGGCTAGTGCAGGTCAACGGCCACAGTCGTCCTGCCACTAAAAACAGTCTGACCCACTCCACAGACCCGAGGAAAAACTATCAGAACTCCAGACTGTCCCTGTGAACGTCTGTGTCACAGAATCATTTTAGAGTCAAACCAACTGTTGCATTTGAAGCATTTCTGTCTGAGCAGCAGTGAGTTGTTCTTCCTGATAGAAGTTCGACAGCAGCGACTGATATATGAGAAAATAATCCCTAAATATTTGACGATTCATGTGACACAAGGTTAATTTTATTTCAATCATTATTCTCCGGACACAGACGTTCACAGGGACAGTCTGGAGTTCTAATAGTTTTTCCTCGGATCTGTGGAGTGGGTCAGACTGTTTTTAGTGGCAGGACGACTGTGGACATTGACCTGCACTAGCCCAGCACCAGCACCTCTGCAAATACAAGGACTGGAGGGAGATTTAAAAGTGTTTTCACACGTCTCCAACGCTCTGGATCACCAGGAAATGACAAAACCCTATGTCCAAAACTCCCAACTGCCCCTTTAACACATTTAATCCTGAATCGCCCTATGAAGTTTTCTGAATCTGAAATGAACTAAAAGCTTGAAAAAAAAAAAACAAGTTTGTGTAACACGGCGTCTTTAATGTGGTTATTTTAGGGTCTGGAGTGTGAGGAAATGCCGAACATTGAGGGAGTCCCTGGTCGTGGAGCCGATACTGTGATAACTGTGCTGAGCCGCCGTTTTCATCCGTCTGCACATTTTTATACGACTCTATCTTTGACCGCGCGATCCTCCTCATGTGAGAACGCGTCCGGTTTCAAAAATGTTTTTCAAATACCGGAGAGATTGTTTAACACCGACATCAGTCATTAGAAGAGTTTGGTGAGATATGACGTGCCTCACATGCACGAGAGGCGTTTAGAGCGACGGTCTCCCCGTGTCCTCCCTCTGCTCCGGTTTCTCCCATCAGCCCAGGACATGCGGCACAGGTCAAATCCTCCAGCTCAGGTCCGGACATCTGCCGGGCCCCACGCTGTAAAATCTAATCAGTCGACCTTACTTGAAACAATCTGGGAAACCGAATGCCTTGGAACATCGGACTAAAGTGGACTGTGAATCCAACGCTGAGCTCACGAGTAATTCCTCGGCGTCGTGCCCAGTAAATTCCTCTCTCATCTAACCGGGCCGAGCAAGTGAAGGGACTTTAGTTTCATTCACAGAACTCGCGTTGCGAAGCTGCGCCAACGAATCAGTCGGTTCCTCAAATCCGAACTCTGCGGTGGCCTTTAGTTTAAGAGGGAAACGGAGCTGGAGTCTTGGCAATAAAACGTCACTGCTGAAGTTTCTTGTCTCAATCAAGTCGACCTGAGTCTAACTGAAGTCATGAGCTTTTTCGCTTTGGAAGTAACAGTGACTTTACCACAATCATTAAGATCCACAAGTTAAGATCCAAAAACAACGTAATAAAGTCAAATTTTCTCAAAACTTCAGACCATCAGGGCGCTCCGACTCAGCGACCTGCGTGAAGTCGCCCCATCAAACTAAACCTACACAAAAACTGTGTCAGTCGTTTGTGCTGCAAAACATTTTGTTTGTGCGATTCTGGTTCCTCAGATATTTGCAGTTTTATTTTTGGTCGATGACGTCGTCCAGAACCTCAGAATGTGAAACAGCCTCAAAACAGAAGAAAATGATGTCAAAATGTTTGTATTTGGTTTGTGCTGTTTTGTGCTGTGACAGTTTCATTTGTGTGAGTTTATTTCTAAAATTCTTCATTATTATTTCTGTGGTAATTACAGGACGTCATTTCTGCTCAGCTGACGGAGACAAACTCCACAAAACTAGTGAAGAGAAACAACCTGAGGCTGAGGAAAAGTCTGTGTTATTATAGAAAATATGAACCAAAAGCAAATGACTAAAGAAACAGACTTTTCCTCAGCCTCAGGTCGTTTCTCTTCTCTAGTTTTGTGGAGTTTGTCTCCGTCAGCTGAGCAGAAATGACGTCCTGTAATTACCACAGAAATAATAATGAAGAATTTTAGAAATAAACTCACACAAATGAAACTGTCACAGCACAAAACAGCACAAACCAAATACAAACGTTTGACATCATTTTCTTCCTGTTTTGAGGCTGTTTCACATTCTGAGGTTCTGGACGACGTCATCGACCAAAATAAAACTGTGAATATCTGAAGAACCAAAACGAAGCACGAGCGAAACTTTTTGCAGCACAAACAATTGACACATGTTTTGTGCAGGTTTGTGTTTGATGGGGCGACTTCACACACTCAAACTCCAAACACACGACTCAAATCCAGCGACATGAGCACATTTACATGATAAAAACATGTCTATGCAGATACACGTTCAGTTTTAAACACAATATGAAACATTCAGCCTAATAGAAAATAACTTTATAGTTTCTTTTCATCTCGGTAAAGTCGGGGAGCACAGCGCCTCTTGGCTGATTGACTCTTTGGCTTTTCGCTCAGATTTCCAAATATGCTCCCTGGCTGCAGATTTGCCAGCATAACTGCTGGCCTCAGTGAGCCTCATTTGGCTGGAGTCAGTCTGTGGTCAAACCATTTCACTCCCCCAAGTTTGTGCACGACCGATCGCAGCCGTTTATTCGCTCTGTGGCTCAACTTCATTCCATTTTCTTAATACTTTTTTTAATCTGAGCGTCTGAGCTTCTTAATGTGGAAAAACCAAAAATAGAAAACGGAAACAGAGCAGAAAGAGCGTGAGGCCCGTGCCCTTCCCAGAGCCACAGGCCTCATACGCCCAGGACACATTTGTGACCCGTGTGGCCTTTCGGGAGCATCTCAGACATGAACGATATGACTTCCCTCACTCGGACTGAGACTCTTCTCTTTATCTAATCCTTCGCCGCCGGTCGCAGCGTAAATGCGTCTGAACGTTTGTGCTGGTCTGAAACGAGGACGTGTGAAGTGTGAAGTGTGAAGTGTGAAGTGTGAAGTGTTCCTGGGGCCGTCGCTCGTGGAATCCTCTGAGTCATGGTTTTGGTTCAGTCGGGTGAACGGCTCAATACGAACGAAACACGAGCTTCACACGAGCTTCACAGGAGCTTCACAGGAGCTTCACAGGAGCACATGGAAATGTCACGCTGTTATGACAAGTTTTACAGCCTGTGGGGCAGAGGGCAGAGGGAGGAGAGGAACAGGGGGAGAGGAAGGAGAGAGGAGAGGGAAGGAGAGAGGGGGCAGGGAAGGAGAGAGGGGGCAGGGAAGGAGAGAGGGGGTAGGGAAGAGGAGCTTTGGGGGAGAGTTTCTATGAAAGTCCATGTTTAGGCCTGGAGTAAAGCCGCCGCCTGGTGCAGCTGCAGGTTTGATGTACAAATCCCGAGGCCCCGTTTACACGTACACGGGTATTTTTAAAAACGGAGAAATTTCCCTTCGTTTCTTTTACACACAAATGGAGAATTCGCCTCTGTTACGACCCAGCTCTGCCAGGGACCAGGAAGTAACAAAATAACCCAGATGTACATTTGTGATGTCATTTCATTAAAAGGAATGTACAAGGTAAATTAAACAAAACAGGCTAAAATATGTGCAGAAAATAACCTAAACTAAGAAAGAAAATGACTGAAATAACGAGTTTTGTGCCTAAACGGGTCACGTAGATCTGTACAAAACAAAACAAGGGACAGAATGAGGGACACATAACAAAATCACAAATGTCCCTAAAGTCACCTACACCTACAGACAGAATCAAGCGACGACTAAAAAGACACAAAACAGAACTAAACTAAAATAGTGTCTCTCACAAAGTTAAACTAACAACACTAATGAGACACGGACACAAAATGGCCCCAAAGACCTGCAGAACAGGTGAGAGGAGCCTCCATGAACAGGAGGAGGCTGGAGGTGAGGAGGGAGGAAACTCCTTAAACAGGAGGAGGAGGCTGGAGGTGAGGAGGGAGGAAACTCCTTAAACAGGAGGAGGAGGCTGGAGGTGAGGAGGGAGGAAACTCCTTAAACAGGAGGAGGAGGCTGGAGGTGAGGAGGGAGGAAACTCCTTAAACAGGAGGAGGAGGCTGGAGGTGAGGAGGGAGGAAACTCCTTAAACAGGAGGAGGAGGCTGGAGGTGAGGAGGGAGGAAACTCCTTAAACGTTTACTACACGTCTGCTCCGTCCGCTGGTTTTTCACACGTTTACTACACGTCTGCTCCGTCCGCTGGTTTTTCACACGTTTACTACACGTCTGTGCTCCGTCCGCTGGTTTTTCACACGTTTACTACACGTCTGTGCTCCGTCCGCTGGTTTTTCACACGTTTACTACACGTCTGCTCCGTCCGCTGGTTTTTCACACGTTTACTACACGTCTGCTCCGTCCGCTGGTTTTTCACACGTTTACTACACGTCTGTGCTCTGTCCGCTGGTTTTTCACATGTTTACAACACGTCTGTGCTCCGTCCGCTGGTTTTTCACATGTTTACAACACGTCTGTGCTCTGTCCGCTGGTTTTTCACACGTTTACTACACGTCTGTGCTCTGTCCGCTGGTTTTTCACATGTTTACAACACGTCTGTGCTCTGTCCGCTGGTTTTTCACATGTTTACAACACGTCTGTGCTCCGTCCGCTGGTTTTTCACACGTTTACTACACGTCTGTGCTCTGTCCGCTGGTTTTTCACATGTTTACTACACGTCTGTGCTCTGTCCGCTGGTTTTTCACACGTTTACAACACGTCTGTGCTCCGTCCGCTGGTTTTTCAATTCAATTCAATTCAAATAACTTTATTTATCCGTTAGGAACTTCGTTTGCAGACAGAGCACCAGCACAAGTGAAGACTCCACACAAACATTAATAAAAAGCACATTCACATCACACATCAAGCACACATCAAATGCATAATAATAAATAGATCAATAAAAGATACATCCATAACAGCACCTCTCACTTCCCCAATGCAGATTAGCTGCCCATGTGGCTTCATCAGCCATTTAACAGGCGAATGGAGGAGGGAATAAAACTGGACGTGGCCCTCTGAGTTTTAAGTGAGAGGGACCTGAACCTCCGTCCTGATGGTAACAGGCTGTAGAGTGAGTGAAGAGTGTGTGAGTCTGTGGAGATCTGTGTGCCCTATTTTCACACGTTTACAACACGTCTGTGCTCCGTCCGCTGGTTTTTCACACGTTTACTACACGTCTGTGCTCCGTCCGCTGGTTTTTCACACACGTTTACTACACGTCTGTGCTCCGTCCGCTGGTTTTTCACACGTTTACTACACGTCTGTGCTCTGTCCGCTGGTTTTTCACATGTTTACAACACGTCTGTGCTCCGTCCGCTGGTTTTTCACATGTTTACAACACGTCTGTGCTCCGTCCGCTGGTTTTTCACATGTTTACAACACGTCTGTGCTCCGTCCGCTGGTTTTTCACATGTTTACAACACGTCTGTGCTCCGTCCGCTGGTTTTTCACACGTTTACTACACGTCTGTGCTCTGTCCGCTGGTTTTTCACACATTTACTCCACGTCTGTGCTCCGTCCGCTGGTTTTTCACACACACGTTTACTACACGTCTGCTCCGTCCGCTGGTTTTTCACACGTTTACTACACGTCTGAGCTCAGTCCTCTGGTTTATCACACATTTACTACACGTCTGTGCTCCGTCCGCTGGTTTTTCACACGTTTACTACACGTCTGTGCTCCGTCCGCTGGTTTTTCACCACGTTTACTACACGTCTGTGCTCCGTCCGCTGGTTTTTCACACACGTTTACTACACGTCTGTGCTCCGTCCGCTGGTTTTTCACACGTTTACTACACGTCTGTGCTCCGTCCGCTGGTTTTTCACCACGTTTACTACACGTCTGTGCTCCGTCCGCTGGTTTTTCACACGTTTACTACACGTCTGGGCTCCGGCCGCTTGTTTTTCTCACTTTTACTACACGTCTGTGCTCCGTCCTCTGGTTTTTCACACGTTTACTACACGTCTGCTCCGTCCGCTGGTTTTTCACACGTTTACTACACGTCTGCTCCGTCCGCTGGTTTTTCACACGTTTACTACACGTCTGTGCTCCGTCCGCTGGTTTTTCACACGTTTACTACACGTCTGTGCTCCGTCTGCTGGTTTTTCACACGTTTACTACACGTCTGTGCTCCGTCCGCTGGTTTTTCACCACGTTTACTACACGTCTGTGCTCCGTCCGCTGGTTTTTCACCACGTTTACTACCACGCGTCTGTGCTCCGTCCGCTGGTTTTTCACACGTTTACTACACGTCTGTGCTCCGTCCGCTGGTTTTTCACACGTTTACTACACGTCTGTGCTCCGTCCGCTGGTTTTTCACACGTTTACTACACGTCTGTGCTCCGTCCACTGGTTTTTCACACACGTTTACTACACGTCTGCTCCGTCCGCTGGTTTTTCACACGTTTACTACACGTCTGTGCTCCGTCCGCTGGTTTTTCACACGTTTACTACACGTCTGTGCTCCGTCCGCTGGTTTTTCACACGTTTACTACACGTCTGCTCCGTCCGCTGGTTTTTCACACGTTTACTACACGTCTGTGCTCCGTCCGCTGGTTTTTCACACGTTTACTACACGTCTGTGCTCCGTCCGCTGGTTTTTCACACGTTTACTACACGTCTGTGCTCCGTCCGCTGGTTTTTCACACGTTTACTACACGTCTGTGCTCCGTCCGCTGGTTTTTCACACGTTTACTACACGTCTGTGCTCCGTCCACTGGTCCTGCTCCTCACGTGAGCTTCATTTCCTGGAGGCTGTTGCTGCTTGTGTCTGTCTTGAGTTGATTTCTCCCATAAAGTGCAAAGTGATCACAAACTGCTTGTGTTCGCCTGACAGGGGCCGACAGGGGCCGACAGGGGCCGACAGGGACCGACAGGGACCGACAGGGACCGACAGTTTTCGGAAATATTGGAGTCGAACCCTCAACCCCGACGTAAGAGAGGAGCTGAACCACAACCTCTGGGTCTGTGGGCGAACACCAACCACTGAGCCACCGGGACAAGACTAAAGGTCAAAACCAGGACTGAACCAGGACTAAACCAGGACTGAACCAGGACTGAACCAGGTCTGAACCAGGACTAAACCAGGACTAAACCAGGACTGAACCAGGACTGAACCAGGACTTTGCCACTGTTAAACCAGGACTAACATGAGTGGCCTTGTGTGTGTGTGTATAGTGTGTGTGTGTATAGTGTGTATGTGTGTATGTATGTGTGTATAGTGTGTGTGTATGTGTGTGTGTGTATAGTGTGTATAGTGTGTGTGTATAGTGTGTATGTGTGTGTATAGTGTGTGTATAGTGTGTATAGTGTGTGTGTGTGTGCGTATAGTGTGTGTGTGTATAGTGTGTATGTGTGTATGTATGTGTGTATAGTGTGTGTGTATGTGTGTGTGTGTATAGTGTGTATAGTGTGTGTGTATAGTGTGTATGTGTGTGTACGTGTGTATGTGTGTGTGTATAGTGTGTGTATAGTGTGTGTGCATAGTGTGTATAGTGTGTGTGTGTGTATAGTGTGTATGTGTGTGTACGTGTGTGTATAGTGTGTGTGTATAGTGTGTGTGTTTAGTGTGTGTATAGTGTGTGTGTATAGTGTGTGTGTATAGGGTGTGTATAGTGTGTGTGTTTGTGGGTATTGTGTGTGTACGTGTGTGTATAGTGTGTGTTTAGTGTGTGTATAGTGTGTGTGTACAGTGTGTGTGTAGTGTGTGTATAGTGTGTGTGTATAGTGTGTGTGTGTGTGTGTGTATAGTGTGTGTGTGTATAGTGTGTGTGTATAGTGTGTGTGTGTGTGTGTATAGTGTGTGTGTGTATAGTGTGTGTATAGTGTGTGTGTGTGTGTGTATAGTGTGTGTGTGTATAGTGTGTGTGTATAGTGTGTGTGTATAGTGTGTGTGTGTATAGTGTGTGTTTAGTGTGTGTGTGTGTGTGTGTATAGTGTGTGTGTGTATAGTGTGTGTGTGTATAGTGTGTGTGTGTATAGTGTGTGTATAGTGTGTGTGTGTGTATAGTGTGTGTGTGTATAGTGTGTGTGTCGTCCTTGTGAGGTTTGGCGTCTCTGTGAATGGCCGCGGTGTCCGTTTCCGTGGCGATGGTCAGAAGTGTGTCGTGTGCAGCGCGTGACTCACGGTTTATTAATACGGGCCGAGTTTATGCGGAGAGTCCAGCGCTAAATTTAACCCCCTGGATCTGAGCGGAGTAACACGAGCTCACGCCTCACTGTGTCCCACACTTAAACGTCCTCACACACCTGCAGCAAAACACAACAAAACTCAACAAAACGCAACAAAACGCAGCAAAACACAACAAAACCCAACAAAACCCAACAAAACCCAACAAAACTCAACAAAACCCAACAAAACGCAGCAAAACACAACAAAACTCAACAAAACGCAGCAAAACACAACAAAACACAACAAAACCCAACAAAACCCAACAAAACTCAACAAAACCCAACAAAACGCAGCAAAACCCAACAAAACGCAACAAAACGCAGCAAAACACAACAAAACACAACAAAACCCAACAAAACCCAACAAAACTCAACAAAACCCAACAAAACTCAACAAAACGCAACAAAACGCAGCAAAACCCAACAAAACTCAAGAAAACTCAACAAAACCCAACAAAACTCAACAAAACGCAACAAAACCCAACAAAACCCAACAAAACTCAACAAAACCCAACAAAACACAACAAAACACAACAAAACTCAAAAAAACTCAACAAAACACAACAAAACTCAACAAAACTCAACAAAACACAACAAAAACCAACAAAACCCAACAAAACACAACAAAACTCAACAAAACGCAGCAAAACACAACAAAACTCAACAAAACGCAACAAAACGCAGCAAAACCCAACAAAACCCAACAAAACCCAACAAAACCCAACAAAACCCAACAAAACCCAACAAAACCCAACAAAACTCAACAAAACCCAACAAAAACCAACAAAACCCAACAAAACTCAACAAAACCCAACAAAACCCAACAAACCCAACAAAACCCAACAAAACTCAACAATCAACAAAATGCAGCAAAACGCAGCAAAACGCAACAAAACTCAACAAAACTCAACAAAACCCAACAAAACGCAGCAAAACACAACAAAACGCAGCAAAACACAACAAAACACAACAAAACCCAACAAACCCAACAAAACTCAACAAAACCCAACAAAACGCAGCAAAACCCAACAAAACGCAACAAAACGCAGCAAAACACAACAAAACACAACAAAACCCAACAAAACCCAACAAAACTCAACAAAACCCAACAAAACCCAACAAAACCCAACAAAACTCAACAAAACCCAACAAAAACCAACAAAACCCAACAAAACCCAACAAAACTCAACAAAACGCAGCAAAACACAACAAAACTCAACAAAACGCAACAAAACGCAGCAAAACCCAACAAAACCCAACAAAACCCAACAAAACCCAACAAAACCCAACAAAACCCAACAAAAACCAACAAAACCCAACAAAACTCAACAAAACCCAACAAAACGCAGCAAAACACAACAAAACTCAACAAAACGCAACAAAACGCAGCAAAACACAACAAAACCCAACAAAACCCAACAAAACTCAACAAAACCCAACAAAACCCAACAAAACCCAACAAAACGCAACAAAACGCAGCAAAACACAACAAAACCCAACAAAACCCAACAAAACTCAACAAAACCCAACAAAACCCAACAAAACCCAACAAAACTCAACAAAACCCAACAAAATGCAGCAAAACGCAGCAAAACGCAACAAAACTCAACAAAACTCAACAAAACTCAACAAAACTCAACAAAACCCAACAAAACCCAACAAAACTCAACAAAACCCAACAAAACCCAACAAAACTCAACAAAACTCAACAAAACCCAACAAAACCCAACAAAACCCAACAAAACTCAACAAAACTCAACAAAACCCAACAAAACGAGGTAGAAACACTTCAATCTACCAGAAAAACACTTCAAAGTAGTGAAATAATATGTCTGTAGCAGCAACATCACGACCTCTAGACGAGCCTGGGAGTTATAATAGCAGTAAATGATCATGGAAAACCACGTTAGACATATAAAAACAAACAATATACAGAGAACTGTCTTAGTTATAACCAGAGATGGGTAAATAAGTCTTTCTCGAATATTCGGAGTGAAGATGAATTGTTCCAGTCTGACGGAGCTCTGAATCTAAACGCTCTTTGTCCGATGACTCTGGAGGTCCCAGTACAACAGAGGAAGGGTTTTCGAACTGTCTAAGTGAGGACGGTGATGGGACTATTGTTGGAGGTGGGATGGACAGAAAAGAAAAATGGATTTAAAGATGAACTGTAACCAGTGGAAGTCCCATGTTTCATACAGAACCTGGATGTGGCATGTGGACACTGCAGGCTGAATCTACACAGACTGTTGAAGGTGACGCACAGAAGACGAAGGGGAAGCATCGGAGGTGTTCTGATAAATGAAATCACCACTTACCAACGTACAGTGAATCCACCCATTATCTTACAGAAACGAGCTGTGCAAATTGTCCGTAAAGTTGGTTTTCTAGAGCCCATCGTCTTTTTATTCAATCCAAGCTCCTAAAGAACCCTGACCTTGTAAAATATCACACGCTTTCGAGCATTCAACAGTTTACGACCAACTGATCCACAAAACTTGTTCAAAATGAGAGAGAAAAAAGTGTTTGGACATTTTAAATTGCCCAGTGTTCAAACTAGTCGTAAAAGTTTCTGTGTGTCTATATGTGGTCTGGATCAGTCTGGATACACGTCTCAAACGAGGCCAAAATATCCATAAATTCAAGTTGTTCCATAAACATGTGGTCTGGTCACAGTTTGTACAGAGTGGGTCTTAGTATCAGAACAAACTGTCTTTTCTACAGCAGGTTTATGCTGTTATTTCCTGTCTGTCGCTGTATGTGCAGTTTTACCCTTACTTATATTTGTCATTGCAGATTATTATTGCAATATGATAATTATGTTATGAAGCTGGAACAGTTATTCACTTGTAAATAGTTCATGTAGTTAATGTAAAATGTCTGGAAAATGAAAAAGAAGCTCATTGTGTTAGATTAGAAGAGGAGGTGGGATCTTCCTGCTCCTTTCTGGGCAAAATATTTAGTCGTTGTTTTTGTTATTTCTATCAGGATTTCTCTCATGTTATGTGTTCCACTGTAAAAGAACGTAAACTTCTTAATTGCCCAAAATAAATTGAAAATCTCAGCCACATCAGAGAAATGTGCAGCCGTTCGGTCTGTGATTAAGGTTCATGTTTTTACTGCCGTGGAGCAGCGGTGGAGCAGCGGTGGAGCAGCGGTGGAGCAGCGGTGGAGCAGCTGTGGAGCAGCGGTGGAGCAGCGGTGGAGCAGCAGTGGAGCAGCGGTGGAGCAGCAGTGGAGCAGCGGTGGAGCAGCAGTGGAGCAGCAGTGGAGCAGCAGTGGAGCAGCGGTGGAGCAGCAGTGGAGCAGCGGTGGAGCAGCAGTGGAGCAGCGGTGGAGCAGCAGTGGAGCAGCGGTGGAGCAGCGGTGGAGCAGCGGTGGAGCAGCGGTGGAGCAGCGGTGGAGCAGCGGTGGAGCAGCGGTGGAGCAGCGGTGGAGCAGCAGTGGAGCAGCAGTGGAGCAGCTGAATCCAAACAGATCCTGTTCTGCACAAACTGGTCTATTTAAGAACGGCCGCGGATAAAACCCGTGTGAACCAAGGCCACAGACGCCGGGCGGTGAAACACAAACACAAAACTGCAGACAGACAAGAGAGCTGTGTGTAACTGTGTGTAACTGTGTGTAACTGTGTGTAACTGTGTGTAACTGTGTGTAACTGTGTGTAACTGTGTAACTGTGTGTAACTGTGTGTAACTGTGTGTAACTGTGTGTAACTGTGTGTAACTGTGTAACTGTGTGTAACTGTGTGTAACTGTGTGTAACTGTGTGTAACTGTGTGTAACTGTGTGTAACTGTGTGTAACTGTGTGTAACTGTGTGTAACTGTGTGTAACTGTGTGTAACTGTGTGTAACTGTGTGTAACTGTGTGTAACTGTGTGTAACTGTGTGTAAGTGTGTGTAACTGTGTGTAACTGTGTGTAACTGTGTGTAACTGTGTGTAACTGTGTGCGACTGTGTGTAACTGTGTGTAAGTGTGTGTAACTGTGTGTAAGTGTGTGTAACTGTGTGTAAGTGTGTGTAAGTGTGTGTAACTGTGTGTAAGTGTGTGTAACTGTGTGTAACTGTGTGTAACTGTGTGTAACTGTGTGTAACTGTGTGTAACTGTGTGTAACTGTGTGTAACTGTGTGTAACTGTGTGTAACTGTGTGTAGCTGTGTGTAACTGTGTGTAACTGTGTGTAACTGTGTGTAACTGTGTGTAGCTGTGTGTAACTGTGTGTAACTGTGTGTAACTGTGTGTAACTGTGTAACTGTGTGTAACTGTGTGTAACTGTGTGTAACTGTGTGTAACTGTGTAACTGTGTGTAACTGTGTGTAACTGTGTGTAACTGTGTGTAACTGTGTGTAACTGTGTAACTGTGTGTAACTGTGTGTAACTGTGTGTAACTGTGTAACTGTGTGTAACTGTGTGTAACTGTGTGTAACTGTGTGTAACTGTGTGTAACTGTGTGTAACTGTGTAACTGTGTGTAACTGTGTGTAACTGTGTGTAGCTGTGTGTAACTGTGTGTAACTGTGTGTAACTGTGTGTAACTGTGTGTAACTGTGTGTAACTGTGTAACTGTGTGTAACTGTGTGTAACTGTGTGTAACTGTGTGTAACTGTGTAACTGTGTGTAACTGTGTGTAACTGTGTGTAACTGTGTGTAACTGTGTAACTGTGTGTAACTGTGTGTAACTGTGTGTAACTGTGTGTAACTGTGTGTAACTGTGTAACTGTGTGTAACTGTGTGTAACTGTGTGTAACTGTGTGTAACTGTGTGTAGCTGTGTGTAACTGTGTGTAACTGTGTGTAACTGTGTGTAACTGTGTGTAACTGTGTGTAACTGTGTGTAACTGTGTAACTGTGTGTAACTGTGTGTAACTGTGTGTAACTGTGTGTAACTGTGTGTAACTGTGTGTAACTGTGTAACTGTGTGTAACTGTGTGTAACTGTGTGTAACTGTGTGTAACTGTGTGTAACTGTGTGTAACTGTGTAACTGTGTGTAACTGTGTGTAACTGTGTGTAACTGTGTAACTGTGTGTAACTGTGTGTAACTGTGTGTAACTGTGTGTAACTGTGTAACTGTGTGTAACTGTGTGTAACTGTGTAACTGTGTGTAACTGTGTGTAACTGTGTGTAACTGTGTGTAACTGTGTAACTGTGTGTAACTGTGTGTAACTGTGTGTAACTGTGTGTAACTGTGTAACTGTGTGTAACTGTGTGTAACTGTGTGTAACTGTGTGTAACTGTGTGTAACTGTGTAACTGTGTGTAACTGTGTGTAACTGTGTGTAACTGTGTAACTGTGTGTAACTGTGTGTAACTGTGTGTAACTGTGTGTAACTGTGTGTAACTGTGTGTAACTGTGTGTAACTGTGTAACTGTGTGTAACTGTGTGTAACTGTGTGTAACTGTGTGTAACTGTGTGTAACTGTGCTCCTCTGCTCCTCTCCATCTTCTAATGTCGTTTCCTCCTCAAAACTGGTGGATTGTAATCATAAAATAGTGAATCAAGTGCGTTATTGAAGTTGAACTCAGCCCGTCTGAAGCTAAAAGTTTCTAGAGGAGGTGGAATTCTGTCAGGAGCCAAAAAACAGCACAGATCAGTGTTTCCTCGGTGGAGATCTCACTGTGGCAGTGAGTCTGTCAAGGCAACAAACTAGTGTAGTGATGGGGGCAAGTTCTGAACTAGTGTAGTGATGGGGGCAAGTTCTGAACTAGTGCAGTGATGGGGGCAAGTCCTGAACTTCCACATAAAACTGGTTTGCTTCAGACTGAAGAAGCTTAACTCCACTTTAACCCATCTGACAACAGCCACGAGTCTAACAAACCAAACGCTCTGCCTGGTTCACTCATTAGTGTCTGGAAACGTTAGAAAACAACTTTATAAGCACCTCACACTTCCCTCTGTTGATTTCCCACTGCACAAAAACCCAAAAGACTCGATCACTGATGTTGTTTCTCATCCCGTTTATTTACCAGTGAATTATATTTTTTGAAAAATGCTAAAAAAAACCATTCCTGAACCATTTTCTTTCAACAACTTTCAGTTTCTCTTCTTCTCCGTCAGTCGTCGATCTTCACTTGTTGCTTCTGGAGTCGACAGTCGAGTCTTTTGGGCTTTTGTGCAGTGGGAAATCAGCAGAGGGAAGTCTCCACCACCGCCTTGACTAACCGATTTTCTGCAGGAGTCCTGGTTTAGTCCTGGTTTAGTCCTGGTTTAGTCCTGGTTTAGTCCTGGTTTAGTCCTGGTTCAGTCCTGGTTTAGTCCTGGTTTAGTCCTGGTTTAGTCCTGGTTTAGTCCTGGTTCAGTCCTGGTTCAGTCCTGGTTCAGTCCTGGTTTAGTCCTGGTTCAGTCCTGGTTCAGTCCTGGTTTAGTCCTGGTTCAGTCCTGGTTTAGTCCTGGTTCAGTCCTGGTTCAGTCCTGGTGATCAGCTCGGTGGTCCATGACGTACGCAGACACTCCACATTTATCTGTTTATACATTTTTCATTTTGGTTTTGGAGACAAATCATGAAGAAAAGAGTTGTAAAAATGTTTTCTTATTTTTGGTTTTATTTTGAAAAACGAATGAACGAACGAGGACCCCTATGAACTAACATCAAGGACCATGTTCTCCACCCTCCTGTGGGCTCCACCTGCAGAGGGGTTCATAGGGGGTCAGGTGCTATGAGTATTGGGCAGAAAACTGCCCCCGCGACCCAGCCGGATTAAGCGGGAGAAGATGGATGGATGGAATGAACGAACGATACACAGATTTTTGCTCAGCGATGCTCAATTGTTCTGTGATTTGGAAGGTTGTGGTTTGATTAATCGTCACATCTCGGCTGATCGCCCTCGTTTTGTTTCATTTCATATTTGAGAAATCCTGGTTTATTTAGTTTATTATTTAGTCTGTCTGCATCTCCAAAGCTCAAAATGCTCTGCTCCACCTTCTGACATCAGAACTTTCCAAGTGAACAGCTCCTTTTAGCTTTAGTTCAGCAAAGATCGGCATTTCCACAGCTGAAATGATCCACATGATTCTAGTGAAGGTGAGTGGAGGTGGAAAAGTGAGACAGACCTGGGCTGGTTTTTGCTCAGTAGAAAGAACTTTACAGATCAGAAAATAGTTTAAAAGAGGCTGTAATGTGGAGGCGGCGCTGCTCTGAAGTCGTATTAATACTTTACAGCAGTTAAAGTGCAGAGTGCAGGACATGTCTCTGTTATATTGTGTTTCGGAGTCGGCTTCTTCTCTGTCGCCTCGTGCACTTTTCCTCCGGGTTTAACTGTTCCAGGATCAGATTTAACAAGTCCTGTCCAAAATACTCTCCAGGACCTTCCCCCTCACCTCCATTCCCCTCATCTACAGCCGTTCACTCACTGAGATTTTATTACATTGATTTTCTTATGAAACAGATTCTCCTGTGTCTGTCCTCTGAGTGTTCTCCTGTCCTTCAGGGCCAAATCTAGAGCCTCAGATAAATGAGTTTAGAGCTTCGCTTGTTGATTCTGTAGTTTTTACTCATACGCCGCCATGTTTGTTTGGACACAAACAGTGTTTCCTCTTCAGAAGGAGGAAGAGGAGGAGAAGAGGAGGAGGGTGAAGAGTAGAACGAGGCCAGTGACCCGGGATGGCAGTGCCGGGGCCCCACCCTGGAGCCAGGCCTGGGGTGGGTGCACGTGGGCAAGGGCCTGGTGGCCTTTCCCCACGGGGCCCTGGGCACAGCCCGAAGGAGCGACGTGGGGCCATCCTCCCGTGGACCCACCACCCGCAGGAGGGGCCATAGGGGCCCCTGAGAGGAGATCTGAGCAGCAGTCGAAGGCAAAGGCCTCGTGACCGGATCTCCAGACATGACACTGGCTCCTGGACGCCTCCCTCAGGAGGTGTTCATGTCCCACCGGGAGGAGGCCCCGGGGAACACCCAGGACCTGCTGGAGGGACTCTGTCTCTGGGCCTGGGAACACCTCAGGGTCCAGGAGGAGCTGGAGGAAGTGTCTGGGGTGAAGGAAGTCTGGAAGTCCCTGTTAGACTGATGCCCCTACGACCCGGCCCCGTATAAGAGGAGGAACATGGACGGAGGGAGACCAAGTGTTTCTCTGATTGGTCGCTCCACCTGTCAGTCACCCCCATCAGAAACTAGAGAGACACAGATTCAGACCCAAACGTCTGTAGAGTTAGAGTAAAAGTAAAAGTAAAAGTAAAAGTAAAAGTAAAAGTAAAAGTAAAAGTAAAAGTAAAAGTAAAGTCTGGGTGATGTGAGGAGCCGGTGGTGCAGATGAGCTACAGTTGCTCCTGCTCAGTGTGGACTGAAGGAATAATGACGCTGCAGAGTTCGGAGCGGCTGGACAGGTCTGTAAAACACCGTTATTATTAAATTATGTTATAAAACGTGTGGTGTGGGAAAGGGACAGAGAAAGCTCCATCTGACTGAGCACTCAGACAGCGCCACCTGGAGCTAAACTGATGTCAAACAGTTTGAAACACGTGGAATAAACGGCGTGGTCATGACTTAACGACATAGTGAGGCGTAGTTCTCTCGAGTCCACACTCTGCCTCATGAGCTCCTTGGCGTCTGAACTGTTCCTTCTGCTGCTGGAGAAGTGTCTGACCTCAGATTGTTTTAGGTGTTTAACGAAGTGTGACCCGTCAGCACCTCCTCAGGTCCTGTGAGCGCTTCATTATTTTAAACCCTTCTGAACCAGAGTGTGTAACCCGATCTCCGTTATCTCAGTTTGTCCATGTGCTGTTGTGGAAGAACAGTGAAGATATTTGACGCGTTTGACGTATTTAAACATCCAAAAGGCTTCAGAATTTGGAGCAGCTGAAGAATTCGCTGCGTCTGATACGACACGAGTTACAGTGACTGATTGTGTTTGTTAAGGGGGGAGATGTGCACGGAGACAAAGAACATTTTAGTACTGGACTCATTTTTAGGAAACATGCGTCTGAAACTCCTGTGTAAAGGTGCAAAGGGATGTTGGTGTTTGGTTCATTTTACCCTCCATTTTTGTGCAAAACTTGAACCTCGACTGTGACATTTACAGGGAGATTTTTAAATATCAGTTGAATATATCTGTTCATGTTCATCGCCCAAACCTTCCCCACGTTTAAGAGCCAAACCGTGGCTGATCTGTGGTGCGTCTCACCTCTCTGAGCTCCTTCTCGTGTCTGAACTCGGGCAGCGTCTCCAGGCAGAAGATGAGGATGGACACCACGATCACCATGACGCTGATGATGGCGATGATCCTGGCGGCGCTCGAAGACTCCGGATACTCAAAGAGCATCCACAGCCTCTTCTGCAGCGCCCCCTGTGGCAGGGGCCTCTCCTCCTCCTTCATAAAGCCCTCGTCCTCCTTAAATCGGTCCATCACCTCCTCTCCGAGCTCGTAGAACCTCAGCTCCTCCATGAACATGTCCAGAGGGACGTTGGTGGGTCTGCGGAGCCTCCCGCCCGACTGGTAGAAGTACAGGATGGCGTCGAAGCAAACGCGGCTCCGGTCTAAGAACAGCTCGTTCCTCAGTGGGTCGAAGTATCGTATTCGGCGTTTGGGGTCCCCCAGCAGAGAATCGGGGAACTGCGCCAGGGTCCGGAGCTGCGTCTCGTACCTCATCCCCGACACGTTTATGGCGAGGCGGTCGGTGAGCGACCATCCCCCTCTCCACGCACACCGGCGCCTCGTGGGGACCTTCTCGCTGATGTCCTTCTCCAGACGGTTGTTCTTGTCTTTAGTTTCTTTACATTCGTCCAGTTTGAGTTTCTCTTCACTCGAGCTGTCGCCGTCCTCTTTGTCCATCTTCCCGGACGATGGGCTTCACGTCCCTCCAGTCGTTTTGTGTCACTGCAAAAAGACAAAGAGTTTAGAGACATTCAAAGAATCATTTTAACTGTACTAACTGTACTGACGAACTTTCTGTCGTTACCATGTCTAAAGTTAATTTAACTGTGTCATGCTGATAAGGTTTGGCGTAACAGCTTCTGTGGAAATCATTCGTGAACAAGAGATTCCAAAGGTGTCGAGGACTGGAAATGAACAGTCGCAGATGCAACAGGAAAAGTCTTTAAACGATTTTGGTCCTAATCTGTTTTTTAACTCTAAACTTGAGGTTTAAAGGGGAGTCTGGTTCTTCAGAGTTATGTGACGCTCTGAGTTCTACACTTTATGAATCTGTAATGTCTCTGAGTCTCTGAGGGACCCACAGAAATATAATAAAATCTGAAGGTGAACTCAAGGTGGCGTCGTTGTTTTCTGGGGCCTGGGCTCATTGACTCATCGCCCCAAAAAAGATGATTACTTCTTTATATATTTCCACATTACCTCCTGAACACTGGCCTCAGCCGCAAAACATGTGACGCCACAAACCTACAAGTTCTGCAGTGCAGAATCTGACCTTTGTGAAAGCCGGATGCCCTGTCAGAACACGGCAGTTTGATTTCACATAAAAACTCTGCGGGAGAATTCTTTCCATGTCGGAACATTCAAACAAATACTCACAAAAGTGGAGCAAGTCACAAAGTCAAACTTTAGTTAAATCCAGTTTTGAGAGAAGCACAAACATCTTTCCCTCTGCAGAAGTATTTTCACTCAAACAGGCTGAAGTTCTGTTCTGGTTTTTTCTCCGCTGGTTTTTGCACAAAGAGCTGCGACGTGATTGGTCAGACACGAAGGACGATGAGACCAAACCCTGAGGAGCAGGAAGGATCCTCGATATTCAACAAACCCACGAGAATCGAGAAGAACCAGAACAAACACGAGCCAACAGGAACTTCAGCTGTTCTACAGAAAATACTACAGGAAGATTTAGGTTTTTTTTTATTCTTCTTCATGAAATGGAGTTTTTCTGTCACTTGTTGCTCTTCTCGTGCTGTGGTCGTGCACCGAGTCACAGTGAAACAGTTTGATTAGAAATGAAAACAGTCATTTTCAGGTCCAGTACATTATTTCTCATTGTGCCCAGTGTAACTTAGATTCTTTGATTTAAACTAAAAGAGGAAAACATCTGATTTCTACTGGTTCTGACTGAAGTCTTTCTGCTTTGTTTTGGGCCACTTCAGTTCAGCTCAATCTAAAGACCTCAGACTTCAGAACAACACGACAAACGGCAAAGACTCGGTGATTATTTCTAAAGTTTTAACATATTGACTTTTTTTTGTAATCGCGACACTTGGACCCATTCTGTGTGTTTGCATGTTCTGTCCAGGACCAGACCAACAGTTCAGCTTTGATACTTCGACTTTTAAACATGAGCAGAGGAAAAGTTTTGGGCACTTTTCTCTAAACCGGACGTAACATAACTGGATTTTTGGGCTTGTTCTGCTCATTCTGTGTGACGCATCCACCAGTTAAATCACTGTGGGATGTAACAGGAGACAGAACCTGCACAGGCACAGGCAGAACATGCAAACTCCACACAGGCATGTTTATGCGGCACAGGCAGAACATGCAAACTCCACACAAACATGTTTATGCGGCACAGGCAGAACATGCAAACTCCACACAGACATGTTTATGCGGCACAGGCAGAACATGCAAACTCCACACAGACATGTTTATGCGGCACAGGCAGAACATGCAAACTCCACACAGACATGTTTATGCGGCACAGGCAGAACATGCAAACTCCACACAGACATGTTTATGCGGCACAGGCAGAACATGCAAACTCCACACAGACATGTTTATGCGGCACAGGAAGAACATGCAAACTCCACACAGACATGTTTATGCGGCACAGGCAGAACATGCAAACTCCACACAGACATGTTTATGCGGCACAGGCAGAACATGCAAACTCCACACAGACATGTTTATGCGGCACAGGCAGAACATGCAAACTCCACACAGACATGTTTATGCGGCACAGGCAGAACATGCAAACTCCACACAGACATGTTTATGCGGCACAGGCAGAACATGCAAACTCCACACAGACATGTTTATGCGGCACAGGAAGAACATGCAAACTCCACACAGACATGTTTATACGGCTGTTCTGAACCGGAGCTGCTCCACTGTGAAATCTGCGAGTGTCAGAGGCCACGAAGTTTTCACATAACATCAGCCATGAACCAGGACTAAACCAGGACTAAACCAGGACTAAACCAGGACTAAACCAGGACTAAACCAGGACTAAACCAGGACTAAACCAGGACTAAAGCAGGACTAAAACAGGACTAAACCAGGACTGAACCAGGACTAAACCAGGACTAAACCAGGACTGAACCAGGACTAAACCAGGGCTAAACCAGGACTAAAACAGGACTAAACCAGGACTGAACCAGGACTAAACCAGGACTAAACCAGGGCTAAACCAGGGCTAAACCAGGACTAAAACAGGACTAAACCAGGACTGAACCAGGACTAAACTAGGACTGAACCAGGACTAAACCAGGACTAAACCAGGACTAAACCAGGACTAAACCAGGACTAAACCAGGACTGAACCAGGACTAAACCAGGACTAAACCAGGACTAAACCAGGACTAAACCAGGTTTAAACCAGGACAAAACCAGGGCTAAACCAGGACTGAACCAGGACTAAACCAGGTCTAAACCAGGACTAAACCAGGTTTAAACCAGGACAAAACCAGGGCTAAACCAGGTTTAAACCAGGACAAAACCAGGGCTAAACCAGGACTAAACCAGGACTAAAGCAGGACTAAACCAGGACTAAACCAGGACTAAACCAGGTTTAAACCAGGACTAAACCAGGGCTAAACCAGGACTAAACCAGGACTAAACCAGGTTTAAACCAGGACAAAACCAGGGCTAAACCAGGACTGAACCAGGACTAAACCAGGACTAAACCAGGTTTAAACCAGGACAAAACCAGGGCTAAACCAGGACTAAACCAGGACTAAACCAGGACTAAAGCAGGACTAAAGCAGGACTAAAGCAGGACTAAACCAGGACTAAACCAGGACTAAACCAGGACTAAAACAGCACTAAACCAGGACTAAAACAGGACTAAACCAGGACTAAAACAGGACTAAACCAGGACTAAAGCAGGACTAAACCAGGTCTAAAGCAGGACTAAACCAGGTCTAAAGCAGGACTAAACCAGGTCTAAAGCAGGACTAAACCAGGACTAAACCAGGACTAAACCAGGTCTAAAGCAGGACTAAACCAGGTCTAAAGCAGGACTAAAGCAGGACTAAACCAGGTCTAAAGCAGGTCTAAAGCAGGTCTAAACCAGGTCTAAAGCAGGACTAAGCCCAGCCGGATAAACAAACGCACACAGAATTCCGGACAAACGGAAAAATCTACAATTCACATTTACAAGTTTTCCTGATTCTACGAGGAGCTGATGACCCCGACCTGGAGTCCTGACCTGGAGTCCTGACCTGGAGTCCTGACCTGGCCTCAGTCCATTCCTGACCTGGTCTCAGTCCATTCCTGACCTGGTCTCAGTCCAGTCCTGACCTGGTCTCAGTCCAGTCCTGACCTGGTCTCAGTCCAGTCCTGACCTGGTCTCAGTCCAGTCCTGACCTGGTCTCAGTCCAGTCCTGACCTGGTCTCAGTCCAGTCCTGACCTGGTCTCAGTCCAGTCCTGACCTGGTGTCAGTCCAGTCCCGGGCTCCGTGGGTCCATCTCCTGCTGCTTCGGCTTTGGGACAAACTTTTCCTTCGAGCTCCAAACTCCAACTGCCCCTGCCTGAAATGCCCCCCTGCCCCACACACACACACACACACACACACACACACACACACACACACACACACACACACACATACACACAAACACACACACACACACACACACACACACACACACACACACACACACACACACACACACACACACACACACACACACACACACACATACACACAAACACACACACACACACACACACACACACACCAAACACACACACACATACACACAAACACACACACACACACACACACACACACACACACACACACACACACACACACACACACAGACACACACACACACACACACACACACACACACACACACACACACACACACACACACACAAACACACACACAGACACACACACACACACAGACACACACACACACACACACACACACACACACACACACACACACACACACACACACACACACAGACACACACACACACACACACACACACACACACACACACACACACACACAAACACACACACACACACACACACACACAGACACACACACACACACACACACACACACACACACACACAAACACACACACACACACACACACACACACACACACACACACACACACACACATACACACAAACACACACACAGACACACACACACACACACACACACACACACACACACACACACACACACACACACACACATACACACACACACACACAGACACACACACACACACACACACACACACACACCTGCCCCTCTGCCCCAAGTGAACCTGCCAAGCCCCCCCAACACACACTCTTACCCCCCCCTCCTGCCCCCGCTCTCTCTCTCTCTCTCTCTCCTCTGCCCTGTTTCCTCGATCTCTTCTCCTCAGTGAACCAGACCTCCTCCTCTCCTCTCTCCTTTCCTCCTCTCTTCTCTCCCCTCCTCTTCTCTCCCTCTCTTTCTCTCCTCTCCTCCTCTCTTCTCCCCTCCTCTTCTCCTCTTCTCTCTCCCTCTCTCTTTCTCTCCTCTCTCCTTTCCCCCTCTTCTCTTTCTCTTTTTCCTTCTGTCCTGTTTCCATCTCTTCTTCTCTCGTTCACTGTCCAGGTTATTACATGTAATTCATGTTTAATTAAAGCTCCATCATGCAACTTTTTTTTATTTTTGTTTTGCCAAAAAATAGATTAAAATAAAAGTGTTTATTTATTTATTTTTTATGAGTTTTTATTATATATAAATATATTTGTGTTTGTGTCTCACACATGAGCAGAGTTCAGATCAGCTCCTGTCTGCACCTGCTCCTCTCTCCTCCTCTCACACTCTCTCCTTTCCTTTCCTCTCTCTCCTTTCCTTTCCTCTCTCTTCTTCCCTCTCACTCTCTGTAACCTCTCATATTCCCTCTCTCCTTTAATCCTCTCCCTCTCCTTTCCTCTCTTTCCTCACACTTTCTCTCTCTAACCTCTCACATTCCTTCTCTCCTTTCCTTCCTCTCTCACACTCTCTCCTTTCATCCTTCCCTTTTAACCTCTCTTTCCCTCTCTTTTCTTTCCTTTCCTCCCTCTCTTTACACTCTTTTTCCTCTCCTTCCTTTCTCTCTTTCACATCTCTGAGCGCACTGGGTTCATCTGATTATTAGAATAATAAATCCAGTGACTAAAAGCGTTTATTAAAACATGGGAAACAAAAAACAAAAAAAGAAAAAGGGAAAAAAATATAAAATTATAAAACTGGCCTAAAATATAAATATAATGGCCCGAGTGTGTGATTACACTGCACTAACACCGTGTTTTTCTTTTATTTCATTACATTTGTGTGTATATATATGTGTATATTTAGGATTCAATGGAAACAGAAAGTTAAAGCCACACTTCGGAACATTCTGCGTAAATATCACGATGTTCTGCGCGCTCCGCTGGGGGTCGCTGCTGCTCCGTCATTAAACTAACCCAAATAAAATGTCCCGTAGTGTCTTTAAACGGGCTCCTCGCGCGTTTCCGCAAACTTATTCACGTTATTCACGCCACGTTACGTAACCCCCGGAAGTCTCACACTTTCGGTTCTGAAGTCGAACATTTGGAGTTTCCCCGAGTTTTCACCAAACCGGAGACATCCGCGTCTGCGCGCACCTGCCCCGGCCTCAGACAGCCGCGCTCCCCGGTCCCTCCTCCGCTCCCCGGGGCCGTGTTCCTCCTCTCCCCGGTCCCTCCTCCGCTCCCCGGGGCCGTGTTCCTCCTCTCCTCCCGGGGCCGTGTTCCTCCTCTCCCCGGTCCCTCCTCTCCTCCCGGGGCCGTGTTCCTCCTCTCCCCGGTCCCTCCTCCGCTCCCCGGGGCCGTGTTCCTCCTCTCCCCGGTCCCTCCTCTCCTCCCGGGGCCGTGTTCCTCCTCTCCCCGGTCCCTCCTCCGCTCCCCGGGGCCGTGTTCCTCCTCTCCCCGGTCCCTCCTCTCCTCCCGGGGCCGTGTTCCTCCTCTCCCCGGTCCCTCCTCCGCTCCCCGGGGCCGTGTTCCTCCTCTCCCCGGTCCCTCCTCTCCTCCCGGGGCCTCTCTCCGTGCGTCCCCGCGGTGCCATGGCTCGTTACGCGGACAAAGTGGTGATCGTGACCGGAGGGTCGAAAGGCATCGGCCGCGGGATCGTCACCGCGTTCGGTAAAGTCCACATGTTTATTTCAATTTTATTTTCTTTTACATTTGTTCTCGCTTAAATGAGACTTTTAAAGTGTCTGAGTGAAAAAAAACAGAGAAATCTCCTGCGCTAAAGTTTGTCTTGTTTACAGGAAGTGGCTCTTTGCGCGTATTTTAACACAGACCCGGGACCCGAGGGAAAAAAGTGTTTGTAATATATATTTCTTTTTGTTGAGTTATGTTTTGCTTTTGCATTCGGAAAAAAAGAGCAGATTAGAGATGAAACTTCTTGGCATATTTATATTTATCGGCATATTTATATTTATTGGCGTGTTTTTTGTGAGCTGCGCGTGGACACCGTAGATCTATAATAAAATGTTATTATCTCATTAAACGTCCATGTGATTCAGTGATTCATTAAACTAAACTACGGCGAGGCCAGTTGTACAAAAACATATATTTATGAACCTTTGACCTGTCATTCAGCTTCTATAACCTGCGCTGTAGCGCCTCCTGGTGACGTAAACATGTACACATGATGTACGATTGACATTTTTAAATGTTTTTTTATTATTATTTTATATTTATTATTTATTATTTTTTTATTTTTTTTATTTTTTTTTTCTAATGGAATACAACTGAAATACAATTAAACAACTGAGGGCATAATTAACATATCTGTTTTAACACTTTTGTGATTTTCCATCTACAGCTCTGGAAAATAAAATAAAATAAAATAAGAGTCCAGTTTCTCTGGTTTTACGACTTATAGGTTTGTGTTTGAGTAAAATTAACATTTTTGTTTCATTCTATAAACGACTGACGACATTTCTCCCAAATTCCAAATAAAAATATTGTCATTTCGAGCGTTTATTTGCAGAAAATGACAAAAAAGATTAAATGTTTTCAGACCTCAAATAATGTGAAGAAAACAAGATAATTTAAAACAGCACAACACTAATGTCTGAACTGAGGAAGAGTTCAGGAATGAAGATAATAATAATAATAATAATAATAATAATAATAATAATAATAATAATAATAATAATGCTGAACACAGCAGTGGTTTTGGTTCAGGTGATCAAGGTAAAAGGAGCTGTTCAAAACTACCACTTCATGACATCACAAGGTGGGACTGAGCTTTGCAGATGCATAATAATCACACTACGGTGCAAGAACTGAACTTTAGTGTAAAAATGTTAAAATAGTTTAGAAATCACCCCATTTTTTTCTGTGTTTTCAGTTGAGAACGGAGCCAAAGTGGTTTTCTGTGCCAGAGGAAGTGAGTTACACTCCAGCTGAGAACGTTTAGTTTCACTTTCACACTGGGGTCACACAGGGGTCACACTGGGGTCACACTGGGGTCACACTGGGGTCACACTGGGGTCACACAGGGGTCACACTGGGGTCACACAGGGGTCACACAGGGGTCACACAGGGGTCACACAGGGGTCACACAGAGGTCTCACAGGGGTCACACAGGGGTCACACTGGGGTCTCGTGTGTGACAGGTGCGGCAGGTGAGGCTCTGGAGGCGGAGCTAAACCCAAAAGGACCAGGATGTTGTAAGTTCCTGAGCTGCGACATGAACAAAGAGGAAGAGATTCAGGTAAAAGAACGAAAACTACAAACTGTAAACTGTAAACTGCACAAGAGACGGATTTAAGGAGGGGAGGAGACAGGTGAGAGGAGGAGACAGGTGAGAGGGGAGGGGACAGGTGAGAAAGGGGAGGAGACAGGTGAGAGAGGGGAGGGGACAGGTGAGGAGAGGGGAGGGGACAGGTGAGAGGGGAGTGGCCAGGTAAGGACAGGTGAGAAAGGGGAGGGGACAGGTGAGAGAGGGGAGGGGACAGGTGAGAAGGGAGGAGACAGGTGAGAGAGGAAGGGAGGAGACAGGTGAGAGAGGAAGGGAGGAGACAGGTGAGGAGGGAGGAGACAGGTGAGGAGGGAGGAGACAGGTGAGAGAGAGGGGACAGGTGAGAAAGGGGAGGAGACAGGTGAGAGAGGGGAGGGGACAGGTGAGAGGGGCGGGGACAGGAGAGGAGAGGGGAGGGGACAGGTGAGAGAGGCGAGGCGACAGGTGAGAGGAGGGGCCAGGTAAGGACAGGTGAGAAAGGGGAGGGGACAGGTGAGAGAGAGGGAGGGGACAGGTGAGACAGGGGAGGGGACAGGTGAGAGAGGGGAGGAGACAGGTGAGAGAGGGGAGGAGACAGGTGAGGAGAGGGGAGGGGACAGGTGAGGAGAGGGGAGGGGACAGGTGAGAAAGGGGAGGAGACAGGTGAGAGAGGGGAGGGGACAGGTGAGAAAGGGGAGGGGACAGGTGAGGAGAGGGGAGGGGACAGGTGAGGAGAGGGGAGGGGACAGGTGAGAGAGGGGAGGGGACAGGTGAGAGGGGAGTGGCCAGGTAAGGACAGGTGAGAGGTGAGGATAACAAGTTTCACATCTGCCCTCTACTGGTAAAAAAAAATCAATAAAAGTTACGGACTGTGGCTTTTAAGAGCAAAAACTGAATCCAAATGGATGAACCCACCTGGACGATGGAGCGATTCCACGGACGAGACAAAATGTCCGTTTACTTTGCCCTTAACTCCCGTCGCACAGGAGTTTGTGTCTCTGCTTCAGCTCCGTCCCCGTTTCAGGCTGAAGTCTGTGTTTGTTTTCAGAGGCTCGTCTCCTTCACCGTGGAAAACTTTGGACACATCGACTGTCTGGTCAACAACGCAGGCTGGCGTGAGTCGCACACGATCCACAGAACCTCACAGCAAATACGTTCTGCACAGACCAGTGGGGGAAGAAGTTCTCATTTTTGTTACTCAAGTAAAAGTACAGACACGGGAGCAAAAAACACACAAAAATACTACATGAAAAAAATATCCCATGAAAAAATCTACTTAAGTAAACATATTAAAGTATTTAAAGTTGTATTTAACAGGGTTCCTATGGACATTTTTATGGAAGCCCATTTCCACCAGTTAATAAAAATTAAAGCCTCACAGAAAGTCCTAATTATGAGTTTAAAAGTCATAATTATGAGTTCTAAAGTGGACTCTGAATCTGCCCTGGTCGTGGAAGCACTCGGTCATTTTCCTGCAGATTTGTCCTCCAGGAGCTCAGGACGTCTTCACTTCGCTCCATTTCCTTGTTCAGTTATGAATGTTTTAAAAAGACAAGAGAAAACCACACAAATCCCACATGAACGACATGTGCAAAGCTGTGACTCCATGGAGCTGGTTTAGTCCAAACGGGATGAGGTTAAAACTCAGAATTATGACTTTTAAACTCATAATTATGACTTTCTGTGAGGCTTTATTTTTTATTTACTGGCGGAAATGGGGCTTCCATACATTTTTGTCCGTTTAGCCTTTTTCTTTTAATTTCACCCACTATTTTAATTCAGTTAATGTTAAAAGCGCCACATTTCATGGAAAGTCCTAATTCTAGTTTTTAGTTCCAGAATATTCTCCCACTGCACTGGATCAGTCAGAGCACAAATGTGTCGCTCAGGACCCTGAGGACGTAAATGTTAAATCACAAAAACAGCTGTAAAATCATCATCAGACTAATATTTTTCACACTTTTTTCGACTAAATCCACAGATCTGTCCTCGCTCTGGTCAAAAATATCACATTTAGAAAAATAATCAGGATTTTAACCACTTAATTACCAGTTTAAAAACCTAAATTTCACACGTAGTGAAAAAAATGATGTCTAAAACTCAGATATTTTCCAGAAAACAGAAGTCAGGGTGTAATGGGTCCAGTTTTATATTTGTCGTAGGAAGTTTCAAGATTTTCTGAAGTTTGTATCCATCATCCATCTCCTCTTGTTTCAGACCCTCCTCACAAACCCACAGACGACACCAGTGCTCAGGAGTTCAGGGACCTGCTCGACCTGAACCTCGTCAGCTACTTTCTCGCCTCCAAAGTAACACAGCACATGAGCAGCTACTGTCCGAGCCTCATTTGAACTGCTCCTCTCCCTAACACACCTTTTCCACACAGTCTGAAGTGTTTTTCTGTGGTAAATGTAAATAAATCTGCCCCATCACCAAATCTTCAGCCAACAATGTTCACAAAGGAGAAACATTCATGAAGAATTTATCCACAAGGATCACGGGAAGAAAGACTCGATCGCCGATGTCGTTTCTGATCCCATTTATTTACCAGTGAATTATATTTTTTGAAAAATGCTAAAGAAATACAGTCCCAAACCATTTTTTCCCCAATAACTTTCAGTTTCTCTTCTTCACCGTCAGTAGTCGATCTTCACTTGTTGCTTCTGGAGTCACCGATCGAGTCTTTTGGGCTTTTGTGCAGTGGGAAATCAGCAGAGGGAAGTGTGAGGTGTTTATGAAGTTGTTTTCTAACGTTTCCAGACACTAATGAGTGAACCAGGCAGAGCGTTTGGTTTGTTAGACTCGTGGCTGTTGTCAGATGGGTTAAAGTGGAGTTAAGCTTCTTCAGTGTGAAGCAAATTGGTGTTTTATGTGGAAGTTCAGAACTTGCCCCCATCACTACACTAGTTCAGAACTTGCCCCCATCACTACACTAGTTCAGAACTTGCCCCCATCACTGCACTAGTTTGTTGCCTTGACAGACTCTCACACAGTGAGATCTCCACCGAGGAAACACTGATCTGTGCCGTTTTTTTGGCTCCTGACAGAATTCACCTCCTCTAGTGACGGACTTTAGCTTCAAACATGCCGGAGTTCAACTTTAAGTTTTCGTGTTTCGTCCCTTGTTCGTTGTGGAAACATTCTTTATGAAGAATGTTTCTCCTTTGTCGATCTTGTTGGTTGAAGATTTGTTGATGGGGCAGATTTATGAAGCTGCTGGAGCGACACATTGACACACATGTTTACACCATACACTGTATAAAAGAAGTGGACTAAGTGAGCGTGACGTCACCCATAGCATTTAGCGTCACTCGAATCAGGCTCGCGATGCTAACGGTTACTGGAGCGAATCTGGAGCCAGGCTCTATGTTATGAATAGGGGTTTTTTTTGGTGGAGAAAATAGCGAAAAAAAATTCTGGATCCTGTAGAGCGCGTTCATACGAACATTTTAAGACCAAAACAACGAGGCTCAGTGCAACAGGTACAGAGAGAGGAGCTCAGATCTCAGATCTCAATGTAAGTCAATGGGAAAAAGGGAGAGAAGGAGCCGGAAGAGCCTCCTGGAGCACTTCCTGTTTGGCACGCGGCGGCTAACGGGTTAGCTATGTCCACTCATGTATACGGTCTATGGTTTACACACACATTTACTGCATAAAACCACGTTGTGAAAAGGGTTCGTTGTCCTTCCTGAGTGAGCGTGTTTATTTGTTCACATGTTCATTCTCGTACCTTTTTGTCCAGTTTGCGTTGCCGTACCTGCGTCAGCGCGAGGGAAACATCATAAACGTGTCCAGTTTGGTGGGCTCCATTGGTCAGAAGGACGCGGCGCCGTACGTGGCCACTAAGGTGCGCTGTGTTCCCCGGTGTGTGTAAATGTGTGAGGACGTTTGGAGCAGTGACGTGTGTTTGCCTCCAGGGGGCGATCACCTCCATGACCAAAGCCATGGCCGTGGACGAGAGCCGCCACAGGGTCCGAGTCAACTGGTGAGGAAAAACAGGGGGTTATTTTATCTTCCATCGTCTAAAGAGGATTTAGAGAGTTTGTGTAATCTAGAGATCTCTCATAGTCCCTATTCAAACTCTCCTTAGTCAATAGTAGTAAGAGTAATATGTATTTCCTGTACAATTTTTGGGGTGTAGTAGTAGTAGTAGTAGTAGGACTCCCCATCCACCTGCAGAGGGCGCCACCTTTTTCTGGTCGAGAATTGAGCTGATTCTCATCGCTCGGCTCAAACCCCCAGTGCTGCAGGTCCTGGTTCGATGAGGCCAACAGGACGACATCATCCACAAACAGCAGAGACGAGATCCTGTGGTCCCCGAACTGGACCCCCTCCGGCCCCTGGCCCCAAACCAGACATCCTCCGGCCCCTGACCCCAAACTGGACCCCCTCCGGCCCCTGATTGCGCCTAGAAATTCTGACCAGAAATACAATGAACAGAACCAGTGACGGGGCGGCCTTGGCGAAGTCCAACCCGCACCGGGAACAGGTCTGAATTACTGCCGGCACCACAGCTCCTGCTCTGGTCATACAGGGACCCGCCCTGATCCCAGACTCCTGGAGCGCCCCCCACAGGCACCACGAGGGACAAGGTCGAATCTCCAGGTCCACAAAGCTCATGTGGACTGTGCAAACTCCCATGAACCCTCGAGAGTGCTCCTCCTGATGCTGCCAGACCTTCAAATCAAGAGATCGCTTCAATAGAACCTCCCTGACAAGGTGAAGCCGGCCATACTGAACCCATGAGCCCATCACGCCACCATCCAAAGACATTCAGGAGCAGATAAGAAGAAAAGTAATGGACATGTCTCAGTGTGGAAAACGTTACAAAGCCATTTCTAAATCTTTGGGACTCCAGTGAACCGCGGTGAGAGCCGTTCTCCACAGTTGGACAAAGCCTGGTGCAGTGGAGAATCTGCCCAGGAGCGACAGGTCTACGAAAATGACCCCAAGAGTGACGACTGATCCAAGAGGTCACAAAGGAACACAGAAGAACATCTGCAGGCCTCACTCGCCTCAGTGAAGCTCAGTGTCCATGACTCAGCCAGAAGAAAGAAACGAGGCACAAACGGCAGAGTTCTGAGGCTAAAGCCACTGGCGACCAAAGCTTTTGGGAAACTATTCGGTGCGTCCCATTACATCAGGCGTAAAATGAACACTTGATAAAAAGAACATGATGCCGACAGTGGAACATGGTAGTGGGAATTTTTGGGATCAAGGAACTGTGAACTCTGCTCTACCAACAAATCCTGACGAGAATGTCCGGACATCAGTTTGTGACCTCAAGCTGAGG
Source organism: Odontamblyopus rebecca (assembly GCA_030686955.1). Taxonomy (NCBI): domain Eukaryota; kingdom Metazoa; phylum Chordata; class Actinopteri; order Gobiiformes; family Gobiidae; genus Odontamblyopus; species Odontamblyopus rebecca. Next base: position 2,564,054 of record CM060667.1, read on the forward strand.
CGCATTTGGGTTCTGCAGCAGGACAATGATCCAAAACACCAGCGAGTCCACTTCTGAAAAGATTTATAAAAACAAAATGAGGGTTTGGAGCGGCCTAAAGTCCAGACCTGAACCCAGCTGAGATGCTGTGACCTTAAAAAGGAAACCCTCCAGTGTGGCTGATTTAAAACAATTCTGCAAAGAAGAGTGGGCCAAACTTCCTCACCTCCTTTTGCTGCTCAGGGAGGTTCAACCAGTTCTTAGTTTAGGGGCAGTTACTTTTTCACCACATAGGCTCAGATGGGTTTTTCCCCTTAATAAATAAAATTGGCTTTAAAAGTGCATTT